>JAEAOA010000563.1:0-429693 GCA_016746295.1 Potamilus streckersoni
TTTGGTTTTGAGTTTTTATTTTACCAAGCAAATATCAACAACAAAAGCAACAAATATATAACAAAAATGACTAAATTCATTAAGTGTAAAAATAACACAACACTCAACTCATTTCGAAAGATCGAGAGAGAGAGAGAGAGAGAGAGAGAGAGAGAGAGAGAGAGAGAGAGAGAGAGAGAGAGAGAGAGAGAGAGAGAGAGACAGAGAGAGACAGAGAGAGAGAGCTCATAGATGAAAGCGAGTCATATAACCAAAAACTGCAAAGAACATCGGTGTTCATCCTATGAATCGTGACTATAGTGCCCTGACAAACCTTTAACTTTATTTAAACACTTTATGATTTTTGCACGGGGGAGGGGATTTTTTCACCAGTACAGTATCGTATTCATGTTACACTCAACGATAAACGATGACACATTTGTAAGAAAAACTCTCCATCATAAATAACAATAAATTGTTTAATTGGCGAGCTTAACTGTAATAAAATAATTAAATGGACAGTCAGTAACTGGACCGTTGAAAAGTAATTGTCAAAAGTAATTTTTAGCGAAGTTACTAAAGTTGCTTGGGCACAGATCGAAAAAAGTTTCGTTAGTTTTTAATGCTGCACACATATTATTTAAGTCTCTACAAGGAATACCTTCCATTCAGCTATATTTCTATAAGGTGTTTGTCTTCATCTAATTTGGGGGTGGGGGCTGTGTGTGTGAGGGTGCGAAGTGAGTAGGGTGAATTAGCTGCAAAGCTTGTGGAATTCTGACCTCTAAACACGACATCCTAAATGAAGAAGTTGAGACAGATATTGCGAAAGAGACGGACCTTCCAGGAAGATTCTCGTCTGGTTCTTATTCCTTGGACGACATAATATTTAACAAATGATGAAAAACAAACAAACATCATTTCCCTGGTTATCACAGAATTTGGACTTAAATATTAGGGACAATTTTATTATTTTTCAAAATGATAAGATAACGACAACATTTATTAGTTATCTAATATAAAACAGTTATTAGTTATCTAATATAAAACAGTTATTAGTTATCTAATATAAAATGTTAACATTCAAACCTTGCATGCTGCTCTCCACCAATCATTTAGAACTCGCTTTTGTAGATGCTTAAATTGAGTGTACTTATCAGAACATTCAAAAGTCACTCAATTACGTTTAAATAATACAAATAAATTATCATGGAGAGTTGTAAACACGTATATCGATCAATTTATTGTCAACGCATATTTACTTTAACTTTTATTAAACGTTGCCTTTTAACAGAAAGCTTCATATTATAACCAAACATGTTTAATAAATGGCACGCCCCCTATCTATATCTATATAATGATACAAGACTTTTTTCATGCTTCGAACAATAGTAGAATAATTGTCTTTTTCTTTTGCTTTGCACATAAGGGGTAGTAATGTGTCTCTTGTTGTAAAGTTGCTGATACATTTTAAAGTGCCTAAGTATTACTTGAAACATCTGATAAATAGTTTGTGGTTTTTTTTTTTTTTTTTTTTTTTTATCAAAAGCTGGCCTAGGTAGCAATCGTAGTCTAGCTTGTGAAATTACAAAACATAAGATCCCATATCTCACACCCAGAAGTTTAGTCCCGATAAATCAAAGCCCCAAATCTGTCTTGATACGACATGTAGGCCTGATGTCACCTGTTCATGAAATGTGCAATTTGTGCTGAGTTCAGATCTTTCCGGAACACAACTGCGTACAGCTAGACACTTACCGGTATTTGGTAACATCCATATCTAGCGCGAAAATTAAAATGGTCACAATACAGAGGGTTATGCTATTCGATGGGGATTTACAAATCGTTACAAACAGGATTTTATCCGGAAATAACATATACATATCGCCAAAAGAACCTTTCAATCGACGGTAGCTCAACAGACGCGAGAAATACCAGTAAGTGTATACAATGTGCAGACAAGTCTGACCCACATAGGCTAAAATCGTTGCTTACAATTTACCTGTCAAACTTGTACCATATAATAACCATTTAAGAATAAACGCTGAAATTTCAAGCTACACTTTGCGTAGTGTAATAACTTTGGTACCGATTTTTAGCTCAGGCATAGTTTGGCTTACTATCATACTTTTAAGGAATACGAGACTATTTTCCCAGTCTACTGCTCAACATGGCTCGGATTGCTTAATATTGTTACGCATATGTAATTTAATTACTTGTGTGTTAGTTTTAAATTCATTTTTATTTTATTTTGTTTAATTACATTTTATTGTAATGATAATTTTCACTGAATTTGAATCTTTTTTGGAAAATTAACTTCTTTGTGTTGACCTAATTAGAACGCAAAGGTTGCTTTATCACTATCTTTAGTTCACTGTGGTTGAGACGTTTGTAAATATTGAATGAAAATGATTTGCTATTGCCAAGGTCATGTTCGGCCTACGTGTTAGTTAAGATGTAAATAGCCTTTCCTTTTTTAAATATTTTTTTTTCCAGTGTGATAATCTGAATCTTTTATACGGCTATACCGGACAACGTGCTAATTGGATTTTTTTTTACTACGCTTTTCAAATTAGTGATCACATAGCTCCGTCACGTGAGCCATCATGTGATCTAAAATCATGAGTTAAAACAAACGTTTTTTAGTAGATTTGTCAGTCGTATTCTACACCTTTAGAGCTCACGGTGTTTTGATGTTGATTCCAGTTTGTTTTGAAGTTCATCTATTTTTTAGATTTAATAAGTTATATTGTCTGAAAAAAATGCCTTTCTTTTAAAAAAAATTCTGGGACAAAGACATTTAGTGGAAATTTATTCTGGAACTGTTGCCATCTGTACAACGACCTCATCTAACGTCATCGTCTTCCATAACGGAACTTCATTGAAATTCGAACTTGGATTAAATTAGGACTGTTTAGTGATATGAATAATTTCTGTTCAATTCTAGAAATAATTTTTGGATTATACACACAAACTGTTAAGTCCTATTTCATATTTTTAATAAATTATTTTGTTAAACTTAACAAAGCTTATTAGATTCACTCGTTTTTCTTGTTACCTTTCTACGAGCCTACACGTAACCAAAGGGAAGAACAATGGGCTGAATGAAATACTCTCTTCTCATTGGCCAACTGAAAAAAAGTTATAAATAAATGCAGGACGTCATTTTCTTTTAACCAGTATTCCATTCAGCGGGATTTCACTTGCATATATGCGGGCGCGATCAGTGCCATAATTTGCAGTAGCGTGATAAAATGGTCTGGAATTTCTTAAAGGTATGATAGTAAGCCAAACTACGGATATGCATACAAAGTCGAATGCCTGAGCTAAACAGCGGTACCAAATTTATTACGCTACTTGAAATGTGGCTTGAAATATCAGCGTTTATTCTTAAAAAGTTCGCGCGAAATAGTTCGCGCGAGAAAGGAGAAAAGTGTCATCATTTGTAGTTATTGTATAATACATATAGTGATGGGAAAAATTGTAAGCAACGATACGAGCTCCTTTGAGACTCTCACTTAGTCTGAAATAGATGACCGAATGACTCTATACCTAAGCGATGACAGTTAGGAAGCTATGAAAAGTGACTGACCATTTAATTTCCGTTCGTTGTTTGGAGGAGGTGGTGATTTACATTCGAACAAGATTTATTTTTAGTTTACTTTTACCGCAAAATAATTATTTATTTCAACTAATGGCATAAGTTTTTTTTTTATAGATGCTATTTGGCGATGGGAAACGTTTTATCTTCAAAATAAATATAGTCTTCCAATTTTTACGAATATTAATTAGTCGGTTTCTAAGAACCAATAAATCAGTTACCAACTATCAGATGTTTAAGCAGTAACTTCTTTCATACTTTTATTAGGATATTCTTTAGAATTAACATTGACGTTAGTTTGCCTCATATGACGTCAACATTAGTGACGTCTGACATCTGACCCTAGGTTTAGCATATTCTTGAAAGTTTCCCACCTAAATCGCAAAATTATTCTTAGCCGAGCATGCCATGTTTCTTGTCGATATTAGGAGTCCGCATTCCCGTGTTCTTTCACCGTTACTATTTAACAAGAGAATTCAAAATCATGGCTATAATCAAAATGAATACATTTTGACACATTTAGGTTATACGTTTTCGAACTTACTTTAGTATTATGTTAAAACGAACACAAAATAAGGTTTCTTCACCTTCAAGCTACTTTGAGAAGTAACCGGTACACGGAACACTTATTACATAGGACTTGTATGTCTTCAAAGTGTTAGACCGTTATCGCCTTTAGGCGTCCTTGAGCGAGACACGAGAACGACGTTCTGGAGTCGAGTACAATGTTCACGTGCTTCTTCTAGCCCTAATGTCATGAACCTCAGTTGTCCTTGACTGTGCTCGCCTTAATGACTCGAGTTGATAAATGAGTAAAAAAACATGGCTGATCAACGCTAAAGTGGCAGGAGATAAATTTCGTAAATTGGCATTTTTTTTAACTTAAGGCTATAGTATGACCTTTCCAGCTATTAATGTTTACTAACTAAATATATGGATATATTTGTAAACTTGGTGTTTTGGGCTTGTTTTGTTCTTGAAATTTATGTGAGTCATATACACCTCCGATACTTACTATGCAGTATGTAGGTAGTAAGATACCAATAGTCGGCCAGGAAGAAGAGCTATCCCCCTCCCTTCCCACAGCATTAAACATGTCGGTTCAGGGCTAGTTGAATCACTCAAACATTGATTGCAACTATTTTCAGTTGCCTCAGCCTGTTTAGCACACAATGTTTTGCAGAATTTTTCTAGGAAAAGGGCTTGTGTTTACAGTGAATATCAAATGGTGTCAAAAATGACTTTGGGACGTGACAAATGCAGGTATAAGTTTGGGTTGGGGTGCATAAATTATTTTGCTATGAACTGCCACTAACTTCTCTGGTCAATTGTCTTATACTTTGTTTTAATATAGCAATCCAGATATATTGACCTGTTTGACTTAACTTGTGCTTTTAGTTTTTCATGAATTTGTTTTAATGCTAGGCCAGAAATGCTTAAACCCTAATTCATTTTCCGTCATCTTTGTCCTTGTCTACTTCTGCCTCAGAGTTGGTATAGGTCATCAGCCCCAGAATATAGTTCTTGACTGTTATGGAACAAAATTCTCGTGATTAGAGCGAGAAGAACCTCAAGAAAATCGTACTTGGGTGAAGAACCTTGTTCACCTGTCTTGTTCAAGGATACCTTTGGTGCTTGGGTGAAATTCCTGAAAAGGTTGCCCAAAGATGGCTCTCGTGAACAGAGATGTCTCCCTGCGCTTAAAGACCTAGTCAAGCATAGCTTTTTAGCACCATTTTAACGGACATTGTAGACACAAGTTCTCAGTTTCAAACGTAATTTATTGCCTTTCTATTAACATATACTGCATTGGGTACGATTTATTAGCTCATCTTGGGCATTTCTTAGAACATACTAATATTATCCAATGATGACATTCATTTTATAAAAAAATGAGCACATATGAAAACTTATGCCAAAATTACATATATTAAATGAGATAACATTTAAAAGCCAAAAATAAAAAATAAAAATAGAGAAAAGAGGCGACGTGGAGTCTGACATGTTGAACAATTTCAAAGATTCAACTTTGCTTGCGGATGATGACGGATTTAAAGAACGCCAAAAGAAATTCAAACAAGGACGTATTTTAGAAATGATGGATCGTTTACACTTGGACGCATGGTTACAGAGACAAGTATTGTCGAGTGGAGTGAATGTATGTCTGCGACTGAATCGCAGTAGTAACATGTTCCATTTGACGGGTAAAGAGCACAAAACGACCATGTAAGTCCGAAATACATAAAAGTCCAAAGTGAGAAACAACAGTCATCAAATCATGAACACAACGACAGTCGAGTATCTTCTACGACGAGTTGAAGTCAATCCTTCACGTTGCTCAGGACTCGCTTAAAAGATATAAAACTATTTTCCAAGGTCAATCGCTCACTGGGATCAACAGCCATGATCAAACTTGCTTAGAGGTCCAACATTCCATCTTTTCAAAAGAATATTACTTTAGATCTTACTTAGAAGCCACATGATAATTAAGAACTATCAGTACCTATGGTATTTCGGACGATAATTAAGCTTTGCCGGGAATTGGTTTTAGTCCGATCAAAGGCAGCGACGAAGATTTCTACCGAGCGGAACATCAGATTACAGTAGCTCCGATGAATATATTGAACATCATGTTGTATACAGATTTCGATAATACTCTGGAATCAACAGTTTGAAATACGTGATTAAAGACTATTACACAAAGATGGAATGAGAAAGTATAGAGGCAGGTGAAGAGGATTTTTTCCCGTCTAAAACAGCAGCCATGGACCACAAGTGAAAAAGAATAATAAGAGAAAAGTTCAGTCATGATGTCAAGGGGGACAGAACCAGAACAATGTTTAGTCTTCTGCTTTGCTCGTCACTTGGCTGAAGGAATCACACTTCTCACCAGAGAACATTGATATGGTTTTTAAATCAATCACCCTAGTCAGAAACAAAATGGCAAAATGTTTGTTCGTGAGTTCAGAAGAAAAGTTGAAAGAGTACCTGGACCTCGTCTCAGAATTAAAGATCTTGAAATAGTAGTATAAAAATATGAGCCACCAACCATTCCTTACCTTTATTGACTTCTTTGGAAACCAAACGCATCGCATCTCTCTTTCAACAGATAAACCCAAATTTACCGTTCATCGAATTACTTGATAGTTCAAGAAAAAGTCAGTTGTGGACTAATGATTTATCACTAATACATGGAAACCTCATTATCTTCTGACTTACATTTAGTTCACAGAGTCTTGGGGTTAATTTCCTCTTCCAAAGACGTTCAAGTCTATGTCATCAACATGGACAACATTTATTACCCAGGAACCCATTGGGTAGCCGTCTACATTATCAACGACTACAGTATTTTGATTCTCATGGATTGCTTCCTCTGGAAGACGACATTATCGACATTATGAAAAGAAACGCTGTATCGACTCTATTCAACAACATGAGAATACATGGATCAGAACCATTTGTGTGTGGACAATATTTTGGTGCATTTTCTGCATCAATACACTCTTGGATTTAACCAGAAAATATACTAACGTGTTTTTGAAGGTGGTTTTATGAATATCATGGATATCTATTTTCTTCACCTGGAAAACCTAGTAAGGATCAATGACAAAACGACACTGAACGAGATATTCATTGGAAGTCTAGTTTAGCGCCACAACGTTATCAGGCTTCTAAATACATCCGTGTTTAACCTCTGGTATTTTGTTAATGAAGAGGAACTGACTGGCCCTAACCTTCCGTCTTTGATAATTTTGTCCCTGTTTTAGTAATGTTTTGTTTGTAACAAAATCTTATTTTTGATATGTTATTATTTTTGACATGTTATTTTACATTCATCCATTCACCAACTTGTCAACACATATGGCAACCATTGCAAAATTGAGTCAGGCCCTGGTGTACATGATGACGTACCATCTCATTAAGAGGGAAAGAAAGTGAAAAACACCCCATGTTCCTCAAGATGGTCAGTGACCTAGATGTAGAAACCGCAAGAAAGGAAACATACGACAAGAATGGGAAACGAGACAGCAGCAGGAAAATGTCAAAAAATGTCAGAATGAGAGAGAGAGAGAGAGAGAGAGAGAGAGAGAGAGAGAGAGAGAGAGAGAGAGAGAGAGAGAGAGAGAGAGAGAGAGAGAGAGAGAGAGAGAGAGAGAGAGAGAGAGGTGACTTTAATGTCAATGTTAAAAATAGGTGTTCTGCTGTATGGCGATATCAATTACAAGGCCTAGTTGTCCATGATCTTGACTACAACATCAACGATACAGGGTAAAAAGAAACGACCATTATCAGGACTATGCTCCTTTCTCCAGTCATTGCCAATGTTTGTATGGTTTTGTCTCTCTTTGTCTTAAAAATGGCATCATGCAACAGCTTTGAATAAATTTCATAACTATGAAATATGGCTTCACTGAGAGATAGAAAAAGTCCCTTTGGACGTGTAATACCTTGCAAATATTATTCTTAAGCCTAAATTACTAAATACAAAATGCGTGTATCATGCAGCAAATCGTAATAAACTTCACAATTGTGAAATATAACTTCACGGTTCAATAATGACAGTCCCATTACAATTTTCTTGTTTAAAAAACCATTGTTACACCCAGGTGATTGAAAATAATTGATGCGTCTTGAAAAATAAATGAAATAGAAACAAAGAAATAGATACACACTATATCTTCAAATTATTCTTGTTAGGTCTACATTTCCATCATGGAACAAACTGTAATCGGCTTCATATAGAATAGGCGATATAGAAGAGTCCATTTGTATCTTTACTACCTTCAAAGGTATCATATTATGTCTAAATTCCGAAATTAGTCCACAATCATCATGCAACAGCTTGCAGTAGCCTTCCCTATAGTGAAATATACCTCACCTCTAGTAATTTGTTTCCTTGGTGACTATATAGTTTGAAAATAGTAGTAAGCAATAATTCATGAACTATTTTAAAAAAATAATCTACAGGGAACCAGAAAGTACAATACAATGCAAATAATATTAATGGTTAAATATAACTTTTTCATCTTCAGTATACATGAAATATATTTACACCCAAACATTACGGTTTTATAATGACACAATTGTTTATCAAAAGTATTAAGATTCAGATTCTATCTAAATCTTCTCTATATCTTATAAAAAGTAATTTTTAAAAATTAAATTATATTGAAGTAATTTTCCACTAAGCTATAGTGAGATTAACATTATATTTGTTTTCGAGATGCAGCTGATTGCTGTTTTGGTAAAGATCACACTTGTGTGAGCAAGTACATTCTCCTGTATTTAAAGATTAACGTCAACAAATTTTAGACTTGGTGAAAAGCTGATATTAGGCAATCATACAATTAGCTCGTACCCAAATGTCAGCAAATTGATGATTCACGTGTTTCCCGTGGGAAGTTTGTTTGTTTGTTTGTTGTTGGGCTTAACGCCATTTTTCAGCACACGATAGGCTATTCATGGCGGCCAGTATTAATGGTGGAGGAAGAAACCGGGAAATCACCGGAAAGAACCACCGACCCACGAGAAGCTACTGGCAAGCTTTCTCACATATCTACATTAGCCGAATCCTAGACTCGAACACACGCAGACAGAGGTGAGATGGCAGTGATCCGTAACGGACAGCGCTTTAGACCACTCGGCCACTCGGGACCCCGTGGGAAGTGAATGAGAGTTTATTTTGATTCGAGAGGAACGGCCACGTATAAAAAGATAGCAACCCCGTACAAAAATATGTCAGTTCGTTCGAGATTCAGAAAAGACTTCTCTTTACTTACAGGTAAGAATTGTCTATATCCGTAAACTCTTTAAACTATAGGAACTTTTTAATGCTGATATTTTCACGGTAAAGTTCAATCTAGACTTGATATTTTTGATAACATTTTTGTGAGTTCTTACTATTTCATCTTAGTATGTAATTGAATATTTTATTGTTTCAAAGAACTTATATTAGGTTGTATTCATAGTATGTAGAAAAGACTAATCGCTACCAACTTCATGTTTAGATTTAATCTGGAAATAAAAAAATCTTTAAGTAATAAAGAATAATGTTTAGTAAGCTATTCCAAATTAGTAATCTATTGTAAATTTGGTTAAATATATTCTTCAAAATGACTCTTGCATTAATCGCAACTATTGAATTTTATACTGTTTTGGCTATCATAAATTTCTATTGTATTCTTAAACACATAAATTACATAAATGTATGAAGCTAGTAAGCTCGAATGAAAAGAATAACTTTATTGGTATTCATGTATTTTAAAAATAAAGGCTTTATAACATGTATCGCTAGAATGTAGCATTATATATCTATATACGTAAATAAAGTCTGTTTTCTATCTCCTTACAGCATTTCCCGCCGTACCTCTCGTATCGCCATTTCCTCAAAAATGTGGCCGTATCTACACGGTTATGAGTGACATCCTTTATCTTTAAGAGAGCCCAAACACACTGTCTGTCTGTCTCTGTATCTCTCTCTCTCATCTTGGGTAAAGACCTCTTTTAAAGTGACTAGTATTTCCTTCTCAAAGCAGGGAATGAGAAGGTCATGATAATAAACATTTCTTTTCATAACAGTTTTATAGTGTAATTACTGTGATATGCTAACGATAACATTTATCTATTACTAATGCATGAAACAAATATTGAAAAATATATTCCTTTAAGTTGTAAAAGAGATGTGATAAATCAATAGTCAAATAGGTTTAATTAGTTACGAAAACAAATATGAAATAAGTACTCGACTGAAATAGGTACTAAATTTTGAAAATATGAACGGAATATTGCTTAAGAAAAAACCCGCCTTTCATCTGTATTTCGTGTATTTTCGCGACGGCTAAGAGGTTCGGTAATTCAGTTTGTTTCAAATAGGCCTACCAGTTTCTCAAAAGATCACGGTATTTAGATGGCTGCTGAATAAAAATTGTACGGTAAATATTCCTTGTCCTCATACCTAATATAAACTCAAGTTCTTATATATATATATATATATATATATATATATATATATATATATATATATATATATATATATATATATATACATGGTTGGCTTCCGTTAGTCTCGAGAGACGATGAAAATGCGCCCATGAAAGGTGTCTTAGTTTGTAGCTGTGCAGCGTCTTCTGTGACTATAAAGTCCCACACGGGAGTGGCAATCCTTGCTGCAGTTGCTACACTTGAAGTATGACTCGGGTCTTGGTTGGAACTGCATCCTCTTCCTCTGAGATCTT
Source organism: Potamilus streckersoni (assembly GCA_016746295.1). Classification (NCBI taxonomy): domain Eukaryota; kingdom Metazoa; phylum Mollusca; class Bivalvia; order Unionida; family Unionidae; genus Potamilus; species Potamilus streckersoni. The sequence continues at coordinate 10,816 of JAEAOA010000563.1, forward strand.
TTCTCATCAGCGAGCTGTCGTAACTTTTCCTCGCTGGCTTTCAGACCTGTGTACAGAGCATGTCGCCAGCTGGACTTGTCGAGGGCAAGCTATTCCCAGGTGTTGACCTCTATTCCAAGAGCTTTCATAGCCTGCTTGCAGACATCCTTGAAACAAAGATGTGGCCGTCCTATTGATCTTCTGCCTGAAGCAAGCTTAGAGTAGAGAAGGTCTTTGGGGATCCGTCCATCATCCATTCGATGCACATGGCCCAGCCATCTGATGCGACGTTGGCGGAGGAGTGTGACCATGCTGGGAATTTTGGCCTGTTGAAGCACCTCGTTGTTTGTCACACGATCGCTCCAGGTGATCCCAAGTATGCAACGGAGACAACGCATGTGAAAGGCACTTAGTCGTTTCTCCTGAGAGGCGTGCAGGGTCCAAGTTTCGCTGGCATACAGAAGAGTGCTAAGCACGCAGGCACGGTACACGGTGATCTTAGTGTTTAATGTCAGGTTGTTGTTGTTCCACACTCTCTTCGACAATCTAGAGAGACTTGTTGACGCCTTTCCAATCCGCTTGTTGAGCTCGGCATCGAGTGAGAGGTTGTTGGTGATGGTAGAGCCAAGGTAAGTGAACTCACTGACTACTTCTAGTTTGTAGTTGTTAATGGTTATGCTGAGAGGGTCTGCGTCCTGAGCCATCACGTTGGTTTTCTTTAGACTGATGGTCAGCCCGAATTCATCACATGCTTTAGCAAAGCGGTCCATCAGGCGTTGTAGTTCAGCTTCTGTGTGAGTGACTATATTGCAGCATCATCTGCAAAGAGCATGTCCCTAATGGTTGCTTTCCTTACTTTGCTCATTGCCTTCAGTCGTGCCAGGTTGAACAGTCTGCCGTCTGAACGCGTGTGCAGGTAGATCCCTTCTGTGGACGTCCCAAAGGCGTACTTAAGCAGGACAGCGAAGAAGGTGCCAAAGAGCGTGTGGGCAAGGACACAGCCTTGTTTCACTCCGCTGTGGATATTGAATGGTTCGGACGATGAGCCATCATACTGCACTGTGCCTTTCATGTCTTCATGGAAGGACTGGACCATGCTTAACAGCTTTGGAGGGCATCCAATCTTCGTCAGGATTTTGAAGAGTCCGTCTCTGCTGACCAGATCAATGCTTTGGTGAGGTCTATAAAAGCCAGGAAGAGGGGTATGTGTTGTTCTCTGCATTTCTCCTGCAGTTGCCTGATGGAGAAGATCATGTCGATTGTGGACCTCTCTGCGCGGAACCCACACTGAGACTCTGGATACACTCTGTCGGCAAGCGTCTGCAGTCTGTTCAGGATGACTCTAGTGAAGACTTTACCCACGATGCTGAGAAGTGATATGCCCCTGTAGTTGTTGCAGTCACTTCTGTCGCCCTTGTTCTTATACAGGTTTATGATGTTGGCGTCTCTCATGTCCTGAGGCACTGCACCTTCATCCCAGCACTGGCAGAGAAGATCGTAAGGGTGTGTGAACAGCACACTGCCGCCACATTTGATGACTTCTGCTGGGATGCCATCCTTTCCTGGAGCTTTACCTGTGGTCAGTTTCTCTAATGCTAGCTTTAGTTCGGTCTCAGTAGGTTTCTCATCCAGTTTGGTCAAACAAGGGAGGTTTTCAATGGCGTTGAGGGCAATGTTGGTCACGTTATTCTCTCTGGAATACAGTTCGGAGTAATACTCCACCCAGCGCTCCATCTGTTTGTTCTTGTCATGAATGATAGTGGAGCTATAACTTTCTTCATTGGACCCATTGCTTTCTTTATGCCATTATACATGCCTCTGATGTTTCCGTTATCTACTGCTGACTGGATGCTCTGACAGAGTAGAAGCCAGTATTCATTAGCGCATTGCCGTGCTAACCTCTGCACTTTGCTTCTGGTAGACCTATATGCATGTAGTGTCCTCACGCAGGGAGAACGCTTGAATTCCAGGTGGGCACTGCGACGCTCTTATATTGCTGGCATTAGTGTGGCGGAATTGGTGTCAAACCAGTCAGTGTTCTTTGTCTGCTTCTTACCAAAGATTCTTGTGGCTGCACTGTACACAGTATCTCTGATGTTGTCCCATCTCTCTTTGGCACTGCCGTAGGGAGGTTCTGAACTGAACGCCTTGGAGAGGGCGGAAGTGAATTCTTCAGCCTTGTCTGGATATGACGTCTTGCTCACATGGATGTGTGGTTTACCCACTTGCCTAGAGTGGTGGATCTTTATTGGTTGAAGCTTAAATTTACAGCAGACTAGAGAGTGATCGGTGTCGCTGTCAGCGCTGTGGAATGTACGAGTAAGCTGCACACCCTTCATGGCTGAACGTCTTGTGATAATCAAGTCCAGCTGATGCCAGTGTTTGGATCGGGGATGCCTCCAAGACACTTTGTGCTGTGGTTTTGTCTGAAAAAATGAATTGGTGATGCTGAGGTTGTGGAACGAGCACATTTCTAGTAGACGTTGCACGTTTTCATTCATCTTCCCAATCCCAAACTTGCCGAGACACAAAGGCCAGGAGTCGTGATCGGCACCCACCCTAGCGTTGAAGTCGCCCAGTAATATCAAGATCTCTTCCTTCGGAATATTGTCGATGAGCAAGTCGAGCTCATTGTAAAACGCATCCTTGGTATCTGTGGTGGCACTGAGTGTGGGAGCGTAAACACTGATGAGATTAACTAGCCCGGTTGTGGTGTGGAGGCGAAGAGATAGCAGTCTTTCGTTTCCTTGTTGGCAGGGTTCTATCATAGCCAGCAGAAAGTTTCTGACAGCAAAACCAACATCATACTCCCTAACTTCGTCTGAGCTCTTTCCTTGCCAGAAGAACGTGTAGTTCTTTTCTCTGAGGGACCCAGAATCTGGTAGCCGTGTCTCTTGAATTGAGGCGATATCGACATGGAGTCTTGCGAGTTCGTCGTTGATGACTTTAGTCTTTCGAACATCACTGATTGCCTGGAGATCATCTGAAAGCCCTGTCAGCATAGTCCGGACATTCCAGGTACCTAGCTTGAGGATTGTTGATTTCCTTGTTTTTCGTTTGTTTTTTCTTGGTGCTGTAGTTGCAACCCGCTTGTCAGGTACTCACATATCTTAAGCCCTGCGCACCCAGCAAGGCAGGCGAGCTGTGGCGGGACGGCACCTTTTTGGCTGGGGGATGCCCAGCTTGAGGCGGGCGAGAGCTGTCCAATTAGATCTGTTGGTCTCTCCCACCGTCGGAAGCAACCCCTGGCGTCTAACTCTATGCCAATCGAATGGTGATTTATAACCGGCAACTGTTGCTTCCCGTGTTGTGTCAACGCTGTGAAGCGAAGCTGGAGTGTCCTCTCCAGGGCGCAAGCCTGGGCAAGGTTATATGGAGAATCAGCTGTTGCCCATGAATTGACTCCCCCTCTCCATGCAGCTGATGGATCCAAGGGAAAGGACAAGCCGATACGTCATGGTACCAGTGGCGTTGCAGGAGTTGCCGAGATGTCACTAAATGCAGTGACAAGTCGCCCTAGGGACTCCGTCTCCGAATTTTTTTGTTGGGGTTTACTCCCTTAGCCTTTCCCATGTAAGGGTATAGTCTCAAGGCAGCGAAGGTTTGAAATCAAAGTTTACCCTCTCCTAGACGGGCTACCACCCAAGGTTAACGGGCCCCATCTTCCAGAAGCATCTGGTTTTGAGGCGCCAGAAACTCGCCTGCCATCCCTTCTCCAGTTAGTTTAAACACACACACACACACACACACACACACACACACACACACACACACACACACACATATATATATATATATATATATATATATATATATATATATATATATATAACACCTTTTTATAAGCTACCTCTTAAAAAATGCTTCTAAGTAACAAAAATAAATTAAATGTGAAATAAAAATAACTTATTCATGTTTAATAAGAGTGACATAAAATAACATCGTTATTATTTAAAATTAAAGTAGATTGATAAACCTTTGAATTACTTTTTTAATCTTAGAGGAAAGCTCAGATCTCACATATTGGATATATCTCACAAACTGATGCTTGAGAAATTATATAATTCTTTAAATGTCAAAAGCTGTTTTTATAGCTTTTACAGTGCTCAAATCACATTGTAGAACTTGTTAAGCATATCATAGGTTATACACGGCAGTCAATGGAATATATCTGATGCGGGTAAAACCTGGAAATACCCTGGAAAGAACTACCGACCCACGGGAAGCTACTATGAAGCTTTCTCACGTACCCACGCTGGCCGAACCTGGTGTTCAAACCCACCCGGACAGTGGTGATATGTCTGTGATCTGAAAAGCGAGCGCTTTGGACCACTCGGACACCCGGGGACAGTACATGGAAGAACTCTACAAATAAAGTGTAAGGAGTATAAAATAAGTATGGGGTTACATTTAGAAATCTATCGTAAGAACAAAGTATAAACGAAGTGTCGCATATTGATATTATGATGCGAAAAGTCTGTTTTGTTGTTTAGACGTTTTCCATCATAACCTTCCTCTCATTTCTGGCTATGAGAAGGGATTTATCGCTACTTTAGGAGAAGCATTGACTCTTGATCATAGAGAGAGAGAGAGAGAGAGAGAGAGAGAGAGAGAGAGAGAGAGAGAGAGAGAGAGAGAGAGAGAGAGAGAGAGAGAGAGAGAGAGAGAGAGAGAGAAGAAGTTTGGCTCTCTTAAAGATAAGGTGTCTCGTCAGATGGTGTAGATACGGTTACATCTTTTTGTGGAGCAAGCTTTGGCTACGAGAAGGTACCAAGAATCTGTAAGAAATATACACGACACTTCTCTAAGCCTGAAATCCCACTGAGAATAACCAGTCCAGAGCCTATTTTTATATATTGGAAGCTGGCAATCATCAGTATTCCACGTTTTCATTCAAGGTCAGAGAGGTCTGTCTAATGAACTATGCCTATGTTCTAAAAAGTCACTCGTGTTTCTTGCGTGATAGTCAAGGACAGCTTTAACTTTATATCAAGTTTAGGTGGGGGAATAGAGTGTGTTTGTGTGGTCAGTAATTTTCCTAAGTGAACGACCTTTGAATCATACATAACATCACAACGCAATTAATAAAGGTTTATTGATTGAATTGTGCGACAGTAACGTTATCCATTGCTTCTATCCGATGGTGAACTATTGAACCGGCTTATTAATTTAATTAAAGCAGGTTTTTTCCATTGCCAAGTGAAGCTGTGGAAACAAGGATAATGTTTAATCTAAATTCATTTCAATGTCCTATTATATTCAGGATATGAATTATTGATTGGGCCATGCTTCTCTTACAGTCCAAATCAATATTATAGCATTCCTTTTTAAATTCGTAGGTTTTGTCTTCCAATAACTAGAGATTATTAGAGATTCCAATAACTAGATATATTCTACACAAGTTAATGTTATCGTTTCTTTCTTTAAAAATTGATATTTTGATAATAACTCCTGGTTATTTTAGCCGCGTCCTTAAGGCTAGTAAAAAAATGATAAGTATACGAGGAAGAAGAAAGAAAAATATTAAAAATAAAAAATTACAATGCTTAGGTAGATTAAAAAATTACAATGCATCGGTAAGTTGATAAATTGCAAAAAGGCAATGAGAACAATGTTCATTGCAGGACATATTGTGAAATTCAAAAAAAGAATACAATAAAAGGTATAATAATTAATAAACTGTAAGGTACATTGACAATGCATCAGAATAGACATGATAAAAGATACATGGAAAAATGTACCATAAAATTTGTAATAAGGAGCCAATATAAATTGAAAAAGAGATTACAATGACACAAGGAAGTAAAAATATTAAAAAGACCAAAATACAATGCACTGACAAAAGTTAAGAAATAGGAAAAGACAACAATTTACCGTGTAGTACCTCGATGAGGAATGAAGAAAAACAATATATTAAGAAAACATTAAAATATGCCATGTGACAGGATAATACGTAATGTGACATCTGTATGGTAAAGAAGGAGTTTATTCAAGGGAACCCTACGACAACACATTTGACACATTCAATGAAGTTCAAGTACAATAGTGAGAATCTGCCATGAAAAAAATGTTTCTTTTATATTATTATTATTTATGTATTTTTTTTAAAATCCTACATGACTTACTTTACAACTAGTTACGTTAGACGATTTAATATCAGCATGCAGTTCTTGTTTTTTTATATATTTTTTATACGTTAGTTTACTCTTTTTGTTATTAATTTATTATTATTTCTATTTCATTGTAAATAACTTCAGCAGAACATAATTAAAATTGCTGTGTAAACGCTAGGTTATTTCCATCATATGTCATTGACCTAGGATCATGCGCTCAATAGAACGGCGTGTTCATAATATTGAGTGATACTGCTTATTAATAGGATGTGAATTATGACTTCCCAATATATTATTTCATATATGAGATATCTAATATTTTAATTTAGGAAGATATCTAAAATGTGTGTCATAATGCGGTATGATCTATTGTAAACCAAGTAACTGTATAATGTTTATTCGTGATGCTTTCATTAAACTAGAATTATTTGATACGTCTTGAATGTCATCTGGACAACTGGGGTATGTAGCGCAGTATATACATGTTACTATAAAATACATAAACAATGATGCGGATTCCTTGGCGTCCTGGAATAACATATGTAATCGATAGATACGATCGTTCAATTTGATTGATGAATTCCATTAAAACATGCTGTGAAATCAGTATAGCAAGTGAACTCGCCTGCTGAAAATTTCGCTGTATGACTAATTTGCTGAGTCTCAACCGTTTGAGCTGCATTCCTTTCTTCTATTGTCTAATATTCTGCACGATTATTTCGACAATAGCAAGCATCGCTTGCTCTAATAGTATAAGCGTTTTTGAGTTTGGACCCATTGCTGTTAACATGTTCTAATTCTATTATCAATTTGTCAGGTATAGGAGAAGAAATCATCTCCCTATCGAGCAATAACACCGAAAATTTAAATTTCATTATTCTGTTGCTTTAGCATATTTGTATAACTTGCTAAATGTTGTGATGTTTTCATTGTCAGCATTCCAAATAGATATTTACCTATTTTATCAATGAATGGCAAACTTCTCTCATGATACATTTGAAGAATGCAAAACACCTTTCTGAATTAACTAATTCATTAATGAGATTGGTATATTAAACTGCATATTCATTGTAATTCGTATTGACTTTAAGTGTGAAAGAATATCATTTATGTAGCTACTTTTGACATCGCTGTGTCAATATTCCATAAATTCGACTGAATAATTCCTTAAAAGCCTGATTTGAAAGTGCGAATCCACTTATCGGCTGAATCATAAAATAGTGGGAGTGGCTAGAGATAACCTTTAGCGTAAATTGTTTTTGTTCTGTTACTGCGGACAATGAGTTCAGAGTAAAAAAAGAATACAATCCTACGAACCAAATCCATATTCCATCCATACCTTAATGAGAAAGAAAGAGGTTTGAGAGAATTGGATCCATGAGAAGAAAAGAATGAGAAGAAAAGAAGTAGAAGGCACGAGGAAATGATGGAATGGTATAAAGGACAAGAAGTATCTCTCTCATATATGAAGGATAGTCTTCCCAAAATTCGTGTTGAATTCAACGACGAAATATTCGACCTAATCGTTTACGGCGTGTGTTCGATTGTGTGTGTGCTCTGTGAAATGCTTCCTTTAATGCCGAAGAAACATTTTCCGTTGGTTGCCATGATGGCTTGGATCCATCGGACCATTGTACCAAGTACTGTTTTTTTTCCAGAAATCCGTTTGGATTTCAAGAGTTTGTCAACTGAGTACCATTCGGTACCATTGTCAGTTGGTGAGTGCTCATTGCTCGTTTCATCACGTGATGGTTGGGGCGTTTGAGTGACAGCTGGTGGAGGGGGTCGATAATCCCTAGGATCTTTATAATGTTTGAGTCTGTTGGCGTGTACAAGTGATTTCATCTCTTTATTATCGGAACAACGGTGTAATCTGTAGGTGTTATTCGGACCTAATTCAGTGATGTAATATGGACATTCACATCGGGGGTAAAGATTTTTTTTGTTGATAACTCTACGAATATGTGTGCGATTTGTAGGTATACATAATCTATGCTAATACTAGTCCTGTAAGACGAGTATAAAAATTTAATATAAGCTTGTAGTTCTTGGTTTCTTTATTTTCTTCTATATTATTTTACTCTTTTTTTGGTACTTTTTTATTTATTTTTTTTTATTTTGCATAACATCAGCATAACATATTTATCAGTGACTACGGTTATTATTTTGCTTCAGCGAAGTGTTGTGAAAAGAACTCTCATTATTATGGATAGTACTTGTAAACCAATATTGAATTTATCTTCTTATTGCATACATAATATCATTAAATACCAGCGACATTGAGGTAAGAATGTTTGCTTAGAGAACCTTGCAAGAAATTGGTATTAATCAAGATTAATGAAGGTGAAAATGTTTGTGTTATGTTAATCCTACTCTAATAACAATAACGTCTGTTCATTTGCAATCAAACCTTGACCTGTGCGTGTATGAAATTGCATTTAATCGAACCTATGAGCAGTAAGTGAAAATATCATTAAAATAGTAAAACTGATTCGACATGATTTAGTGCATTATTAAAATTGTAAAACTGAGCGTGTATTACTGACATTACCTATGACGTACGAAAGGGAATGTATCACCGTTATCGTTTCAAACAAACTTTGCTCAGAAGTTGATCATATGCAGGGCAATAGCTGCACAAAAATGCAATATGCAGGGCAATCTCTGCTTCAAAAATTCAATATGCAGGGCATTAGATGCTTACAAAACTCTGTGTTGAGCAATCGCTCAGACACTTTAACTATAGAAAAACACATAATAACACTACAACATCATTTGATGCTGCAAAACCATAGAAAGAAACTCTCTTCTGATTGGTTTGAAGACATTAGAGTCGTACCTTTGGCATTTTGCCAAGACAATACCATATGATAAACATTCATATGATTTCATATCAAACATGTGAGAGAAAATCTCAATAACATTATCGAACAACATTTAGCTAACAAAACAAACAACTTCTGCATCAATATGTCTAAACGACATGGCAGAAATTACAATTCTTCTTAAGATAGGTAAATACGGTACGATCTGTTATGTGTGATAGTAGCGAAACATGTATAATGTAGTTTGAGGTGTCAAGACGAGCAGGTTTGATGTTTGATATAAATGCTTAGGGCATGGAATGAAACTTAAAGGTTCATTCACACTCTCTGTAGTAGAAATCTTAGCAACTCTGACGTATGTTAATGGCAGTAAGTACAACAAGGTTATTTACTCAATGAAAAATGAAATATAGCATAATTTAGATTAGTGTTGTTAATCGTTTGAAATTTACGCACTAACTTTCAATTTGTCTTTTTAAAAAATCAAAATAAGAGATAGAAAAATCATACCTTTGTGAGATGTACCACAATGAAGAAATATTCTTGATATGAACTAATAGCAAACAATACATCTATTGCCTCTAATACCGAAAGAGTTCAAAATGTTAAAGTCACTTTCACTGGGAAGGAGACTGTTAATGCTGTTGTCGCTGATCTGATGATAGCGTAGATGTCGCTGCTGGATTTATAAAAATCTCTGTTTATAGCACGGATAGAGGTAATTCATTTTGGGTTGTAGTTAGGTCAAATTTAGAGTTGGACTTAGCACTGTATGCATTCGGAATGTCGTAGTCTCAGGTGCTACTGCAAAAAGAATTCTCATATGCGATGTATGCATTTTATGTTGCAATCCTCTCATAGTTGTAATCAAATTCGTTCCAGCTGTGATATTTCTGGCTGCTGTAGTTGTAACATGAGTGAGGAAGTTGATCTAATTTGGGTTTTCTCTTTGAGATATGGCGGCGCTGTCGCTTCTGGAGTTGATGTAGCATAGCCGGGCGGAGTGAAGTCTAATGGTCGTAATGGTTCTGGTGCGAGTCTTCCTCTTGGATCATAATTATGTGTTTTGACACCTGTATTCATGTTATTCATCCACCACTTTTATTATGTTCTCCACCACATTTATTATGATGAGACTCTGCGTTGTTGTCTATTCTCCACCACTATTATTGTGATGTGAAAAGTCTGGTTGTTGTTTAGATGTTTTCTATCATAACTTTCTTCTCGTGCCTAGTTACGGGAAGGAAGAAAGTTCGGCATTTTTAAGAATAAGGTGTCACTTATGATGGTGTAGATACGGTTACATCATTTTGTGGGGCAAGCTTTGGCTACGAGAAGGTACCAAGAATCTGTAAGAAATAGACACAACACTTCTCTAAGCCTGAAATCCCACTGAGAAATACCAGTCCAGAGCCTATTTTTATATATTGGAAGCTGGCAATCATCAGTGTTCCACGTTTTCATTCAAGATCAGAGAGGTATGTCTAATGAACTATGCCTATGTTCTAAAATGTAACGCGTGTTTCTTGCGTGATAGTCAAGGACAGCTTTAACTTTATATCAAGTTTAGGTGGGGGAATAGAGTGTGTGTGTGTTCAGTAATTTTCCTAAGTGAACGACCTTTGAATCATACATATCATCACAACGCAATTAATAAAGGTTTATTTATTGAATTGTGCGACAGTAACGTTGTTCATTGCTTCTATCCGATGGTGAACTATTGAACCGGCTTATTAATTTAATTAAAGCAGGTTTTTTCCATTGCCAAGTGAAGCTGTGGAAACAAGGATAATGTTTAATCTGAATTCATTTCAATGTCCTATTATATTCAGGATATGAATTATTGATTGGGCCATGCTTCTCTTACAGTCCAAATCAATATTTTAGCATTCCTTTTTAAATTCGTAGGTTTTGTCTTCCAATAACTAGAGATTTCAATATATTCTACACAAGTTAATGTTATCGTTTCTTTCTTTAAAAATTGACATCTTGATATTGATTTGAATGAAAGTGATTGTTAACCATTTAATGGCTGAATTACCTCAGCGCACACTAACATTATTCATTGCCTGTAATAAAGAAGCAAAAGTTTATTACAATCAACGAAGCAAGGTATGCCTAATAGCGTGACCAAATCAGCTGTTGCCATGGGAGCCCATAAAGATAGAGCAAATTCGATTATTACCAAGTGAATGAAATCTAGTGAGTTCAATGTAAAAAAAAGAATGTGTAATTTGTTCTGAAAGACTGTGAACAAATTTTAATTCGTTTTACATTGTTTCAATAATTCATTTAGCATTTTTATTTTAATTTTTTTCTTCCTTTGATTTCATTGTCCCCCTCTCCCACCTCTCGCTATCGTCCTTCAAAGACAATCAAAACTCTATGAGAAGGAGGCACGATGAATTTCTTCGCATCACATTGTTTGTGGGGATAATTTCTACAGTCTATATACAGTATTTGTCATATAAACACAATTTATATCACTTCTACAATTTAGGATTGGCTGGGTCAGTTTAGCCAAATTAGTGTATAGATTTTGTTTGTATTTATTATGACAAAAAGAATGGAATTTGAAATACGTCAGGAAAATAAATAAATAAATAAATCCCATTTTAATTGTTTATTATTATTATTATTATTATTATTATTATTATTATTATTATTATTATTATTATTATTATTATTATTATTATTATTATTATTATTATTATTTCATGTGACAAAGAATATTTGGTTTATTAACATTTCAGAAGTTCCCCAAGTTAAAGAGCAAGAGAACTCACGCGTCGCACTTCACTCTCAACGGTTTGGCGCCGGAATGGGAGCGGGGAATGAATCTTTTTCAGCACAACCAATTAAGTATTCGAAGTCCTTTAATTATATGAACTGCTTTTCTATTTATTTGCTTTTGATCGCAAGTGTAGTTTTAAATCATTATCAGAACACGCAATCTTCGTTTGTCTTAATTTTCTTGTCCCTCCATAGATTCTGAAGTGGCATGTAGCTTAAGGTGTACTTCAATCCGACCGTCCGTCACAAAATTACCGTTTAGTCCTATAGTTATGTCTCCGTCATTGAAAATCATGCCGCGCACTAGACACCTCTGGCAAAACGGGGTTGCTGTAACCCACATTCCATACAACAGACTATTGCCTGGTTTTGGGTGGAAATGGCAGGTAAATAATATTTTGTGAAAAGAGAATATTTGTGTTTCACTGACACGTTTACTTTCCTATATAGGACGCACATATTGCTAGTAAACAGAGAATGTCACTAGGTAGATACATATAAAGCTTTGGAAATTCGTTATGGTCTAAGAAGGGTATCTATTTGACTTTAAATAGTGGGGAGCTTCTGGGTCGATATTCTATGGGGGTCTATAGGTTTTTAATACTTCGTCTGGGAAGGCATGGGTCTCTATGGGAATTTTAACAGGATGAAGAGACATGCCAATACTGTTATGCCAGACGAAGAGTGGAGAATTCCAAGATATGTTTCTATTGGGGAAAAAAACATCTTGGAAATTCCGACTATATTTGCACAGATCGATAGGAAAGTCGCATCTTCCTCTGCACTTTCGTAATGTGCCTTGCAAGATTGTTTTTGCCAGTCCAGGTGATCTTGAGACATGACCATATCACTTCAGTTGGCGCTTTTTCACAGTGATCAAGAGGTCTTCATAGGATCTTATGGCTCATTGGGTCCTGTTGTGGTCTTCTTTATTATTGGTTACATGGCCAATGTATGAGATACCAAAGATCTTGCAGTAGCATCTCAATTCGAAGGTTTGAATCCTTCTTTGTAGATCTGGTGTGAGTGTCCATATTTCACAAGCATGCAGAAAGATGGATATGACAATCGAGCGCATCAGCTTTATTTTGGAACCAAGAGCACTATTGGAATCTTTCCATATTGGTCTCACCATTGTTTATTGCTTATGTTTTCTGCGCAATCCTGCAAAGTAGTTCTTGTTTGGAAGCTACATCGGTCATTATTTTATCCAAAGTACTTGAAGTTTGTGACAATTTCCAGCTTCTGTCCACTGACCTTTATTTCTGCGCTGATGCCACTTGTGTTGTTTGTCATCAGTTTGGTGTTTTCGGTACTAATCTCCATACCGTATACTGAGCACTAATCTCCATACCGTATACTGAGCACTAATCTCCATACCGTATACTGTGCATTAGTCTCCATACCGTATACTGTGCACTAATCTCCATACCGTATACTGTGCACTGATCTCAATACCGTATACTGTGCACTGATCTCAATACCGTATACTGTGCATTAGTCTCCATACCGTATACTGTGCACTAATCTCCATACCGTATACTGTGCACTGATCTCAATACCGTATACTGTGCACTAATCTCCATACCGTATACTGTGTACTAATCTCCATACCGTATACTGTGCAAGTAATATCCAGGCGCTCGACGAAGTCAGTCAGTTCTTTTTCATCTCCTGCTAAACCATTGCTATTATCTGCGAAGCGAAGGTTGGTGATTGTTTTATCTCTGATGCTGACAGTGCCCTTGTGATCATACAAGGCATCCAAAATGATCCTTTCCAGGAAAAATGTTGAAGAGTGTAGGTGACAGTATGCAATAAGAGACACTATTCACAAGGATTGTAGAAATGGTGTTTCAGACTGGATACTAGCAAAGTGTAAAATTAAAAGAAGCAAAAAATATAATTAAACTGCAATCATTAGAACGTCGATATGGTGCTTGAGATTCAGAATTATTTATGGTATGATGGTTGTAAAAATTGAATCTTTTTGAATTGGGTTTTTTCCTGTCTGGGGTTAATAGGACTTAGGAAAAGCCCTTTGTGGTTTTTTTTTGGGAATGGAATGTTGGTAAAAAACGCGAGATTAATTCAAGGTTTGGAATCCTTTTTTATTGGGGTTATGCAAAACACCATAGAAAGAGGTTAGGCCCCCCTAGCTTTTTTTGGAAAAAACACTTTTTTTTTCCCAATTGGTCTCCCGTTTTTTTTTTTTTGGAATTCTTTTTTTTTGGAAAAATGGTTTTTTTTTAAATCCTTATTAAAATTTTTTTCCGCCTTCCCACCTTTTTCTGGTGACCCTTTTTTTGTTAAATTTTTTTCGGTCATTATCGTTAGGGCAATTCCATAGAACGAGACAATTTCCCCCAAATGTCATTATTTTTCCCCATGAACGTGCACCTAAACTTTTTGGGCGATCAAAAATTTTGGCCTAAAGGATACCTTTTTTTCCCAAACGTAAGTGACTTTTTTTAATTTCTGTGTTTAAACCGATACTTCATAACCCTATAACTTGTCAATTAACCCTAACGTCTTTGGGGCCTCAAAAAATTTTTTTTTTTCTTTTGTTAAAATTGCTATTTTGGGAAAACCCAATTTGGGGTTTTTTCGATTGCGGGCCCCTTGGGAAATTACAGGATAAATTTCCTTTCCGGAAATTTTAAATGTTTTTCATAAAAACTTTTTCAAAAAAAATTTTTAGTTTTTAAAAAAGAAAATTAAAAAAAGAAAAAATTTTTTTAAAGAATTTAAAAATATAGGTTTTTTTTTCAGTTATTTTTAGGGGAAAATATTTAAAAAACTCATGGGGCGGGTTCAAGATTTGGATCGGGGGGGGTTTTTGGGATTTTGGTTGAAAAATTCCGGAAAAAAAATTACTAATATTTTGAAGGTTTTCCGAAATGGGGGGGTTTTTTGGGGGGGCAGTTTGGAATTTAAAATGGTTTTTAAAAATTTAATTTAAACATTTAAAAAACAAAAAGAAGGGGGGAAAAGGGGAATTTTGGGTTTTTTATTTAAAATTGTTCCCCCAATAAAATGCCCATAATTTTTAAACTTAAAAAAGGGAAATTTTTTAAAAAAATTTTTTAAAAAAGGGATTTTTTTTCCCCAAAAAAGTTTTCCTTTTTAGCTTTCGATTTGGAATTTTACAAATTTTAAGGGGTTTTAAAAGTGGTTTTAAAAAAATTTTAAAAATCCATGGAAAAAAATTTTTTTGCTGCAAGGATTTTTTTAAAACATAAAAAAGGGTTTGGGGAATCGCTTTCAGATTTGGCACCGGGGTTTTTTGATAAAAAAACCCAAAATGGATTTTCCTGAAAATTGTACAAGGATTTTTGGATATTTTTTTTCAATAAAAAATGCGGGAAAGGTCCTTTTGGGTTTTTTTAAACCTTTGTTAGGGGGGGAACCCTGAATGGGGGAAAAAGGGTTGTACCGGTTAAGGGAAATTTTAAAATTTTTGGGAAAAAAAAAAATGGTTTATTTAATTATTTTTTTGTTCCCTTATTGTTTAAAAATTTTAAGGAAGGTTTGTAAACTTTTTTTTTTGCCTTTTTTTTAAAAAAATTTTTTATAGAAAATTTTGGGGGGTTTTTTTTAATTTAAATTTATAAAAATTAAAATGGCCCAAAGTAAATGTTTGTTTTAAAAATTTTTTGTTTAAAAATTTTCAGAAGTTTTTGAAAAGAGGGCTTTTTTTTTTTTAAAATTTTAAATGCGCAAATTAGTGGTTTTCAAATTTACACAAAAAAATTTTTCTTAAAATTTTGTTACTTAAAATTCAGGAGCCGTTTTCAAACTTAACCCAAATTTTTCCAAAATTTTTTTTTTGTAAAATTTCCGTTCAGGGTTTCTAAAAATTTACTTTTTTTAAAAGATTTACTTCGTATTTAAAATTTTTCCCTTTTAAAACAAATGGATCGGAAAATTTTTTTAAAAATTTTAAATAAGGGAAAATAAAATTTTTTTTGTAAAATTTTCTAATTTTTTTGTTACCTTTTTTAGAATAATAATTCTCAATTAATTTACAAAAAAATTTTTTCAAACCTTTTTAACTTTAGCAGGGGATTTTTTAATAAATTTTTTTAAAAAAAAAAAATTTTGTTTTTCCCAAATTTTTAAAAAAATTTTTTTTTTTGTTATTTGAACCCCCCAAATTAAAATAAATTTTTTTTTCCCCGGAAACTTTATTTCCTTTATTTTTTAATAAACATTTTTTTTAAAAAAAATTTTTATTTGAAAAATTTTTTTTTAAAGCTTTTTCCTTTTCAAAAGTTAAAGTTTTTTTAAAATTTGGGGCTGGTTGTTCCACAATGATGGGGGTTAAGGGAAAACCAAAAAACAAGGGGACCGAAAAATTTTTTTTTGGGTTTGGGTGATTATTTAGGGGGAAAAATTTTTTCCCAAAAAGGGGCTAATAAACATCCCCCTCGGGCCCCCCACATTTACTTAAAAAAGGGGGGAACCCAAAAAAAAATTTTAATTTTAAAATTTTTGGGGGGAAAAATTTTTTCCAAACCCCCCTAAAAATATTCAAAAAAAAACCCTTTTTTTAATTTTGGTTTAAATTTTATAAGCTGGCAAATTTTTTTAAATATTTTTTTTTCCCTAAAAAATTTAAAATTCCCAGGAAAACTTTTTTTTAAAAAATTAAGAAATTTTTTAATTTTAGAGTAAATTAAAAAGGGATTAAAGAAACCAAAAAAAATTTTTTTTTTTAAAAAAAAAGGAAAAATTTTGGAATCCGGGGAAATTTGAAAAAATTTTTATATGGGAAGAAAAAGGGGGAAAAAAATCAATACCAAAAAAATGTTTGGAAAAATTGGGAAAATTTTTTTTTGGAAAATTTGGGCTTGTTCGGGATTTTAATGTATTTAAAAAAAACGGTTTTCCCAAATTTTAAGGGTAGTTAATGAAAAAAAGGGTAAAAATCGGAAAATAAAAAATTTTACCAATTAATTTTGAAATGGGTTAAAAAAAATTAATTAAAAAATTTTTATTTTGTGCATTAAAAATTAAAACTTTACTTGTTACTCGGTAAATCCAAAAAACCCCTTTTAAGGACTTTTTTTTTTTTTGGGTTTTAAATTTAAACTGTTATTTCCAAAAATACCCACATCCAAACCCAAACCTTTTTTTTTTAATTTTTTTTGGCCTTTTAAAATTTACTTGTAAAATTGTTAAATAGGGAAGTTTTTAAAAATTATTTGATTTGGTTTTTTTTTTGGTTTTTAAATTCCCCTTTTTTTTTATCTGTTTAATTAATTAAGGGGGCTTTTTTTTTGGGGGGAAAAATTATCATTTCATTGTCTGACGGTCGAAATCAATTAAACGTTTTAATTGAGGTTGTTTTTATTTTTTTTTAAAAAATTTTGTTCCAATAATTTATTTTTTAACAATTTTTTTTAAAAACAAAAATTTTTTAAAATTTGTAGATTTAAACCCGGTTATTTAAGGGTTTTTCCCTTTTTTATTAACAAGGGTTTAAAATTTATAGGAATTATTAAACTGAAAATTAGGGGGTGGGATAGTGGGGGGCCAGATTAATTAAAAAGGGGGGTTTAACGGCAATTTAAAACTTTTGTATTTTCGGGTTCAAGGCGACCCCGGGGGGAGTTGAATCTTATGTGGAAAGAGATTTTTGGAAGAAGTTTGATTAATTTTTTGGGGGTTTTTGAATTGGTTAATTTTTAATTACATTTTTAGGTTTGAGAAAAAAAGATTTAGAATTATTTTTTATTGTGCTTAGGATTGATTTATTGGTTTGTTGGGTTTTTATTTGGGGATTATTATTTATGGAAGGGAAATTAATTATTTAGGATTAAAATTTTTGGGTTTAATTATTTAGGATGGAATTAAGGGGGATTAGAATTTTGGATTAAATGAGTTGGAGAATTGATGGGGGTTTGTTGATTTGGTCAAAAAAAAATGGGATTGAAATTTTAAATTAAATTTGATTTTGGGGTTGGATTATGCTTTTAAAAATTGATTTGGGAGGGTTTATTTGGTTGGTTTTTTGGGAAGGGAAGGTTGGAAGATTATTTTTAAAAAAATTTTAAAAAAAAAATTGATTTAAAATTTAGAGAGGGTTTAATTTATTTTGGGAGAATGATGGGATTGGGGAATTTTTTTTTTTTAAAAATTTTATTTGGTTTTAACCAAAAATTGATTTTTTGGGTTTGATTTAATTGATTGGTGGATTGAATGGGGGGATTAGTTTTTTTAAAAAGAGATTATTTTTAGTTGTTTTTTTTTTATTTTTTTAGTTTTTTTTTTGTTTTATTTATTTTTTATTTGGTTTAAAATTACTTATTGAATTGATTTGGGTTTTAATTGTTCTTGAGGTTGGGGGATTAATTTTTAATGGAAATTGAAAAAAGAATTATCTTGTTATAAATTTAAATTTAGATTGAGGGGGTTAGTTTGGGCTGGATTGAGATTTTTTGGGGATGAGTTTGATTTGGGTTAATTTTTAATTAACTTTTTGGGGTTTGATTTAATTTAAATTGGGTTTGGGGATTGGTTTAAATTTTGGGGTTTGGGGTTTTGGGGGAATAGGGGATGGAATTAAGAAGGTTAAAGATTTTTATGGAGAAGGGGGGGGATTAGGGGATAATTTTTTTTTGGGGGAAATTTTTTGGGGGGGAAATTTAAAAAATTATGGTGACAAAATTTTTTGGGGCAGATTGATTTATGGGGGGTTTTTTGGGGAAATTTTTTGGGGTAGGTGTTTTTTGTAATTTTTTTGGTTTTAGTTAGGGGACTAATAATAATTTGGGGGGGGGAAAATTGATTTTGACTGGTTTTAAAATTTGGGGTTTTTGGGGGGTTTTGGGGGAGAATTTTTTTAAATTATGTAAAATTAGATTATTAGGGGAAATTATTTGGGGGGAAAATTAGTTAAAAAAAATTTTAAATGTTTGGGGGAGGAATTAAAAGGGGGGAAATTATTTTATTAATTTGATTTGGTTTTGGAAAATTTTTTGGGGGATTAAAGTTTTGGGGAGGGGTTTGATGTTGGGGATAAATGTTGGGGGATTAATTAGTTAATTAATTTTTTTAGGAGAATTGTTTTTGAGATTTTTTGGGGGATGATTGTTTTTTAAAATTTTTAAAATTGAATTGAGTTGGGATTAGTTGTTGGGGGTTGAATTCCCCTTTTTAATGATTTAAAAATTTTTTTTGGTTTGAAATTTAAATTTTTTATGCGGATTAATTATGGGGAAAATTTTAAAGGGGGAAAAGAATCTTTTTGGGTTTTTTTGGGAAAAAATGTTATTTTAATTTGGGGGATTGGGGGGGGGGTTAAATTTATTTAAATAGTTTGGTTTGTTAAATATTTGGGTTGTTTTTTTGGATTGGATTGCATTAGGATTGAAATTGATCTGTGTTAGTTGAGGGATTTTTGTTTAGATTGGTTTTGGTTGGTTTTTTGGGGTTTATTTTGGGTTAAATTTTTTTTTTTTGGGGTTGAGTTGGTTGTTTAATTGTTTGGTTTGGATTTTTTGGGTTGGTTTGGAGTTGAGAGTTTAGGGGGAATTGGCTTGTTGAAAGGTGGTTGGATTTTTTTAAGGAGAGAGGTTGAGGTGAAGGGGTTGGAAAATTTGGGTTGTTTTTTTGGGGGGAAAATTTTTGGGATGGATTATTTTTTAAAATTTGGGGAAAGAAAAGGGGGGGGAAAAAATTTGGGGGAAAATTTAAATAATTTTAGGGAGTTTGTTTGGAGTTTGGGGAAAAAATTTTGGGGGGGGTTTGAGGTTATTTTTGGTTTTGCTGGAGGGGGGGGGCGAGAAATGTTATTTGAGGGGTTTTTTTTTAAATAATTTGATTTTTTTTAAAAAAAAAAAAATTTTTTTTTTTGGGGGGAAAAATTATTTTAAATAAATTTTTTAATTATTTGGGTATAAATTTTTTTATTTTTGGGTTTGGAGTTTTTAATTTGGCAATTATTTGAAAAGGGATTTTTATTAATTATTTTAGGGGGTTGGGGGTTGATTTAGGAATATTTGGTCATTTTTTTTAAAAAATTAATTTAATTATTTTGGGGGAAAAATTTTAAAATTGATTTGGGAAAGGAATTTTTTAATAATATTTATGGGGTTATTTATAAAATTACGGGGAAATTTTTAAATTTTTAAGATTATTTTTTAGAAATAAAATATTAGATAAATTAACTAATTTTTCTTTTCCCTTTTTTTTTCCCCAAAGGAAAATTTACCTTTAAAGTGGAAAAAAAGGGGAATAAACCCGAAAGTTTTTTTTAAAAAGGGCGTTTTAAAAAACCATGCCAATTTGTCAAATGAGGGGGGGGGGTTTCCCAAGGGGGCCTTTAACAAATGGGGGGGGAAAAGATTGGTTTTGGAGGGGAATTTTTTGGGAAAAATTTTTTGGGAATTTGGGAATTTTTAAAAATTTTTTTGTTTTTATATTTAAAAACTTTATATTTATTTTTTCCCACCCAAAAAATTTTTTATTGATTTTTTTTTAAAAAATTTTTTTTAAAAATTTAAACCCTTTTTAATTGTTTTTTTTAATTGAAACTGGTAATTAAACTTTTTTTTTAAATTTTTTAAAAAAATTTTATTTTTAAACACTTTTTTTTTTAACCCCCATAAATTTTTGAGTGTTAAATTTTTATTTATTTTTTAATTTAATTGTTGCCCCCAAAAAAAAAATTATAAAAAAAGAAACAAAATCGAGAAAGTAGAAGCAGCAGGGAGGGTGAACCCTACAAACCGTGAAGTTTGTATCGCAGCGTAATCACTGATTTCTGTCATGTTTTTTTTTCTGTCACCATTTTCACTATGATGCTATATACAAACTATATGTTTAATTAAAAGTTTGTTTAATTGAAAATTTCAGATATAATATATAAATGACGGATCAGACAAACAACACATGCACGTGGATTATACAGGGAACAACCAGACACTGCGGTAAAGGATGTCAAGGAGAATACTGCGCCCATCATAAATATATGCTAAATAAAGGCTCAGGCGGAACAAGACCGTGTGTATTATGTGGGAAAGGACTACGAGGTAAATTGGAGATCTGCACGAGATGCGGCGGCAATAATTACCGTACACTAGTGATTTATTATAAACGAAATCTGAAATATGTGCCGCATAAAAAAGGACCCCGACCGTTGAGGAGTTCATTGAATCGCATAAAAGATAATGAGGGATTGGATTAACAAAATGACCTTTCTAACATGGTTTGCGGAATCGGCGATTTCATTATAATATTATATGAAAAGTCGCCATTTCCGCAAGTATTGATGGAACTCCCGATTGACAAGTAGTATTCCAACTGGTAGTTATCAGATTAGCGAAATAAACATTTATTTTTGTTATTCGATAACGAGACATCAGATTAACAAACAGACATAATTATTATGGTTTTGTGGAATCGGGACAATCATTATAATATTTTATGAAAATGTCCCATTTTCACAACGACAATACAAACCTCAGATTTAAATAATAATCATTCTATCTATGATATCTGCGATATTTTAATTTCGCACGGATATTGTTTTTCCCACCTCTTCTCGTTGTTTTATTATTTTGAGGTCTTCTTCAGTATCAACAACAGCAGGAATTTTATAATGGTTGTGTAAATATTCACGTGCAGTTGGTGGATTATCCCTGATAAAACCCCGCTTTGATATTCTGTTTTGGTAATAATGCATTAATGCACTATAATTAGTACAGCCACATTCTGCGCATATAATAGAACGAGCCGTTAATCCAGCTAGAATATTTTCTCGAGGTACACCTAAAAATACGGACGTTTTTTATGTTACACAACGATACACGCAAATACCTAAGGTGATTAGAGATAACTGTAAGATTTTGGTTGTGTTTAATGGAGTAGATAATTATACTCTACACATTATTTATTATACCTGGTGTTCAGGAGATATGGACATGATTAAATTTAAAAATTTCTTTTCTAAAAACAAGCTGTTCCGTTCGGATTTATAACAATAAATCTACATGATCCAAGATCAAGGTATCGTGTAGGTCTGGATAAAATCTTTGGTTAACTCCCTTGACAGTCAGGAGCAGCAGGGAGGGAAAAGGACAACAAATGGATCGCTTTACAAGTAAACAAAATCGCCTGACAAATTCAGGAAAAAAAAATCAATAATAGTATAACAAACTCAGCTAACCTAACCGTGTGGAAATATACTCAGTTAGAGACTTTGGTTTAGCGTTATTGACCTTTTTTCAGCCTCTGCAGGAACCTTGATTTTTCGTAAATAAGGCCTCTACAACTTTGTAGGGTTCACCCTCCCTGCTGCTGTAGATCGTAGACAAAAAAAAAAAAATCTTCATAGATGCCCTTGAATGAACCTCTTTAGATAGACAGGCGAACACTTGAATATTGTGCTTGAAATTGCAAATATAAAGGAATTTATAAAATAAAGTATTGTTGGCAAAATAAGCTCAATTTTCTTTTCAAGTGCAGATTTATTTTTACGAACAAATTATACAGATCTTGATTCGGTTAAGAATGTGAAACGGCGAGAAATGAGTTCCACAAAGCTCAAAAGGTTTGCTCGTTAGCAAGAAATGCTAATATTACACAAAACCGGCTTCAAGCGAGCAGGTACTATAAAACAGTGACGAGACGGCACATTATTCCACAACAACGTAATATATTTTTGAAAAATATAAATGATGGAAACAAAGGATCCTATGAGAAAGATTTATAAACGAAATAAATGATAAAAGTAGAATTACAAAATCCTAAGAAACAATGCATAGTCACTTTAGAAACCTCAACAAAGCTGACAATTCTGATACCATTTCTGACTTCTCTTCTGGGAGAGTTTTTGAGAATGTATAAAAAGGAGAAGATAATCGAAGATAAGATAAAAAAGATAATTAAATTATTGAAAAATATTAATGCGCCGGGGACCGACGAAATAATCAATATCAATATTTCTCTAGCAACAAATCCCCTTTGTAGCAATGTCCAGTACTTTCTTGACAATCTGAAATGTTCATCAATTTTCTCAAAACGAAGAAAATACTGCTCTACTATTTTCTTTCACAGTGGACAAAGCAAAGAAACGGTTCGAAGAAAATACGTAGTGGGGAGATTTTATTCAGCTTTTGTCATGAAAAGACTTTTCTCATAACAATTACGAATTTTTTTTTTGAGCGGTAATTTCATCAGATGATGATGGGATGGTAAAAGTTCACTTCATCATGACCAGTTTACTGGCGGGCACTCATAAAAAGATGATAGATAGTTCCAGCCTCGAATACAGAGGTGTTACTACTGTACTGTATGATGATGATGCTATTTTACATCGTTGGGGAGCGGAGAAGTCCTGTGTTAGAACTGTAAAGAAAAAGCTAACTGTATAATACCGTTCAGGTGATTTCATGTTGTCAGAAATTTCGTTTTGCATTACTGATAAAACTGCAGACTTCTGTGCTGTCATATAGACCTCCTGTCTGTCTCTGTATGTCTGTCTGTCTGTCTCTCTCTCTACACACACACACACATACAATATTGGTGGGGTTGTACCCACCCCACAAATATCGGTAGAATATTTCATGTTGTCAGAAATTTCGTCGTGCTTTATTGATAAAACTACAGACTTATGTGCTGTCATATAGACCTCCTGTCTGTCTCTGTATGTCTGTCTGTCTCTCTCTCTCTCTACACACACACACACACATACACACATATATATATATATATATATATATATATATATATATATATATATATATATATATATATATATATATATATATATATATATATATATATATATATATATATCTTCCAATATTGGTGGGGTTGTACCCACCCCACAAATATCGGTAGAATATTTCATGTTGTCAGAAATTTCGTCGTGCTTTATTGATAAAACTACAGACTTCTGTGCTGTCATATAGACCTCCTGTCTGTCTCTGTATGTCTGTCTGTCTGTCTGTCTCTACACACACACACACACACACACACACACACACACACACACATATATATATATATATATATATATATATATATATATATATATATATATATATATATATATATATATATATATATATATATATATATATATATATCTTCCAATATTGGTGGGGTTGTACCCATCCCACAAATATCGGTAGAATATTTCATGTTGTCAGAAATTTCGTCGTGCTTTATTGATAAAACTACAGACTTCTGTGCTGTCATATAGACCTCCTGTCTGTCTCTGTATGTCTGTCTGTCGCAAATTTAAATCGTGAGAGGCATACATTATTTCTGCAATCCGATGGAAATCTCTAAAAGTGCTTTCTGATCAAAATTCACTTGAAAACAGCCGAAAACGTCACAGTGTAAATTCAAGTGAAAGAGGGCAGCAATGTGGAATCTCAACTTGTTGAATGTAATTTCTTGAGAAGAGTATTATTTTAAATTGTCACTAAAGAGTGACAGGAAGAGTTATTTTCTCTTGGTCGAGTGCAAGGTTCAAGAGCAAGTGGGTGTAGAATGTCCGACTATTTTAGATTTACACACCCGTTTTGGGTCATCACAATTGGTACTGGCCTCTATGTATTAACTGTAAGTTAAAGATTTGCCTAAATAAAAACAAAATGTTTGTAAGTAGTTTGACCCATCCCGATAACGATAAATACAAGAGAGGAATGCTATGGTTACCACAAATTTACAGTAATGGTATCACGGGTCTTAGTTTTCGGTCGAAGAATAAGTAAATAAAAACATAAACTCTCATGATATTAAATGCGTCTAGTTGTTGTTTTGTGCTAAAATGCATTTAATTATCATGTTTAAATGGGAAGACTGGGGGAAGAGAATCCGTCCCCATGTAGTCCGAGTTTCATGACTCTTCCCCATCTTTGATATTTATTTTTTTTATGTGGGGGAATTAAATAAAGGCATCTGTAACCACCTATAGTGGAGGGAGTAGCTCCGGGCTTGTCGCAGAAGATGGACCACCAACATGAGTATGAAAGTAGATGTCAAACTCAATTGTGTAAACAACTCCCAGTGTTCCAGTGAAAAGTAATAAATAGTGTACAACAAAGTTTTAAAGTCAACACGTCAGTTGCGAAAGCCACCAGAAAACAATTGCCCATACTTCTCATTTTGACTTTTATTTGCTACCTTGGTTCTTGACAAATCTGGTTATCATATGATCTAATGCTTGCATAACATTATTGGATATTATCAGATGATAGACTGGTTTACAAGTTTGTTGCAGTGCTGGTTTACCAGTCTGTTGCAGTGATAGTTATTTTGAGAAGATATAGATTCTCTTTCAGAATATGGGGTATGGCCATTATTTAGAAACAGTGATATTCATGGATGGTGTAGTTTTACAGCTGTGTCCTTGTCAGCAGTCCCAACATTGTCCATGATGCCATTGAACCCACAATGTCATAGGAAGCTACCAGGCATAGTCAATTTCTTCTTAATGTTCAATATCCATCTAATTTTGTGTGATTATATCTTATTTTGATATTTTTCTACATGCTTCCATTCAATATCAAGTATTATATTTATTCACTCTTTGGCAATTATAATGTCAGATAAATTTTTGATCAGTGTGCATGTAAGACTACACTATATTATCGACTGTCCTTAGTTCATCACAGTGGAATGTCTTTCATTTGAAAGGATAGCACCTTCCACAATGATGTAAATTTGGTGATAAATACCACCAGAAGAAAACTGTTTGCCTCACACTCAAATCAAATTGAATTTTCTGTTGTTTTTTTTCTCACAAAGACTCTAATGTAGAATGTTGAGAAGTTTATGAAATGCATTAATGGAAAATTTTTTGAAGTCTTTACTTGCAGTGATGGAGTATGGGTGTGACAACATTACAAGATAGCATTTGACAACCATCACAAAATACAGACAGTGTCACAATGAATAATGCCTGAACCACCTAATACAAGTTCTTTGTACCTCATCTGTGACTGGATTTCAATATAATAGATATTAGGTCAGATCTAGTACCAATATTATTAGTCTTACCTTGTTGATGGGGTACAAAAACTTGTGTATCAATGGAGCAGCTGGGTATGCTTTACACCATATTATCAGAAAGTCTGCTGATTGTGTATCCTTAAACAAATCAAGTAGTCTTCTTGTTTAATACCAATATTGCAGAAACATTAGTAAAATAGCATTTATATTTTTCATGCAAAATATTTATTTGGATCATCCTTCACAGTAGTTCATCTAAGAACTAGATCCCATTTTCAGCATTTTGATGTGCCATAGAAGGAAATGCATCATTCTTTGGAAGCACAAAAGAGGTTGTAGTTAATGTTGCATGCATTGAATAATTTATCATGGAGTTTCCAAATATGGTATAGCAAGCCTTATTTGGAAAGAGAATTACCACAAGAATCTTCTTGTTTTTGTTGTTGTAGGGTTTAACACCATTTTTCAGCATAAGATAGGCTATACATGGTGGCCAGTATCACTGGTGGAGGAACATCCTGGAAAACCCCGGGAAAAACCACCAACCTGTGAGAAGCTACTGACAAACTTTCTCACATACATTAGCCGAGCTGGAGACTTGCACCCACGCAGACAGAGGTGAAATGGCAGTGATCTGTAACAGTGAGCACTTTAAACCACTCGGGGCTCCACAAGAATATCGTGTTATTTGTCTTAGTGGTTATATATACCAATGTATTTTACAGTAAAACTTCGATTATCCGGCACCTGATTAACTATCAGTCTCTGTTAACTGTCAGGGCATTATACGTCAAAATATTAAAAACAGGTACATGTACATATGTAGATATTATATTTTGATGATGCAGTCGATTGTACAATACTTCGAAGCTACATATTGTGTTATCTGTCTATTCTCATATCTGTCATGGTCTTGGTCCCACCCTGACAGATAATCGAAGTTCTACTTTATAGGCTTAATAACTTTTCATTAGCCAAACTTCCTTAAAAATATAACTATGCTTAAGTAATAGATTTTTCTTCATATAATCTTTTTATCTTTGGCAATAGTTTTAATTTCTCCATTGCAAGGTATAGGATCACTTTGTAGCCTTGATCATGTTGTTAATTTTGTTGTTGAACAATGGCAGGCAGAGGATAGTTTCTCTGAGATTTGTATCTCTGTGTTTGAGTAAATAAAGCCACTGTAAATTTGCTTACATTTTGCATAAAAATGATTGGGATATTTCTATTATTTTAAATTATTATACTAACCTTCCATATGTTTCTTCGATGTGATGTGATTAAGATTTTTAATGTAGCTTTAAACATTTTTCAGTCATATCGCTATGATGTTTGAAGTGGGGCAGTTTATATTGATGTCTAGCATTGGGGCTTCATGCTGCAGACATGTAGCATGATGTCCCACCCAATAATATTATCCTGACACAAGGCCGACCAGTCCTAACACTAACTTCTGAGCACCAAGCGAGGAAGCTTTTAGTACCATTTTTGTAAGTCTTTGGTAAGACTCGACCGAGGATCGAACCCACGACCTCTCGCATCCGAGGCAGACACTCTAACCACTAGGCCACCGGAGCGGTTTCCATATGTTAATAAAAACTCTACTGTATCTACTTTTACTTTGAGTGAAATTGCCTGTAGCATCATAGTCCAGGTGGCTTTTAATGTTTGTTGATTACAAATCCTGCGTACGTAAATATTTTTGGGTGAATTAACCAGTTTGTGTATGATTAAATTAGCCATTTCATACTGTTTTCTAAAATAAGGAATTCTGCTTGATTTATAATACATTTCTTCTTTATATTGACAGTTATCAGTATTTTCACCACAGCACTTCACATTGGGCTACCTAGGGCCTTTGGGTAGACTGTCAACATACCTTGGTACCCATTACCCAGGAGGGATCATGGCACTGTAAGTTAACTATAAGAAGAAAAAACACTTGAACTATAAGAAGAAAAGAAATTTGTAGTTAATAATCAGTAGGAATCCTAAAAAGGTCTTGTATGCATTTGAAACAGAAATTATAAGCCATGTATTTGTATTGGCAAAGTATGGCCACCAATGTTTGCTACAGTTTTTGCTGTATTGCATGAAAGTGTAGGAGAGCCATGGTTTTATATTCAGCATTTTCAGTTTTGCTGTAATTATTGGTATCAACAAAATTAAACTTTATGTTTAGGTCTGTTTCTTGAAACAAACTGCTTTCACAGCTATGAAACTTGATGTTCTGAGGACTTCTATATCACCATAACATAGGTAAGTCACTGTTCAACTTTACTTGTTTCATTGACTGTTGACACCATCTGAAATTAGGTTAGGTTCTTAGACTTATATGCTTAAAATCTGAGTACATCACAGGATTCTCAATGGACATGGTTTTGAAGTTTGGAATTTAAATTTGAACCTTTTTTGATGCATGGAAATTATAACCTTTGTATTTTTATAACACATGCTGATTTGTGCCGGAATATTAGTCTTAATTATCCTACATACACCTCAGCAATAATTTCCTACTGATTGTGTCCATAGCAAATTAGCTGTATGTGGCGATAGCCTACTGTTTACACCTTACTGGCCAATAATATCACACTTAATGCAAACTCATTATGAACTGGGCTGAGCTATCAGATCACTGATGTCATTTTTTGCTGGGACCAATGCATCAAGGTTTGATTGTTTTTAAATTATCTTTGATGTTTATGATGGTTAGAGGAAGAAGGTCAGATTGTGACTTGATTGGATTAACCTTGGATCAAGTATCAGTGTTTATTTGATTGGCCATCAACATACATACATGTCATTCTACCAGTGGTAGGACAAAAAACATTTTAGAAGCTGTCTACCAAACATGCTGTTTTATAGTTGATATCTTTGCTCACCTTTTGTAATCTGGAGGCATAATGTGGGATGTTTTATGAAGGTGTTATTAGTAATGAAGGGATCAAAAGTGATAATGGCTTTCAAGTCTTTAAAAAAAAAATTGGCTGCCATTTGGTGGAGATGGACTAAAATGGAGATATCGTACCAAAACACTTACTTTGGCAGAAACGCTTAAGTGAGTGTTTTGATTTTTTGTAATTTTTAATTTTTCTTATATTGTTCAGGATATTTTTTAGAGGAATATTTTAGGGTAATTGATTTCAAAGTGCTGAAGAATAATTGTAATAAAGGTAACAGTATGAAAGGTAATAAAGGTAATAGTATGAAACTCTGGATTAGATCTCATCTTCTACTCAGAATTTTTGTCCTCGGAATGGAATCAGAATGGATGAGTATTGGAGAGCAGTCAGCAACCTTAAAAACCCAGCCATAGGAAAACTGAAGTCTGAATTTTCTTTTGGGGCTGAGTGTGGTTATTTTGTCATTACCATATTCTAATGATACAGAGAAGACATTCTCCATTCATTGCAATATAAAGTGATTCAAGGGAAAATGTGGACCACAATATTACCGAGAGCTTGTTGAGTGTAAAAATTAAATATAACGGTTAATATCATCACTAGTCACCGATTAAATATAACGGTTAATATCATCACTAGTCACCGATTGGTGATCTTGTGAAGGAAACATTAAAAAGCTATTGTCTTTTATTTTAGAAGATCTTTTTTGCAGTGAACTATAAGATAAATACCTCTTCCTTTTTTATACACTGGCTTGTATTAAGTAATGATTCTGAGGAGAAGAACAAAATCTTTTTGCATCATTTTGCTCCACAAATAAGGAACAATCCCAGCTACAAGCTCATGATTTAAAAGCAAATTACTCAATATTTTAATTTTGACTGATAAGATTTTCATTTTGACTCTTCACATTTTCATTTTATGAGATTTTCATTTTGACTTGTGAAATTTTGAATAAGATTTTGGGGTCAAGGGTCAAATGACTTCATTTTTGAAGTCTGTTGAGAACCATGCATCATAAAGAATATTGACAACCACACCAAAAATAGGTTACAGAGTGATGTTTTTAAAGACCTTGTACTTAATTTGTGCATAAATTCTGAACAGCAGTACAATACCATAGCATACACTATTGTGATCAAATTTAAGTGATTTTCTACACCTTTTGAATTGAGATAAGTTTTTCATATACTGTTGCTTTGACAGTAGTCATGCAATGGTAAAAACATAAATCATTTTTACTGAAATGTAGCCTGCAGAGAGTGGAAACAAAATAATAAAAGTGATATAAATTCTATCTTAGGGACTTTTAACTTGATTCCTATGCTTAACATTTGGTGTTATTAAAGATTTGGTTTAAACTTTTCTTTTTAAAAAGTGTTTTGCCTAATATATGTTGCTGTAACTTATTTCAGTGCTCTCAACAGAGTTTAAAGATGAGGAGTCCTGAGCTCTTCAGTCATGGAGCTCAGGAGTCCCCAGCCTATTTCTGAGTCTCTTGTGTAAACTCAAGAGTCCCCAGCCTATTTCTGAGTCTCACATAAACTCGGGAGTCCCCAGCCTATTTCTGAGTCTCTTGCGTAAACTCAGGAGTCCCCAACCTATTTCTGAGTCTCTTGCGTAAACTCGGGAGTTGCTTACTTTTGAAAGGATAGAAAGGACAATAAATATAATAATTATTTTGTACATATCAGGATTGAATTCTTAGCCAATTATAATATGACACAAAAAAGAAATACTTTTCAGTAAATAAAATTTTAGGTTAAATCTTATACATGTACATTTATAAATTTTTCTTATTCCTACAACAACACTAAAAGCAAAAAACTTATAAACAATAAAATCATCAATATTTATTTTAAGTCGCAAGAATGATCACTTAAAATTCTGTGTAGTTTTTCTGCAAGTAAATAGCCCTCCATTTCTGCCATTTGTTGGTGTTAGTGTCATTTTCATCACAAGTCAGTATGGCAAAAAATGAAAAGAGATTTTGTCTACATACTGTTCTGCATAAAAAGACTCATCTGACACTACAGTGCCCTTTAGAAACCACACACGCACTTAAATAACAGTCATTATTTGCATATTGATGATTTGACAGTGATGTCTAAAATCAAACTCAGAAAGTTTTGATTACTTTCATGCCTTGTGTATGTGAATATATATATATATATATATATATATATATATATATATATATATATATATATATATATATATATATATATATATATGTTGTTACCAATTAAATTTCAACACTGTTAAAACAAAAAAGGGCATTGTTTATCTGCCAGTCAATTACAGGTACTTACATACACACTAAAAATCAATGGTTTCTTTGAAATACGTTCATGTAGGTTTTCTTTTGGGAGGGTCCCAGATAATTAGATGATAAGGACACTGGCTTCATGCTTGTTTATTTATTTCAAACCTTTAGCTGTTCTGCAAATTGGTTATGGCTGACCAATATATGAAAGGGGGGTAGGGTGCATGCTTCCTGGGGAAAAATTAAGTGTGTCATGGGGATGTATTACAGCAGAGAAATTGTGCAATCTTTGAAAGTTTCATACATATTTGTTGCTGAAGCTCATGTATGACAGAACGTTGTATTTTTTTGCCATCATAAATGTCCGTATGTTTTCTGTTTTCCAGGTTTGTTGTTGCAGTGATTCTTCACATTGGTGAAACCATCTATTCATGGATTCTTTGCAGGTACCATTGTAGACTTTTTCTGAAAGAATGTGTCTTTAAAGTTATCATTAATTCATGTTATAGATTATGAGCAATGATTTCAGTTTTTGATCCTCTTGATTGGCAAGAATTATGTGGAGGGAATAAAATTTGCAGAATTCAAATTTTTTTTCACTGCTGTTTAAGATTTGGGCTCCTTAAAATAAAATTTCATTCTTTTGCCCAACAGTGCTTTTTTTAGCTCACCTAGTTATAAGGCTAAGTGAGCTTTGTTTGTCTTCTGTCATCTATCTTTCTTTCACAAAGGCTCTTTACAATTTCTTAACCTTGGAATAGAATTTGTACATATTTGAAAGAAATCAACAGAATTTGTACATATTTGAAAGAAATCAATATAATATTTACATATTTGAAAGATATCAACAGGATTTGTACGAATTTGAAAGAAATGAACAAGATTTGTACAAGATTTAAAGGAATCAACAGGATTTGTACAGATTTGAAAAAAATCACCAGGAAATGAACAAATTTGAAAGAAATCAACAGCGTTAGTACAAATTTGAAAGAAATCAACAGCATTTGTACAATTTTGAAAGAAAGCAATATAATTTGTACATGTTTGAAAGAAAACAGGATTTGTACAAATTTGAAAGAAATCAGAATTTGTACACATGTTTGAAAATAATCAACAGGATTTGTACAAATTTGAAAGAAATCAATAGGATTTGTACAAATTTGAAAGAAATCAATAGGATTTGTACAAATTTGAAAGAAATCAATAGGATTTGTACAAATTTGAAAGAAATCAATAGAACTTGTACAAAATTGAAAGAAATGAGAATTTGTACACATGTTTGAAAATAATCAACAGGATTTGTACAAATTTGAAAGATATCAACAGGATTTGTACAAATTTGTAAGAAATCAACAGGATTTGTACAAATTTGAAAGATAACAGGATTTGTACAAATTTGAAAGAAATCAACAGGATTTGTAAAAAAATCATCTGGCATATATGGCTTTGATATTTTTACATAAATATGTCCACCATTACCCTGATAGAAAGCCAAATACAATTAAAAAATTGCTCAATATAATTGTACTAAATTTGACAAAAGCTTCCAGTAAAGCTTTAAAAATTTGTACATATGATGCCAATATATCAACCATTTTATCATAGAGTTTAATCTCAATATATCAACCATTTTATCATAGAGTTTAATCTCAATATATCAACCATTTTATCATAGAGTTTAATATCAATATATCAACCATTTTATCATATAGAGTTTAATATCACTATATCAACCATTTTATCATATAGAGTTTAATATCAATATATCAACCATTTTATCATATAGAGTTTAATATCACTATATCAACCATTTTATCATATAGAGTTTAATATCAATATATCAATCATTTTATCATATAGAGTTTAATATCAATATATCAACCATTTTATCATAGAGTTTAATATCAATATATCAACCATTTTATCATATAGAGTTTAATATCAATATATCAACCATTTTATCATATAGAGTTTAATATCAATATAGCAACCATTTTATCATAGAGTTTTCAAAATTTGTACATGATGCCCATTTATTCATGCCATTTTGTCCAATATAAAATGGCCAAAATTTAAGTGACTTCTCAGAATATGCTTAGCACAAATTGACCGAATTTAGCATAATGTACTCTGGCTTTTGAATTTGTACAAATGATGCTACTGTACACATTCAGACATGCCCTGGGTTACTAAAATTGTACCCATCATACTTTAGCAGCCATAGGGAAATCAACCAGAAAATTTTGGTTGCCATTTCAAATTTTAGGCTACAAAGGGCTATTAATTTTATCATGAAAGACATTGGGAGCAGAGAACACATGTTGAAATTAAAGATAGAAAATGACAAAAAAGTAAAAGTTCTAAGTCAAATCAAAGATCTAATTAAACAAAAAAAAATCGAGAAAATAAATTTTAATAGTGTACCTGGATTTGTCAGATAGAATGGTCAACAGTCACCATCTGCTTCATCTAATGACCAGTCAGTCAAAATCACTGTTTAGAGTTCTCTAAACCATTTCTGTTTATTTTATCAGGCATTTTTAATTTACTAATTAATGGCCTTAACCTTCATTTTCTTTGATTGGTTTGGTATGAGAAGAAGCTTGTGTATGTATGTGGATGACCACTAAGCAGTGTTTGGCTGTACCTCCCACTTGTCTATATGTGGATGACCACTAAGCAGTGTTTGGCTGTACCTTCCACTTGTCTGTATGTGGATGACCACTAAGCAGTGTTTGGCTGTACCTCCTACTTGCCTATATGTGATGACCACTAAGCAGTGTTTGGCTGTACCTTCCACTTGTCTGTATGTGGATGACCACTAAGCAGTGTTTGGCTGTACCTCCCACTTGTCTATATGTGGATGACCACTAAGCAGTGTTTGGCTGTACCTCCCACTTGTCTGTCCAGAGGGATTTTGGTGTCATGTAACCCAAACCATTTTCCATTTAAACTACCATATTTCCAAGCCCATAGGTCATTACTTTTTGACTTGAAACTGGGCTTTGTCCTATACTCAGCTTGGATGAGTCATTCAGATTGATTTATTTATGTGTTGTATAATATTTTGTATGCAAAACATTTTGTTTCTTCTAAAAGTAAAAAAAATGTGTAACAATAATCTTC
Organism: Potamilus streckersoni; assembly: GCA_016746295.1. Taxonomy (NCBI): domain Eukaryota; kingdom Metazoa; phylum Mollusca; class Bivalvia; order Unionida; family Unionidae; genus Potamilus; species Potamilus streckersoni. Next base: position 44,795 of record JAEAOA010000563.1, read on the forward strand.
ATATTGGGGAAGAGGTTGAGTACAATAAATATTGGACCTGACATTAAGAAGGTTTTAAAATATGTGATCATCATTATTAAATTAACTTGCATTAGGTGTAAGTGCAGCATACACTGGTAATATACATTGTTAAAATTGATTACATATATGTGCATTAGAATAGACAAGTTAGAAAAATGACGAAGACAAGTATTCCATAGCATTTTTATTCTTGCTCCTCAGGAGGCAATAAAATGTGCCCCGATATGAGAGAGAAAGGTTTTAGGACAAATATAATCTTTTCATTAGTTATCTGATAATTGCACTGTGTATCAATTTTTTTTTGTTACTATGTAGTGTCATTTCCTAATTGCTTATGCCTCAATAGTATAGAAAATGGCTTTTATTCACCACAAACTTTGCTTCTGTGACCAGGACAGTGATAGTTTAAAATTTACCTATTTTCCAGAACATTCCAGATAGACTCATTGATGAGCAAACTTGGATTAACTTCTACAACTTTCTAGAAATATAAATAGTATTATAAATACAGGGGCCTTAAGCCCACCAGTTCAGTTTAGTTCCAGCTGCGTAAGTGGATTTATATCTGCAATTTTCTGAGATGGCATTAAGAGGCTGCATGCATCTGGCAGCATCTTGTCTCACCACATCTAGTGCCGAGCTTTTGACATCTAGACCCAAATTTTGAAAAGTTTGCAAGTCGCAGATCAGAGGAAGCTCACCGAGTTTTTTCCAGATCCTTCATCTGTCAAGATGGGGTCTGGAGTGAATTCCCCAAGAAGCTCACTAATAAGGAGAAATTGGCTTATAACAGCTTTGTCACAGTGGTTTGGGCTTCCAGTGCGATCACAAGGCTGAAAACTACGTGGAGCAGGTTGAGACTCTGGTGAAGACTATGGCACAATGGCTGCAGGATGTCCCTCAAAGTCCATATCCTTGATGCTCATCTTGAGAAATTCAAGGAGAACATGGGAGCATACTTGAAGGAGCAAAGTGAGAACTTCCACCAGGATATATTGGACTTTCAAAGCAGCCACTTAGGACAGTATAATGAGAACATGATTGAAGACATTTTGGGGGCTGATTTGTGAAAGTCATTTAAAGTATAATCATAAATCTCAAACAAACTACTCATTTCTAAATCTTTTGTGGTCATTAATGTATTACTTTAATATAAATAAATGTTAATTTTGATTCATATGTTGTTTTTCTGAATTTATGTGAATAAAAAGACACAAATCAATTTTCTGATTGAAAATAGTTAAATGTCAAAATATCACTGTTTTGGTCACAAAAGCAAAATTTGTGTGGAATAATAGCCATTTTCTATACTTTTTAGGCATAAGCAATTACAAAAAAAAATACTCAGGAACAAAAATCATGTTGCATAGTGTTGTGTTCTTATTCATGTGCAAGGGCATGTTGCATAATCTTGTGTTCTTATTCATGTACAAGGGCATGTTGCATAATCTTGTGTTCTTATTCATGGACAAGGGCATGTTGCATAATCTTGTGTTCTTATTCATGTAGAGGGGCATGTTGCATAGTGATGTGTTTTTATTCATGTAGAGGGGCATGTTGCATAGTGATGTGTTCTTATTCATGTACAAGGGCATGTTGCATAGTATTGTGTTCTTATTCATGTACAAGGGCATTTTGCATAGTCTTGTGTTCTTATTCATGTACAAGGGCATGTTGCATAGTCTTGTGTTCTTATTCATGTAGAGGGGCATGTTGCATAGTGATGTGTTCTTATTCATGTACAAGGGCATGTTGCATAATCTTGTGTTCTTATTCATGTACAAGGGCATGTTGCATAGTCTTGTGTTCTTATTCATGTAGAGGGGCATGTTGCATAGTGATGTGTTCTTATTCATGGACAAGGGCATGTTGCATAGTGATGTGTTCTTATTCATGTGCAAGGGCATGTTGCATAATCTTGTGTTATTCATGTACAAGGGCATGTTGCATAGTCTTGTGTTCTTATTCATGTACAAGGGCATGTTGCATAATCTTGTGTTCTTATTCATGTACAAGAGCATGTTGCATAATCTTGTGTTCTTATTCATGTAGAGGGGCATGTTGCATAATCCTGTGTTCTTATTCATGTACAAGGGCATTTTGCATAGTGATGTGTTCTTATTCATGTACAAGGGCATGTTGCATAATCTTGTGTTCTTATTCATGTACAAGGGCATGTTGCATAATCTTGTGTTCTTATTCATGTACAAGGGCATGTTGCATAATCTTGTGTTCTTATTCATGTAGAGGGGCATGTTGCATAATCTTGTGTTCTTATTCATGTACAAGGGCATGTTGCATAGTGATGTGTTCTTATTCATGTACAAGGGCATGTTGCATAGTGTTGTGTTCTTATTCATGTACAAGGGCATGTTGCATAGTCTTGTGTTCTTATTCATGTACAAGGGCATGTTGCATAGTCTTATGTTTTTATTCATGTACAAGGGCATGTTGCATAGTCTTGTGTTCTTATTCATGTACAAGGGCATGTTGCATAGTCTTGTGTTCTTATTCATGTAGAGGGGCATGTTGCATAGTGATGTGTTCTTATTCATGTACAAGGGCATGTTGCATAGTCTTGTGTTCTTATTCATGTAGAGGGCATGTTGCATAGTGATGTGTTCTTATTCATGGACAAGAGCATGTTGCATAGTGATGTGTTCTTATTCATAGACAAGGGCATGTTGCATAATCTTATGTTATTCATGTACAAGAGCATGTTGCATAGTCTTGTGTTCTTATTCATGTAGAGGGGCATGTTGCATAGTGATGTGTTCTTATTCATGGACAATTGCATGTTGCATAGTGTTGTGTTCTTAATCATGTACAAGGGCATGTTGCATAGTGTTGTGTTCTTATTCATAGACAAGGGCATGTTGCATAGTGTTGTGTTCTTATTCATGTACAAGGGCATGTTGCATAGTGTTGTGTTCTTATTCATGTACAAGGGCATGTTGCATAGTGTTGTGTTCTTATTCATGTACAAGGGCATGTTGCATAGTGATGTGTTCTTATTCATGTACAAGGGCATGTTGCATAGTGTTGTGTTCTTATTCATGTACAAGGGCATGTTGCATAGTGTTGTATTTTTATTCATGTACAAGGGCATGTTGCATAGTGATGTGTTCTTATTCATGTACAAGGGCATGTTGCAGTGTTGTGTTCTTCATGTACAAGGGCATGTTGCATAGTGTTGTGTTCTTATTCATGGACAAGAGCATGTTGCATAGTGTTGTGTTCTTATTCATGGACAAGGACATGTTGCATCATTGTAATACAGTACATACAGTACCATGTATGATAGAAATGTCGGTGTTACTTCATGTAAGTCAAGTTGACACATTTGTACTGCATTCAGACAGGCCAGTAGCTATAGTGATTCGAATATCTAAATTCAATGTCACGAAGGAGCATGTTGCATAGGAAATCTTATTTATTGCATGTGAGATTGTGACATGCAGTTACACAGCATTAAAGGTCTTCTTGATTATACCTAAATGGTGGCTATATGGATGTATAGTGTTTAATGTGAAAATTCAGGATAAGATGTCATTTTATAGTTTCATCTCTTAATTCATTGACAAGCTCTTTTAGCAAAACTGAAGTTACGGCATAGTACATGAAGGGCTGTTGCATATTTGTACATTTTTTTTTCATGAGTCAAGAGAAATTGCATGTGCATTAGTTCTTTTCACTGAAAAGGCAGTTGCATAGTGATTGTACTCTATTGTCATGTAGATGCTGAAATGATGCAGTAACATTAATTCATGAAACAAGGTTCATTTTGCACGAATTTTTTTCTATTATGTAACAGGAATTTGTAGCATATAAAGTGTGTTCTTATTCCTTTTAAACTTTAGGGGATGGTTGCATAGTGTTGTGTTCTTATTCATGGACAAGGACATGTTGCATAGTGTTGTGTTATTCATGGACGAGGGCATGTTGCATAGTGATGTGTTCTTATTCATGGACAAGAGCATGTTGCATAGTGATGTGTTCTTATTAATGTGCAAGGGCATGTTGCATAATCTTGTGTTATTCATGTACAAGGAAATGTTGCATAGTCTTGTGTTCTTATTCATGTAGAGGGGCATGTTGCATAGTGATGTGTTCTTATTCATGGACAATGGCATGTTGCATAGTGTTGTGTTCTTAATCATGTACATGGGCATGTTGTATAGTGTTGTGTTCTTATTCATAGACAAGGGCATGTTGCATAGTCTTGTGTTCTTATTCATGTACAAGGGCATGTTGCATAGTGTTGTATTCTTATTCATGTACAAGGGCATATTGCATAGTGTTGTGTTTTTATTCATGTACAAGGGTATGTTGCATTGTGATGTGTTCTTATTTATGGACAAGTGCATGTTGCATAGTGTTGTGTTCTTATTCATGTACAATGGCATGTTGCATAGTGATGTGTTCTCATTCATGTACAAGGGCATGTTGCATAGTGTTGTGTTCTTATTCATATACAGTGGCATGTTGCATAGTGATGTGTTCTTATTCATGTACAAGGGCATGTTGCATAGTGATGTGTTCTTATTCATGTAGAGGGGCATGTTGCATAGTGATGTGTTCTTATTCATGTACAAGGGTATGTTGCTTAGTGTTGTGTTCTTATTCATGTAGAAGGGCATGTTGCATAGTGATGTGTTCTTATTCATGTACAAGGGCATGTTGCAGTGTTGTGTTCTTATTCATGTACAAGGGCATGTTGCATAGTGTTGTTTTCTTATTCATGTACAAGGGCATGTTGCATAGTGTTGTGTTCTTATTCATGTACAAGGGCATGTTGCATAGTGTAGTGTTTTTATTCATGTACAAGGGCATGCTGCATAGTGTTGTGTTCTTATGTACAAGGGTGTGTTGCATAGTATTGTGTTCTTATCCATGTACAATGGCATGTTGCATAGTGTTATCTTATTTATGGACAAGGGCATGTTGCATAGTGTTGTGTTCTTATTCATGTACAAGGGCATGTTGCATAGTGATGTGTTCTTATTCATTTACAAGGGCCAGACTTACATCATAATTTAATACCACTGAGTAAACAATTTCTTGTAGTATTAATAGGATGCCCATCGTCCCAAAACCACACAGCTATGTGTTATTTACATGTTGATAATATATCCTACAGTTCAGGTCTTTCCAGTTAATATCTTGTCTGAGGGCAAGATCACACAGACCAGATGAAATGAGAATACCCGTAGGGTATTGTGAATACAGTACATACAGTACCATGTAATGATAGGAAATGTCAGGTGCTTACTCATGTAAGTTTCTCAACCAGTGACACCATTTGTACTCGCCATCAGAAGTGCCAGTAACAGCTAGCATGATCGAATATCAAAACCAAATGCTTCCTAACGACAGGAAGTGTATATGCATAAGGAAAATCTTATTTATTGGAAATGTTGAGATTGTTGTACATGCCAAGAAAATACACAGCATGCTAAACGGTCATTCTTGGGATTTATCCTAAATGGTGGCTATATGGATGTAAATTATGTGAATATTTTAATGTTGAAAATGAAGGAGTAAGGTATGTATTTTAATAATTTTCATCTACTATTTAATTTATTGCTGCTTTCTCTTTTAGACAAAAACTGAAGCTAAACAGGGGCAATAAGGTACAATGAAGAAAGGCTGAAATCTGACATATCTTGATACATTTTATTTTGATCATGAGGTGCAAGAAGAAAATTGCCATGGACTACATATACCAGTCTCTCTTTCCAAAACAAAACTGAAAAAAGCAGTTTGGCATAAGTGATGTAACCTCCCTATTGTCAGTGATCTGAAATGACATGCAGTAAAACCATTAATATTCATGAAACTGGAAGTTTATATTTATTGCACGCAATTTTTTTCCTATTTGTAAGTCAGTGAATTTTCAGATCAGCATCATTAAATGTAGCTAAAAGTATCTTATTCCTTTTAAATACTTTATGTGAAAGAGATTGGGTACTTTTAGCTTTATTTAATGAAAATTTACTGAGTTACAGATAGGATGTGTGGAATGAACTGTTGTGAAAAAGACGGATACTAGGTATTGTCTAGCCTCATCTTACCCTCAGCACCGATTGTATATTCAGATGAATGATACAAATTTTTTTACAAAATTTCCAAATTCAGCTTTGACTCTACATCATTTTACAGGCTGCAAAATACAGTAGAACATTTTCATATAAAAACATGAATGCTCTTCTATTCAAAATCAAACCATTGCAGAACAAATCCTGGAAATTCATTGAAGATTTTTGTCTGTTTGTCCTACAGTCTTAACTATCATATATTCTAATTACAGATTTTATTAATAATTAATTTTTTGCTTCTTGCTATTTCAGAAGAAAGGCTTTAAGTTCTGGTGCTACCTTGAAATGGATGATTCAGACTTTTCTTTTTGGGTTGTCATCATTAATGCTCCTGACTGCATATGATCCTCATTACAAAAAGACCGCCAAAGACTGAGGGCATGGTTTCAGCAAGGAATTATGGCACAGTAGTTATATAGGACAAATATATGATCATGTTACTGATATAATTACTTATTCAGGGTGCAGCACTTATTGAAAAATAGTGTGACCCAAAACGATACATTTTTTTGTGCTGTTACTCATCCAGGGACAAGACTTGATCAGCAGTGTGACTTACAACAATAATATATTCATTGATATTTCCACATTTTATGAGCTTTAAATTGCATGCTTGATTGTTTAATAACACTCCAAATTATTTTTTTAAAGAATTGTTATGACATATCTTTATTTTATTATTGAATCCAAAGACCCTGAAGTTTCTTTATGAAAGAGGATTTCATTTGCTAGCTTTTTTTGTGAATATTTGCCAGTATATTAATGTGGCATTAGCTTCAGATTTTTATATCATTAAAAGGAAATTTACATTATATCATTTATTTCCTGATTATAAAAGGTTATGCACTTTTATTGTTATTATAAAAAATAAAAGTTGTTTTAAAACAAAGAAGCAGTCTTGTTATCCAGCCATATAAATATTAATTTGCCGAGTCTCGTTACCATAGTTGCATCAGTGACAGTAATGCATTCTTTGCTAAATAATGTGACAGCATTCTCTGAGAGAAAAAGATTTGAGTTGGAACAAGAAAAAATATTGGGAAAATACCGTGGTTACATGAATCACTAGAATGCTGTGAAATGAGAGATTGGGAACAAAGACTACAATGAAGTGGTGAAATGTTAGTGGTGTTTATTTGATTGCATAACCAGGTGTTTCTGTATTCCCATTAGGACTAAATCGTAAAAAGTAATGATGGAGCCATCACAAATTATCTTTAATTACCTATCCATTTTATCATATGCACTTTAGAACAGATGCTTAATCTATATGTAACACAGATTGGAACAAGAAAAAGATTGGTCCTGTACCAAGACTGAACATACAAGTAAGGACACGTAACAAGGCAGTATAACCGAGATCAGTGCCTATGTATGACGTGTGAAAAGGAAGGAAATATTTCACACATAATCACTTTAAACTACCATTATATATATATATATATATATATATATATATATATATATATATACTTACCTACAAATCAGGGTCTATGTTCCTTATTCAAAATGCACAGACCCAGATCTGTCAGAGCATCATGTGATGGATCTGTGCAGTATGCAGTATGCAGTTGGAGTTGTCTTAAAATCAAGTACATTTGGTAGTTTGTTGCATAGAATACATGTAATTATGTTTAATGGTATCTTTTAACATGCTTTGTACATGGGTGATAATAGAAATGTTTTATCTTATATATCACATTTTAGAACCGTATGTAATTGCACAGAGAAGAGTGTAATTGAAACAGGTAAAACAAAAAATGTAATTACAGAATGGATAAGTAAACCTGTGTTGCCTTGTAAGTGTATACATATTTTATGAAATAAAGCTGAATTGAAGAATATATAACAATAAGAGGCGAAGATGAAATATAAGTACATGTATATCTATTAGTGTGAAAAACGTAACTGGCATGCAAGCTCTAGCATTAGATTTCACAATTTCAACATGTTTCAACACTAAATGAGTTAAGGTTCTTAAATATTTAACCTTTTGGATGTCGTTATAATGTCTGTACATTCAACCTTTTGGATGTCGTTTTATGTCTACATTCAACCTTTTGGATGTTGTTATATGACTACATTCAACCTTTGGATGTCATTACATGTCTACATTCAACCTTTTGGATGTCGTTATATCTCTGTACATTCAACATTTTGGATGTCGTTATACGTCTACATTCAACATTTTGGATGTTGTTATATGTCTGTACATTCAGCATTTTGGATATCGTTATATGTCTGTACATTCAACATTTTGGATGTCGTTATATGTACATTCAACCATTTGGATGCCGTTATATGTCTGTACATTCAATATTTTTGGAAGTCAATATATGTCTGTACATTCAATATTTTTGGATGTTATATGTCTGTACATTCAATATTTTGGATGTCATTATATGTCTGTACATTCAACATTTTGGATGTCATGTCTGTACAGTCATCATTTTGGATGTCATTATATATTATATGTCTGTACATTCAAAAGTTTTGGATGTCATTATATGTCTGTACATTCAACATTTTGGATGTCATTATATGTCTGTACATTCAACATTTTGGATGTCGTTATATGTCTGTACATTCAATATTTTTGGATGTCATTATGTCTGCACATTCAATATTTTGGCTGTCATATTAGTATTTCTACAGAACACTAGATAAAGAAAGTATCATCAGATTAATGTGTGTGTGTGTGTGATTTGGATTTTAAATGTTGCTTTAACAAATTTTCAGCCATATCGCTAAGACGTCTGCAGGGTGGCAGTTTATAGTGGTGTCTAGCACTGAGGCATCATGCCGCATGTAGCATGATGTCCCACCCAGTCACATTATCCTGACACCAGGCCGGACATGTCTAACACTAACTCTTAATACTGAACACCTAGCAAGGCATTTGTTATTACCATATTTATAAGTTTTGGGTATGACTCTGCCATGGATTCAAACACATGACCTTTCACATCCGAGGTGGACACTCTAACCACTAAGCCACCGGAGCAGTCACAGCCTATTAATTGTGAACAGAATGGATATGTTTCATGTAAAAGTACATCAAAAAAATTTTAGAAATGCGTCAAAACAGAACGCTTCATAAAGGATGGACCTGTACTGAGAAATATAGGTTGGAACATGGATAGTTACAAATTTAAATTATTTTAACATACCAAGGACATTGGCATGGCCACTGTGCATCCTAATTGGAAAAGACTATTCATACAACTGACGGCCACCTTGAAACTCATCTGGAAACGGCCTCCATGTAAAAAATTTATGTAAAGCTATTTGTATTGATGCTGCTAACCTGTTTTACAAAATATTCTCATTTTTCAACTGATTTGCTACCTTTGACTTCATATTTGTAAGTCATTGTTGTTAAAACTTATTCACATCTGGTACAATTTTTCGAATATAGAGTTAATCTCATATGCGAAAAACTCTAGCATTGTCACCGAATCAATGAACTTCCCTATTCACTTTAGAACAAACTTTCTTATTATTGTATGCTTAAAGGGGTTGGCTAGCTATAATGAACTAAGAGTTTGAAAGTAGTACATGTTCCTGAACATTGCTGAGAGTTTTAGCTGTCCACTTCATGATTGCCGGATGACTACATAATGATCATATCTAATGTTAATGGATGCAAATGCCTTCTCTCCCAGATATATATATATATATATATATATATATATATATATATATATATATATATATATATATATATATATATATATATATATATATATATATATATATATATATATATCCTGTTTCTAAACAGGTAGGTTCAGCAATCTTTTCGAAGACCACCTAAATGCAGCTCAAGGTTCACCAGTGGTTAAGTAACAAGGTGTGAAAACCTTTGGCTTGGGTAATGTCAGCTGTTTACAGTTTATGTACTGCAGTGGTTTGTGTACATTAGTTATTAATCTAAGTAACATAACTGTTTCTTAATTCAAAATAACAAAGCGCATACACTTAAAATGTACATTCACACCGTAAATATGAGTAACATAATTCTTATAATATGTCCACTCCTCTATAACGTTTGAAAAATTATATTTATTTGCTTATGTTATGTATAACTATTAAAACAAAATGATGGACCTTAAAATAAAACTGAAGTATGAAAAAAATGTCTTGGGAAAACCACTAATTCATAAACTAGCATCTAATTGTTTGAGCACCATATCAAAATTATTATAATCCAAACTGTGAGACAGATAAAAATCTCGGTGCAAATATTGTTAGCGAATGGTAGCCTTGCCAATGGTCTTCGTACAATCTAGTACACCACTGCAATATTTCCTTTTTCTATGGTGTTTTGTAGTTCGATAATTCGGCCACCAAACCTGTTACACAGGTATTGATGATGTTATATTTAGCCATGTTTACATATTCAGAATAGTTTGGACTTGTAACTGACTGACCAGATAGTGCTGTGTGTGTGTGTGTGTGTAATTTGGATTTTCAATGTAGCTTTGAAAAATGTTCAGTCATCAGTCATATCATATGACTCCAGTCTATTGATTAAACCAGACAAGACCTGTCACTAATAATTAACAAGTTCCAGCACCAGAGGATGCTATACAACTTGGTATTACATTGTGTCAGTTAGAACTACTGACATACATTAAACATAATACAAGACCAGCATTTATGCAAGGTCCATCAGATATATTTAGTTCCTGTTTAATGCCATTGATTAGCAAATTCTGTGTAAACCATTGATGTTTATTTACTGTTAGTAGAATTTTTTTTTACAGTTAGCAGAAACTTATAAAGCTGGATCTTTCAAATGTGGGGTACATGAATGTTAAAAAGTGTGTCAAATGTGGGGTACATGAATGTTAAAAAGTGTGTCACATGTGGGGTTCATGAATGTTAAAAAGTGTCACATGTGGGTAAATGATGCATTATGGAAAAGTTGTAAGTTCTTTAAATGTTATGCCATGCCCTTAAAGAATATAGGATGCATTTTTATTTACCATTGCTGGGAATGTGGGTTGGGAATGTGAATATCAGTTTAACGAACCCAGTACCTAACCAGAAGCAGCTTAATCTTTTTAAAGCAACATTTTGTTTGCAACAGTGAAATTTAAAAAATTTAAACTGGTCTAAACCTTAAAAAATCCATGATTTTTTAATTATTGACTAAATTTTGGTAAACATGAACAAATAAAGTACAAATGTTGACATGATTACTATAAAGGTGATATTATGAAGAATGAAGTTGAGGGTTAAAGTTCGAAAATTAGAATAAGAGCAGATCTGTTCATTATTACTTATAATATAATTCTTACAGATTTCATGCTGGATTCCCACCCACCCACCTGAGACCATTTTCCTCTGAAGCTGTCAGTTACTGGATGGAATTTTGTTATGTCAGCCATTGTATGTTCTTTCAGAATGGTTGTCTATGTCTGATCTGTGATATTATATAGTATATCCATATTAATAACCTGCATGTTGATGGCTTGATACAAACAACAACATGTATACAGTTTATGAATTTCCCTTGTATCTTATGTACTACTGGCTATATGAAAACATTATACTGTTGTCTCGTTTTACACAGTTTGGAAAATTGTGTTGATTTTCTTTCATTACTTAAAGATTACTTGCAGAAATAACATTTATATTTCGCTTGCAATTATATAAAGTCAAAGATGATGGTGTAAATTGTTAAAACATCTTACACAATATCTGCACTTCTTGCATTTTGAATAGTTTGGTTTTCCATTGCCTGGCTCAGTGTTCAAAGTTGCATTTGTTATTGTTTTACAATTTAGTGCATCTCAGATATTGATTGTTCTACTTATTTGTGGGGAATAATTCCCATGACAACAAGATAATAAAAGAGTTGGGGAAAATTACAATTGCATCTTCAAGCTCTATACATCTAAATATGCAAAATGGTAAAGTGAATTTTTTTACTTCATCCATTTAGACAGATATGATATGATTGTATATAATACAAGTGCTATCCTGGATATGATACAAATGTACACAGTACAAGTGTTATCCTGGATATGATACAAATGTACACAGTACAAATGTTCTGGATATGATACAAATGTACACAGTACAAATGTTCTGGATATGATACAAATGTACACAGTACAAATGTATGTGTTCTGGATATGATACAAATGTACACAGTACAAATGTTCTGGATATGATACAAATGTACACAGTACAAATGTTGTTCTGGATATGATACAAATGTACACAGTACAAAGGTTGTTCTGGATATGATACAAATGTACACAGTACAAATGTTCTGGATATGATACAAATGTACACAGTACAAAGGTTGTTCTGGATATGATACAAATGTACACAGTACAAATGTTCTGGATATGATACAAATGTACATAGTACAAATGTTCTGGATATGATACAAATGTACACAATACAAATGTTCTGGATATGATACAAATGTACACAGTACAAAGGTTGTTCTGGATATGATAAAAATGTACACAGTACAAATGTTCTGGATATGATACAAATGTACACAGTACAAATGTTCTGGATATGATACAAATGTACACAGTACAAAGGTTGTTCTGGATATGATACAAATGTACACAGTACAAATGTTCTGGATATGATACAAATGTACACAGTACAAATGTTGTTCTGGATATGATACAAATGTACACAGTACAAAGGTTGTTGTTGTTGGGCTTAACGCCAGTTTTCAGCACACGATAGGCTATTCATGGCGGCCAGTATTAATGGTGGAGGAAGAAACCGGGAAATCACCAGAAAGAACCACCGACCCACGAGAAGCTACTGGCAAGCTTTCTCACATATCCACATTCGCCGAATCCTAGACTCGAACCCACGCAGACAGAGGTGCAGTACAAAGGTTGTTCTGGATATGATACAAATGCACACAGTACAAATGTTCTGGATATGATACAAATGTACACAGTACAAATGTTGTTCTGGATATGATACAAATGTACACAGTACAAATGTTGTTCAGGATATGATACAAATGTACACAGTACAAAGGTTGTTCTGGATATGATACAAATGTACACAGTACAAATGTTCTGGATATGATACAAATGTACACAGTACAAATGTTGTTCTGGATATGATACAAATGTACACAGTACAAAGGTTGTTGTTGTTGGGCTTAACGCCAGTTTTCAGCACACGATAGGCTATTCATGGCGGCCAGTATTAATGGTGGAGGAAGAAACCGGGAAATCACCAGAAAGAACCACCGACCCACGAGAAGCTACTGGCAAGCTTTCTCACATATCCACATTCGCCGAATCCTAGACTCGAACCCACGCAGACAGAGGTGCAGTACAAAGGTTGTTCTGGATATGATACAAATGCACACAGTACAATGTTCTGGATATGATACAAATGTACACAGTACAAAGTTGTTCTGGATATGATACAAATGTACACAGTACAAATGTTGTTCGGATATGATAAATGTACATCGTCAAAAGTTTTGGTCTGGGTATGAATCAAATTTAAAGTAACCAAATATTCTGGATTTGATAATCTCAGTTACAAAGTTTGATATGCAGTCCATGTCAAATTTTTTTATATAGTACTAAATGATAACAACGTCAAAAAATTTGTTTTGGTATGGAAGTACAAAAGAAAAGGTACAATGTATGGTTTTGGCTACGGATATTGAAAGGACAGTGAAACAAGGATGAGTAGTCTGGAAATGTACAAAGATGCTGTCAGAAGAATTAACGTAATGTTAAGAGACTTACATTTTAAGTTATTTGCATTAATAAAAGATGTACACTTGTACATTGTTTGTGTTGCTACTATCTGTCAGTGTCATTGTCATTCGCTCTTGTTGGACTTTAATGTCATACACCTTGTGAGTACAAAGTCCATTCCGGATATGATATGAATTTTACATAGTACAATGTGTTCAGGAAAAATTCGTAATGTAGCAATCATGCTCGAATGAAAAAAACGTTTAATGTCTATGATGAACACATCTATATACGATTTTCAATATCAGTATATTACAAAATCTCACAAAATAGATTATATCTTTTGGATTGATAATTTTCACTTGCTAGATGCATTTTGGTAGTTCATGTCTGATGTATCACTTTAATAAATGTATTTCTGCAGACATCGCAAATTTTACACATATCATTTTTTTTTATATATACAATTGACAAAGTGTATTCTGATATGTATTACAATTTACACTGACACAAATGATCCTGAAGTATGTCAATGTAACTCCTTTTGATCTATATGATACATATTCCACAATTATTCTTGGTACTTTTCAAAATCTCAAACTACCACATTACAAATTTCAGTTTTCAAAATTCAAACACTATAAAATTTTGGATATAATACAAATGTACACAGTACAAAGGTTGTTCTGGATATGATATGAATGTACACAGTACAAATGTTCTGGATATGATACGAATGTACACAGTACAAAGGTTGCTCTGGATATGACACGAATGTACACAGTACAAATGTTGTTCTGGATAGGATATGAATGTACACAGTACAAATGTTGTTCTGGATATGATACAAATGTACACAGTACAAAGGTTATTCTGGATATGATACAAATGTACACAGTACAAATGTTCTGGATATGATACAAATGTACACAGTACAAAGGTTGTTCTGGATATGATACAAATGTACACAGTACAAATGTTCTGGATATGATACAAATGTATACAGTACAAATGTTCTGGATATGATACAAATGTACACAATACAAATGTTCTGGATATGATACAAATGTACACAGTACAAAGGTTGTTCTGGATATGATAAAAATGTACACAGTACAAATGTTCTGGATATGATATGAATGTACACAGCACAAAGGTTCTGGATATGATATGAATGTACACTGTACAAATGTTCTGGATATGATACGAATGTACACAGTACAAATGTTGTTCTGGATATGATATGAATGTACACAGTACAAATGTTGTTCTGGATATGATACGAATGTACACAGTACAAAGGTTGTTCTGGATATGATACGAATGTACACAGTACAAATGTTGTTCTGGATATGATATGAATGTACACAGTACAAATGTTCTGGATATGATACAAATGTACACAGTACAAATGTTCTGGATATGATACAAATGTACACTGAACAAATGTTGTTCTGGATATGATACAAATGTACACAGTACAAATGTTGTTCTGGATATGATACAAATGTACACAGTACAAATGTTGTTCTGGATATGATACAAATGTACACAGTACAAATGTTGTTCTGGATATGATACAAATGTACACAGTACAAAGGTTGTTCTGGATATGATACAAATGTACACAGTACAAATGTTGTTCTGGATATGATACAAATGTACACTGTACAAATGTTGTTCTGGATATGATAGAATTGTACATGGTGCAAGCAGAGTCATTATAAGAAGTCGGGGGGGCCCTAGGCACATACTCTAACCTTTAAAGTAACTAGAATTGCATTTTAATATCTCAGTTTCAGATATAGAGTATTGCATTGCATTTCCATGTCATTTTGTTAAATTTTTTTTAATATAGTACTAAACTGATAACAGAACCGTCAAAAAAATTTGTTTTGGGGCTACTGCGGGGCCCCCAGAGTCACAGAAAGAAAAGGTTATGCTATTGGCCTTTGGGTACGGATATTGAAAGGACAGTGAAAACAAGGATGGAAGTACGTCATGGAAATGCTACAAGAAAGATGGCTGTCATGGAAGAATAAAAATGGTAATTTAAGAGACTTTTCTTTTAAGTTATTTGCATTACAATAAAAGGATGTTATCTCTTGTAGTTCTCTCTTTTGTTGTTTGCTCTTCTGTCAGTGCTCTTTTGTCATTCGCTCTTTTGTTGGCACTCTTTTGTCATACACTCTTTTGTTGGGGTTCTAAGGCCATTCCCCAGGATATGATATGATTGTACATGGTACAAGTGTTCAGGAAAAATTCCGTATTTATTGTGCAATCATTTGCCTTCGAAATGAAACAAGAGAGTTTTAAATGTCCTCATGATTGTAACAACATCTATCTATATGATTTTCAATACTTCAGTACTTAATTTACTCAAAATCTCACAAAATAGATTTATAGTCTTTTAGATTATAGATTTTTCACTTTGCCTTAGATGCATTTTGAGTTAGCTTCATGTCTGGAGTGTTATCTCTTTAATATAATGTATTATCCTGCCAGGACAGTCTGCAAATTGTAGGCACCGTATCATTTTTTTTCATATATGTCATTTGGCTGTTTACTAGTGATTTCTGATGATGTACTTTCTTTTTCCCCTTGAACACAAATTCAGATCTGAATGCATGTTCTTAACTCCTCTTTGATATAATATGCTTCATATTTGCCACATTATAAAAACTTGGTTACTTTTCAAAATCTCAAACTACCACATTATAAAAATTTAGTTTTTCAAAAACCTCAAACTATCTTATAGAAATTTTGTTAATTTCATAACATCAAACATACATATAGAAACTGTTATCTATCAAAATCTCAGTCATTAAAGAAACTGTGTTATCTATCTAAACCTCAAACTGCCACATTATAGAAACTTGCTAATCTTTGAAAACCTCAAAGTATCCATGCTTGTTAATACTACTGCCCATGTATTTTGTTCTCTATCCACCCCCATGCTTGTTAATACTACTGCCCATGTATTTTGTTCCCTATCCACCCCCATGCTTGTTAATACTACTGCCCATGTATTTTGTTCCCTATCTATCCCCATGCTGTGCTGTAGTATTTTGTTCCCTATCCACCCCCATGCTGTGCTGTAGTATTTTGTTCCCTATCCACCCCCATGCTTGTTAATACTACTGTCAATGTATTTTGTTCCCTATCCACCCCCATGCTTGTTAATGCTACTGCCCATGTATTTTGTTCCCTATCCACCCTCATGCTGTGCTGTAGTATTTTGTTCCCTATCCACCCCCATGCTTGTTAATACTACTGTCAATGTATTTTGTTCCCTATCCACCCCCATGCTTGTTAATGCTACTGCCCATGTATTTTGTTCCCTATCCACCCTCATGCTGTGCTGTAGTATTTTGTTCCCTATCCACCCCCATGCTTGTTAATACTACTGCCCATGTATTTTGTTCCCTATCCACACCCATGCTTGTTAATACTACTGACCATGTATTTTGTTCCCTATCCACCCCAATACTGTGCTGTAGTAGCCCTTCACACATTAACTTTGCTCTGTCACATTTAGGATAATATATATTTAGTGACCTATTAACTGCCAGTGCCCAACTATCAATCCATGTCTCACTTTGTTAAATAGTGCATTCTTTTTGCTTTTCATACAGTTGGTCTTCAGCTTTTCCAGCCTTGTACTGTATCTATCATCAATGTAACTTGTACATCAGAGATTATTTCTCATACATATGTAACTCTTGTATATGTATCTGTCATTTCTTATATGTAACTCTCTTACATTTGTCATCTTTTCTCATACATATTATCTCTTGTACCTGTATCTGTCATCATTACTCTTACATATGTAACCCTGTACATGAATCTGTCATAATTTTTCATATATATGCACATGTAAGTCATTGTTTCTTACACATATCACATGCAACTCTTGTATGTGTAACTCATTATTTCACACACATATTACATGTAACTCTTGTATGTGTAACTGTCATTATTTCACACACATATTACATGTAACTCTTGTATGTGTAACTGTCATTATTTCACACACACATATTACATGTAACTCTTGTACGTGTAACTGTCATTATTTCACACACATATTACATGTAACTTGTATGTGTAACTCATTATTTCACACACATATTACATGTAACTCTTGTATGTGTAACTGTCATTATTTCACACATATTACATGTAACTCTTGTACGTGTAACTGTCATTATTTCACATGCATATTACATGTAACTCTTGTACGTGTAACTGTCATTATTTCACATGCATATTACATGTAACTCTTGTATTTGCAACTCATTATTTCACACACATATTACATGTAAATCTTGTACGTGTAACTGTCATTATTTCACACACATATTACATGTAACTCTTGTACATGTAACTGTCATTATTTCACACACATATTACATGTAACTCTTGTATGTGTAACTCATTATTTCACACACATATTACATGTAACTCTTGTATGTGTAACTGTCATTATTTCACACACATATTACATGTAACTCTTGTATGTGTAACTGTCATTATTTCACACACATATTACATGTAACTCTTGTATGTGTAACTGTCATTATTTCACACACATATTACATGTAACTCTTGTACGTGTAACTGTCATTATTTCACACACATATTACATGTAACTCTTGTACGTGTAAGTGTTTCTCATACATATCACACGTATTACTTAGTATCCTGTTCCTTTAAATCTTTCAGTTTGTAAACAATTGAATAAGCTCCAATTATTTGTGGGCTTTTAAATATTTTTGTTAACTATGTTAGGAGAGTTGTCTTTCTCAAAAATTTATTTTATACTTTTATATTTTATATTTTTTATAAAGCCTTTGCTTGCTTCAGATAGAACCATTATGTTACAGGTTGCATAGATACTATCTCCTCTAGACTCATGAAACTTGGTGTGTACTGGGTTGATGCATCTTGCGAAGTACTATAACCTTATTAAAGAAGTAGGTCATTATGGCCTGTATTTTATATTGAACTGACCTTTTTAAATACTTTATTCAGGCATTGTTCATGCTAGACTCATATAATTTATGATGATGTGCATATCTGTTTATAAAGTTTATGGATTTCTCCCAAACTTTCTGGACTAGATAATTTCAAACAAAATACTTAAAAGTTCTAATTTTTTTAATACAAACTGCATTCATTGAAAAAGCTGCAATCATTTCTGGTGGCATACCATAAAAACTTCTTGTCAGAGTTTGTTATAAATCTCTGCCTCATAACATGAAAGTCTATGCATGGGTATGGTTGAGTCCGACATCTGTTCAGCTTTCACTCTACTTAATTTGTCAAGCAACATGCTGATTTATATAATATTTAGTCACTATCTGATTCTTCCATTCAGAAATCTGAAACTCAAAGGCAGCCATGTGTAATATTTCATTAAAAAAATCTGAAACTCGAAGACAGCCATGTGGAATATTCCATTTTGAAATGGGTGGCTTGAAAGCAGCCATGTGGAATATTCCATTTAGAAATGGGTGGCTTGAAGGCAGCTCATGATGGATGGATGGACACTACTGTCAGGCAAAACAGCATACATTTTTCTGTTGCCATTTATATTCTAGTTACATTCATTGTGCTACAAATACTATAACCAAATAATCAGACCAGCTTGAAGAAAAAGATTTAGTAAATAATGTCTTAATAGAGAAACCATCCTCAGTTTCCATTGCATTCTCATTATTTTCATTTTCAAATTATGTCTTGTAATCTAAAACCTTGTTTTCCTGTCATCTAAAGTGTTTTCATCATCATGTCATTTGATCTAAAGCATTATTATTGTTTACATTATCATGTTATGTCACATACATTATCCTTGCTTTCTTTTTCATCATACATGGTCATCTTAAGCATATGCTGTTTCCATTTTCATGACTCTACCATGTAATCTAAAGAGTTCTGATTACATGATAGAATCCTGAAAATGCAGGCAATCAGAACTCTTTAGATTACATAAAATCCTGAAAATGCAGGCAATCAGAATGCTTTAGATTACATGATAGAATCATGAAAATGTAGGCAATCAGAATACTTTAGATTACATGATAGACTCATGAAAAAGCAGGCAATCAGAATGCTTTAGATTACATGATAGAATCCTGATAATGCAGGCAACCAGAATGCTTTAGATTATATCATAGAATCCTGAAAATGCAGGCAATCAGAATACTTTAGATTACATGATAGAATCCTGAAAATGCAGGCAATCAGAACACTTTAGATTACATGATAGAATCATAAAATGCAGGCAATCAGAATGCTTTAGATTACATGATACTTTAGATTACATGATAGAATCCTGAAAATGCAGGCAATCTAAAGGGTTCTGATTGCCTGCATTTTCATACAAGTCTACCATGTAATCTAAAGCATTCTGATTGCCTGCATTTTCATGATTCTATCATGTAATCTAGTGTTCTGATTGCCTGCATTTTCAGGATTCTATCATGTAATCTAAAGTATTCTGATTGCCTGCATTTTCAGGATTCTATCATGTAATCTAAAGTATTCTGATTGCCTGCATTTTCAGGATTCTATCATGTAATCTAAAGCATTCTGATTGCCTGCATTTTCAGGATTCTATCATGTAATCTAAAGTGTTCTGATTGCCTGCATTTTCATACAAGTCTACCATGTAATCTAAAGCATTCTGATTGCCTGCATTTTCAGGATTCTATCATGTAATCTAAAGTATTCTGATTACCTGCATTTTCATACAAGTCTATCATGTAATCTAAAGCATTCTGATTGCCTGCATTTTCAGGATTCTATCATGTAATCTAAAGTATTCTGATTACCTGCATTTTCATACAAGTCTACCATGTAATCTAAAGTATTCTGATTACCTGCATTTTCGTACAAGTCTATCATGTAATCTAAAGCATTCTGATTGCCTGCATTTTCATGATTCTATCATGTAATCTGAAGCATTCTGATTGCCTGCATTTTCATGATTCTATCATGTAATCTAAAGCATTCTGATTGCCTGCATTTTCATGATTCTATCATGTAATCTAAAGTATTCTGATTGCCTGCATTTTCATGATTCTATCATGTAATCTAAAGCATTCTGATTGCCTGCATTTTCATACAAGTCTACCATGTAATCTAAAGTATTCTGATTACCTGCATTTTCATACAAGTCTATCATGTAATCTAAAGTATTCTGATTGCCTGCATTTTCAGGATTCTATCATGTAATCTAAAGTATTCTGATTGCCTGCATTTTCATACAAGTCTATCATGTAATCTAAAGCATTCTGATTGCCTGCATTTTCATGATTCTATCATGTAATCTAAAGCATTCTGATTGCCTGCATTTTCATGATTCTATCATGTAATCTAAAGCATTCTGATTGCCTGCATTTTCATGATTCTATCATGTAATCTAAAGCATTCTGATTGCCTGCATTTTCATGATTCTATCATGTAATCTAAAGTATTCTGATTGCCTGCATTTTCATGATTCTATCATGTAATCTAAAGCATTCTGATTGCCTGCATTTTCATACAAGTCTACCATGTAATCTAAAGTATTCTGATTACCTGCATTTTCATACAAGTCTATCATGTAATCTAAAGTATTCTGATTGCCTGCATTTTCATGATTCTATCATGTAATCTAAAGCATTCTGATTGCCTGCATTTTCAGGATTCTATCATGTAATCTAAAGTATTCTGATTGCCTGCATTTTCATGATTCTATCATGTAATCTAAAGCATTCTGGTTGCCTGCATTTTCATGATTATGCCATATAATGTAAAGGCTGTTTCACATATTTGAACAGACAACAGAAATAAATTTAAGGGGTTGAAAAGAATGAAAGAACAAAAGAAATTAGAATTTTTTAGATGACAGGAATGCCTAACTAATGTTGTGCAACTCAAGGGGAAAGTTAACAGGGATAAAAAAACTCCATTAAACTTGCTGGAAAAATTGTTTAAATTGAATTTGAACTAGGTCATGTGTATATCGGTAAAGTCCGATACCAGATGTTGTTTTAATCCATGAAATCATTAAAAAAGTTTTTCAGCAAAAATGAAATTTTGAAATACATGTGATGAGATGTGACAGAATAAGATCAATAGATAAATTTTAGTAACAATATAGAAATATATAGATATGGTTGGGGCATAAAAGACAAATAAACATGTCCATAATAAAGTGTAGACATCATTTAATTTCATAACCTTTACACTGTATGACAATAGCCTGATTATGATCTGTATATTTACTCATGCATGATGTACTCATAGTACAAGTGTTCATTTGTGTATTCAAGATAATAAGTACAAAATATAGTGTTGACTGTACAGTATTTGTATATGGTGGCTATGAATACAAACTGTACTGCTTTGTACACAAAAGTGGAAGAGTATCTGAGTTGAAATGAAATACCTCATCATCAATTACATAAACTATGTGCTATTACTTTCATACTAAATATGTGCTATCACTTTCATATTAATGTACAAGTATTTAATTAAAAAAAAGTTGTGTACTCGTTATAAGGTTAGGGCAGTCTATATAAACCAAAAAATGTTAACCTTTGCTTGTAAAACAGGAATGCTGCTCAAATAGTTATATTTCTGACTTTTTAAAAAATTTTGTTTGTCTTTTTAAAGACCAAATTTAAAATAGATCACAATTATGATAATGAATACCATATAAGAAATACACTAACACTGTCTTCAAGTAATTCTGAATGAAAAATTAGGTAACTATTGCCTATATTTAAAAAATGACCACATTGCTATTATAAAAAAAATTAGTGATATTTCAAATAACTTTGTACTCATCAGACAAAAATATTTCTTTTAAATTGAATACAGGTAACCCACCAATAAGTGACATTGGTGGCTAAATGGATGCCTAATCTCTTCTTGGAGACTTAAAGCCACAAGGAGAATTAGCTGCATGCAACTAATTGGGTCACCAAAGGAAAGCATACAACCTATCCTGCATAGTTAATAACACACACATAGCTTATTTATTGGGGTACCAATTTTTTTCAATTTCATATTTATATTTATAAATTTGTAGAACATTATAGATCTGAAGACCTAAAAGGTACTGATTTGTGAAACCCTTTTATTACTTATTGGCATATTGGCAAAATGAAATTCCTTATGACAATACAATTTTTTAAAAGCACCAACTTTGATACCCATGAAAAGCAAATTAATTATATAACTAATTAGACAATACATACATCACATTACCATTTGATATGCCAACAACAATTTCCAGATATCACATTTCTGTTTGATATGCCAATAATAGTTCCCAGTGGTTACTTGAGCAGTAAGATAAAAGCAAAAATGAATTTGCCTTGAGGCAAGGAACATTGCTGTGCCTACCCAGAAGTTAGGTGCAATAATGTCTGGGCAGATCAGCACTTTATGTTTTCTTCCCTTCCCATTTGAAATTACAATTTGGTAGCTTGCGGATATCATTAACAGAGTATTTTTCCTCAGTTGTAAACAAAGATTATGTCAGTGATATCTTTTTGTCACTTTTGTGTGATTTATATTTTTTTAACGTAGCTTTAAAAAATTTTCAGTCATACCGTCTGCAATGCTTATAGTGATGTATAGCACTGAGGCATCATGCTGCAGACATGTGGCATGATGTCCCACCCAGTCACATTATCCTGACACCATGCCAACCAGTCCTAACAATAACCTCTTAATGTTGAGCACAAAGCGATGCAGCTGTTCCATTTTTTAAGTCTTTGGTATGACTTTACTGGGGTTTGAACCTGCAACCTCTCACATCCAAGGTGGACGCTTTAACCACTAGGCCACCAGTTTGTCGCTTTTAAGTTAACCTCAGTTTTGAACACTTAAGTATCACATTGGTATATAAAATTAATTACTGACTTAAAATTGCAAGCATTTTATTTTTCAATGTATTGACAGTACATCAGTCAAAATCTATTCATATATATTCCATACATTATATATTTTTACGTGATTTACAAAAGCTGGAGTGCTAATTGTGTTTTGCATATTCAAAATAAATGAACTTTTCCCTCTCATTTTCCAAACATTTTTTTGATTAATGTCCAAAAAAGTTATACCAATATACTCTCACATATTTTGCCTTTGTTTCTTACACTGATGATGTATATATAGCAGGTGTAGTTGATAAAATATGTACCATGAATGAGAAAATCCACTCAGGGATTAAAGTGCACTGGGAACATCATTTGCATAACAGAGAACAAGTGATAAATTTGGTGGATGGAATACCACATACCTGGTTGTAAGTGGGGTCCATCTGCCATTACATCATGTGTTGGCAGATCAGGAGTCAGTGTTTCACAGATCTCTCCATGGCAGGTCTGTGTCTACACAGCTTGCAGTTGGAGCTGATTTATGTGTAATGATCCTGTTTGTTAGTCTCAGATGAAAATATATCAACCCTTAGTTCTAGCAACTTTCATGTTTTATTAAATCTGAAATTAGTGACCATAAATTAATTGACATCACTGCATAGACTGTGACAAGAAATGCAAATGAGATTTTGTAAGCATTTGAAATTCAAATCAGATTTACAGTACTTTCAATCTGAATCTTTTGTATACAATAATCGATTTAACGCCACTGTTCATGTGAACAATCCAATCTAAAAAAACTTTAAAATGTTTATAAGGTGATAATGTTACATCAGGCACTTAGCTCTAGCTGGCCAGAAATCACTCACCTGGATGACAACAGCCTAATGGCCAGAAATCACTCACCTGGATGACAAGGGCCTAATGGCCAGAAATCACTCACTAATGGCAAAGTGCAATAGCAGTTGATAAAAAAATCAGATCAGTAAGATGCTTTCTTCAGAATTTGTTTCTGATGCTGTTGATTTCATGCTATAAAACAAAATGTTTTAGAAATTTTGTTTCTATATTCAACCAATTTGACGGTTCAACAACATCATTTGTCCAGTATTGAAATCCCTTTATGCTTTCCATCAAGATGGTGAAACTGTCTTGGTTGGTTTTCTTGAGAAATTTAAAAAAAAAAATGTTTTTCTTTTGGTAGTAACATCAACCATATTTGTTGATATATATAATTTGTATAGTATACATTTCAAGTTTTTGCTATTCTTGGCAGTGGTGGCCATATTTTAAGGTGAATACACTGTATGAACATCAAAGCACTTTTTAAAGGATGATTTTTGTCTAATTTGTTCAAGTTCTAATGTGTGGTTGGAAAAGTTTTTCAATTTTTTTCTGTTTTTTTTTGTGTAAATATAAACGTAATTTTGAGGCAATAAAGCCCTTCATGAAATGATGCTTCCTTTCAAAGTTGGTCTCTCAAGTTTTCATGATGTCACTAAAGGTTTGTCTTTATATATTTTGTAACCTTGGTAATATTTGATGGCATAACAGCATCAAAATAGAAAAGATGCTGTCAAAGTTTCTTTGGACATGTTTTTCAAAATCAAAAGGTTAGTATAACTTTAACAATAGCAGTCAAATTTGAAGGCAGATTGGAATCCTTTGTAAAATTTAAAGCTCTAAATTTAAGGATACTTTCTCTGAAATATTGTTATATTCTGTTGATTTCTTTTTGAGAAGAAACCACTGAATAGTTTTTCATATTTTTGTTGATGGCAGTCATATTTGATAACTAATTGGCATAATTTGTACAAATTTGAATCATGTCCAGTGTTGTATCTTAAAAGAAATGTTAAATCTGCTAAAGCCAAATGACACATTGTGTTGTCACACAAGATGTCACACTGGGTCATACCAAAGCCTCACTTGGCCTTACAGCTAACGATTTCTACAAAATCTATAATGCTTTTGCCTGGCTGTAGTTTTCAAGCATGCATGTGATACCTATTTGTGGTCTAAATCTTTTTTAAAAAATGTATTGCTAAGCAAATGAGATCATGCATCTTGGTTATTATTCAAGCTTTCATAGCTTTCATATATGGTCATCAATTGAAATTCACAGAAATAAATGTACATTTTTTATTTGAATTTCACCCTATTACTATGAAATGTGCAACAGTAAGTAGAATGTTTTGACCAGTTGTTGCAAAATCTTTATTTTGCAACAAAATCAAACAGGTTTATTAGAAAAAAATGTTCTTTTTTAAATCATGATAATCCTAACTGAATGAAATACATGTAGTAGTTTTAAAGATAAAGATTTTTGCATAATGACAGCACTGTATACACAGTGATTGGTTTGAAATTCTATTACTTAACTCTCGCTTTTTTGTGCATACAAATGACTGCATACACATAGACTGATTAGAAATTCTATTATCTCTAAATTTTTGCACAATAATGGCAATGTATACATATAGACTGGTTAGAAATTCTATCTAATATATAAATGCTGACTCAATTAAACTGGCTGATCTACAAAGATCTGGAAAAATGCCAGCCATTTCCCTTTAAAAATACTATAATAAATATCTGCCATGGAATTTCTTAAATAACATAACTGAAGTGAAATAGTGAAATATTACTTTTAGCCTCCTCTCCCCGAAAAAGTTGCATATAAAAGATTTATATCAATGAATCTTAAAAGTTGCTGAATGAAAGAATTTTATATGTGGAGATATAAATTATAATTTTAATATTTGATAAAATACCATTAAAATTAATTTAGTTACATCTTATATATAACCTTTATAAAAAAACTTTAGGTCTTTGCTATATTTTTATTAAATATACTATAAATAAGAAATCTATTTTGATATATGAATAATTCTCAATTACTGGTAATTTTTTTCATGAAATAAAAAAAAGCCTCAAACAAGATAAAGTAATGTGTGCATGTCTTTGAGCTGCTTGTGTTTTGAACCTTTTGAATGAAAAAAAGAACAATCCTTAATTTATAATTCGTGTTCTAAATACTCGCTTTGCAACCTTTCAATTTATAACTCTGTGTTCCAAAAATTCCCAGAGCAACTCTTTACTCCAACATAAACTTGTATTCACAAAATGCAGTCAACTCTCATTACATAGGCATTCAATACAATAGAATATTCAGGTACTATGAGAAGGGTGACCAAACGTGCCTAATGATAAATTTTACCTTTATGTTGGAACCTTCAATTTCTGATGTTGACATAGATTTCCTTGGAACAAACATGCACATTTTGTTGATATCTTATTCTTTACAATGAACATTATCATTTCTTGGAATTTTAGTTTAATGAATAATATAATATGACAGTATAACATGCACTTTTTTTCTAGAAAAATTAGTTTTAGGTGTAGGAAAAATAAGTACAAAATACAATTCTATATGACTACTATTGCTCAATTAGATAATATTCAGGCTCTGGACCCCCTCATGTTGTATTTTCTAACAAAAGGTATGTGAGTTTTGACAAAATATTTGTGAAACTGAATTGTAGTTGTGGACAGATCTAAAACAAACCATCATTCTGAAACAAATTTTAAAGGGCCTTAAGAAGTGGTGTTCATATATATATATATATATATATATATATATATATATATATATATATATATATATATATATATATTTACACACACACTAATGACTAACTTGACCTTTAATATATCTACATGTTACTTGTGAATTACTCAAACTGATCTTTATTACATGTATCAACAGGTCACTTGTTATTACCCAAGCTGATCTTTATTACATGTATCAACAGGTCACTTGTTCATTACCCAAGCTAATCTTTATTACATGTATCTACATGTTATCTCACTAAGCTGATATATTGTGCATTACTCAAGCTGATCTTTATAACATGTATCTACAGGTTACTTGTGCATTACCCAACAAGCTGCAACACATTACAGGCAAGGTTACTGTCAGGAGTACATTAAATACCAGCCTGTTGTTTAGTATGTAGGCACAGGCCAGGCCTGGTTGACTAATATTATGCAAAATCCATTTATGTTGTTTCAGTCACATTGACCTTGACCTATGACCTCAAACTATGAAGGCTTTTTTCTTACCCAATGTGCAAGTCATCCAGACATTCTAATGAAGGTACCTGGTCAAAAACTTGAATAATTGTGCAGAAACCATTATTCTTTTCTTCAGTCAGTCTTAAACTTTCTCTTCTGCTTTCAATCACAATGGCCTTCTGCTTTCAATCACAATGGCCTTTGGCTCTGATAACTAATTTGATTGTTCACTAAGTAAAAGCAGTCCACAAGCTTGGTAACTGTAAATGGTTCATAATTGTTCTTTTTTTGTGCAGAAATTAAATGGGGAAAGGTTTTATAAAAAAATAAGCTTGAATATAAAAGTTATGTAACATATAGGAAGTGAGAAAACACCATCTGACATTGAACAATTAAGATGGGCTTAAAGAAATACTGCAAATATAAATATTTTAACATCATTTAACTTTTTCATACTGTAAGATTAGAAATCCATAAATAAATAAATTTCAATACTATATTCAAAACATTCTTTTTCATAAATTTTCTAGGTTCCTTGTCAATTTACAACAAATGTTAAGCTCATAAATTGTGTTTGATTTCAAAGTATTTATGATCTACTGTGACATAACCACATAATTTTTGTCTTGAAAAGGAAAATTTGAGTAACAATTACATAGTTAAAAGATAGTCAATAAAAAATTTGACTAAAATGATCTGATAATAAACCTACACCAAATGAGAAGATATGATTGACAAAAATTTCCTTGCAACAGCATTTAGTAATACTAAAAAGCCAAATTTTTAAAAGCAGTGCTTACAGCCTATGTACATTACTCAACAAAATGTCTCTTGATCGAAGAGTTCAAACAATAAAAGGATGACACTTGTTTCATGAAAAACAAATCAAACATCTTTACCAAATCAAACAAAAGACAGCATTCAAAAAGTCTCTTACAGCGTAATTATGATTTTCAATATTTCAAACTTCACTGGATATGTCTATTTAGTAAATGTGTAATCTACAAATAAGTAATATTCAATGAAAACTTGCAGCAATCAATATGAGTATGTATTGTCTACAGCATGGAATGTCTGTAATATCTCATGCACTATTCTGTTTTTTAGTACAATGAACTTGTAAAGTACTCCCTTAATATAATGATGTCTATGGGAGGCATTGTGTATGATGCCTTATGGGAAGAATACCATACTAACATGTAATGAACCCATGGCAACACATGTATTACAAATGGGACCACGTCAAACTTATGGGCATTAGTAATGAAATGTAACCCATGGCAATGCATGCATTACAAAAGGAAACATAATACTGGGTTTTAGAGTGAAAACACCTTACTGCCACTAAATGAAATGTAACCCATGGCAATGCATGCATTACAACAGGGATCAAGTCAAACTGATAGCTATTATTAATGAAATGGAACTAAAGGCAATGTATGCATTACAACTGGGACCATATTATAATTATATGCCTTGTAGTGAGAATGCCATACCAATATTTAATGAAATGGAACCCATGGCAATACATGCACTACAAAAGGAACCATGTTATAATAATGGGCCTTGTAGTAAGAACATCTTATCAACATTTATTAATTGGTGCCAATCATAACACATGCATTTTTACAAAAGGAACTGTGCTACAATGATGGCCATTAGAGGAGAACTGTATCAAGATTTCACAAATATTTCTATTTAAGAAACCAATGAAAACTCTGATACTTTTGTTTTGATTCAGCAAGTTATTTGTATCTTTCCCTTCATTAAAAAGTATATACTGCCAACAATACTGCATTTAGGAAGAGATACATGCATATGCTTTAACAGTACAATCCTGACTATATGGTGGTGGTTTACTTATCAAAATGTAAAGTTAAAAAACAAGCTTCCAAAAAAAACATAACCATATAGGCCTACAACACAAAAGGTAAAGACATTAAAATTCTAACAAAAGGTACATAAAATAGGATTCTATTGTTGAAGTCTGACTCAACAGAAAGAGCAACTGGTAATAAACATTCACTATGTGTGTTAAATGTTTACTGTGGAAAGCCACTTCACATGAGTAACAATGTTGTATCTAGCTGTATGTAACACACTATTGTAAACTGCCACAAAATGTTCTGGCAGATCAGTTTCTTCACCCGTGATATTTTATTAACCAAATGTTGCATCACCAAGTTTTACAAAAATGATATAATGTTGCATATTGATTATCGGAAGTTTAACCTTTTTTGAAATTTTCATGGATTTCATAATTGCCAAGAATTTAAAGAAAAATAAAACAGTGGAATATAATCAAATTTAAACACCATGAAAATAAAATTTTTCACAAAAACAGAAACAGCATTTATGAAAATGAATTAACAGTATTTCAGATTGATAAAACAATCAACATTAGATTAAGGTTACAGCTCAGTGAAAATTCCATACCTCCATCAGTAGACCACTGCCTTTTGATTGTTGCATTTTATATCTGACCAAAACATAAACTTATATGTCCTAATGCTGAAGATGCAACTGATTACAGTAAACATGTTTCTCTCTAAGTGTTCTGTATTGAAGTAAACTGTATATTGGTTCATGTAGATTGGGGCAAGTGCATCTTAAATCTGTTTATATCTTGGTGATATGGACTCGGCAATGATACATTATGATGACCATATATATATCACAAGCAGAAAATAACCCTGTGTAGTTCATGATTTGTCTCAACACTAAAGATAGGCATGAATTACAAGAATACAGCATCTGAAAAAAATCTATGTTGGCACGTTTATGTAGAATTTGCCATCCATTTGGGAAAATGCATCTGTAATATCCAAGGAGTGAATGATAACAAGGTTAAAATTAAAGATTGCTTTGAACAGGTTATTGAATGATCCATTTTTAGTGCATCCAAAATCTCAAGGTGATGGAAAATGAATGGATTTAGGAAAATAATAATGAATTCTTCTACATGTCTTCACATGTTGTCTCGATGTAATTTTAATCGGCCAAAGTGCAATCACAAGGTTTCATCGTATTAATCTCCTGGCATTTGTGAGTCCATACGACTGAAAAGCCTAACCCTTCTTGCACTGTTTGTAGCACTGTTGATGACTTCAACCCATCTGCAAGAATAAATCGATAAATTCTATACTGCATCATCATTGATTTCGCCAGGCTTTTGTGAGTCAAAGCGACTGAAAACGCGAATCCTTCGTGCACTATTTGTGATGTTGTTGATTACCTCATTCCATCTGCAACGACAAATAGTATAAACGAATATGTGTCTGAAGGAAATTCTTTATTAAAAGGGAGAAAACTCTTTACATCTGTAATAAGTTCCTTATTAGGCGCAATCATTTTGACAACCAAACATCAATGCAATCTTACACATTCTACTTTAGTGGCTGGACACAATTTTATGAAAAGAAAGAAACAATCAAAAGCCATATACACTACATGTTCTAGTTTATTTACACTTTAATGAACTAGACTAAAATCTTTTAATAGTATGTTAAAAAGGTAACCTATTTCAAATTTTGAGTTGCTTCTTTATTTTTCCTAAACCAAAACTGAGAATCAAATGAACAGCTTTAGAACAATTCCGTTTTCTGCTGGATGATTCCATTTTCTGTCGTCTTGTCTAAATCATACATGGATCACAGTTGACTGTTACATAAACAAAGATGTTTTAATTTTTTTTTTAGGTTTTGCAAAATTACAAGTGACACTTTAAGAATGTTAAAAAGACTTGCAGTCTGAGGAAAACTATAATATACATGAAATATTGACAGTTAATTATATTTTTACAGATAAAGAATATAAAAGTTGTAAAATCAATATACAGAATCATAACACTAATGTTCTTGTTGCCAAAAATGTAATTGTTGAACCATCTGCTAAATGCAAGCTCAACTAAGAACAAGCTTATACTTATATTGGTATGTGCAAAAGTGATAATCTTTACTTGTCTAAGGCAAAAACAAGTTTGAAAAACTAACAAGCTGGAGTTATCTACATTCCTGCTTGACCAATACATCTGTGGGGAGCAAGAAGATTTTTTTAAAGAAGATTTCAAATACATGTAAATTCATGTCTGAAAAAAATACAGTAATGTAATGGGCATTATCTGTGTGTGTTACTATTGGTAATGAAGTTTCTGTTCAGACTCAGATAATTAAGAATAAAAGTGCCAGTATGTATTTTTTGGAAGATTTCCAAAAGCAAAAGTCATATTTTGATCCCACAAATTGGATTGCTTTTTAATTTTAACACTATAATAGAAAGTGTCTATGTATGATGGATGGAGAAAAACACCCAAAGATATTGAAAGTATAATGCTTTTGTAACGGCAAAGGCACACCTAGATTACTTGTCTCATTTAATGTGTGTGTTGTCAGCAATATATACTAGATAGTTTTGGTATATACTAGATGGTTTTGGATCTTTACTCCAAAAACAATGTGTGAATAATTTGTGTTTTCTCCAGCTTTCAAAGAAAAAAAGTGTTTTCTTTCAGGTCAAATCTGTTGTGGCTTTCTCAATTTCTGAAGGCCCTGCCATATTACATTATTTACTTTAGCCTGTTACTTGCTTATTACCACAACTTTGAAAATTTTATGAGGTACTGTTCTAAATCTGTACCAACATTTTTTTTACACTCATACTAAATTATTTTTGATCGATTATCCCATGTTCTTGTTCAATGCATTATCCTTATCATGTTCATGGACTTGAATATTTGGCATGACAAGTAATATTAATTTATGAGGAGCTTCCTGTGTGGCCGAAGTGATAAAGTTAGCATCTTTGTGATGACCTTTTTGTCTTGCGTGACAGACAAGCACAGGTTGCAAATGATATGACCACTGTTTTCTGTGTACTACAAATGTTTACATGTACCTTTTTATTATGTTTCTGAGAAAAAAAGGTGTAAGAGCACAAAAAAAATAAAAGATACTGATATATTGAACGATTTTGCTCCAGAAATAATGTGGGAATGATAGACTGATAAACAAATGAATAAAATTGTAAAAATATTGAAATGAAAAGGTGTGAATACCTATACCACTATTCGAATATTTGTAGAAATTTTTTTGGAGATAAACAGTTTTTGATTTTTCTACAGAAACAAAAAGTATGGATGGATGGGCAGGCAATGAAGAAAAACATACAAATTTGGGAACTTGAGTACCATGAATAGCAAAATGTACATTTGCACCATTGTGTAATATGAAAATAAAAATTACAAAAATGTCCTTTTAACTGTTTACCTCTTAAGTGCCAGAAAGAAAGAAGTATGAATGATGATTGGAAGTCTTAACAGAAAAACATTAAAAATATTCAAACTAGTGGATTGTGATTACAAAAAGCCACAAGTACGCCATTTGTCTAATTAAATCAAATTCCAAAAGCCACAAGTACGCCATTTGTCTAATTAAATCAAATTCCAAAAGCCACAAGTACGCCATTTGTCTAATTAAATCAAATTCCAAAAGCCACAAGTATGACATTTGTCTAAATAAATCAAATTCCAAAAGCCACAAGTACGCCATTTGTCTAATTAAATCAAATTCCAAAAGCCACAAGTACGCCATTTGTCTAATTAAATCAAATTCCAAAAGCCACAAGTATGACATTTGTCTAAATAAATCAAATTCCAAAAGCCACAAGTACGCCATTTGTCTAATTAAATCAAATTTCATAATTTAGTCAAAGATCCATAACACTGTTCATTCTATTACACGTCACAAAGGTAAGTGGGCAATGAAATGATCTGTCTGTCCGTCTGTCAACACTTTTATCAGGCTGGAGCCACATTTGCTGTGAAGCTTCATTGAGTTCCATGCACATTTTCACAATATACAATAACAATGAAACTTTACGACTGAATAAAGATGTATTCCTACTTTCAATTGTACTGGTCAGAAAGGTCATTTCTGTGTAGATTAGTAGTACAAAATGTGCACAAATCTATGTAGTCATGAATTAAAGAAAGAAAAAAATAAAATAAATGCAGGTCACAGTGACCTTATGTGGTTGTAAGTGTGCTGTACTAATAGAGATGCATTCAATTCTTTCTTTTCATGGTTCTAGCAGGAGCAGTAACCAAGAAAAGAACTTCCAACAAAGTCGATAATCATAAAACATTTTTTACCAAGTTCAAACCATCCAGAAAGTCTGGTAACTATACATCTTGGAGAAGTCATGTTACTGTTTTCTACTTTCAGGCATGGTGACATAGAACATTGGCTTGATTGTTCCTTACCCAATGGAAAAGTTTGGTAACTGTTGAGGCGGAGAACCCAATGGAAAAGTTTGGTAACTGTTGAGGCGGAGAACCCAATGGAAAAGTTTGGTAACTGTTGAGGCGGAGAACCCAATGGAAAAGTTTGGTAACTGTTGAGGCGGAGAACCCAATGGAAAAGTTTGGTAACTGTTGAAGCGGAGAACTTTAGTTATTGTGAAGAAAGCAATCTTTCTTGTTTCATTCAGTTACCATGACCTTTGACTTTTAGATCCAGAAATAAATAGGGTTCTTACATACTTCAAGTGTCACTGTAGAGGGTGGAGAACCAAAGTTATTATTCACAATTTTTTTTCTTTCAGTCACAGTAACCATAACCTTTGACTCCAATACTGAAAAGGTTTTTCCTCATCAAAAGCCAAACTATCAACAAAGTTTGTTAACTATAGATGATTGACACTGTTTATTGCAAAACCTGCAATGTACATATCATATTACTTTGATTGAGACCAATGTAAATTGACACAGATTTATATGGTACCTTTCAAATGTGTATTCGCTCTCTGCCCTGAAGAAGTACACATGGTTTTTAAACTGAAGTTTGAACACATGATCTTTGTGAATGCCATCCTGTTCATCTGGTGTACTGACAGCATACCCCAACAATGGCAGACTAGCTAATGGAAAATCATCCTAGAATAGAATAAAGGTTTGATGTGATATGTGTTGATATGATATGTGATACAAGACCGTACATGTTCATGCTAACTGTATAGGCTTGAAGTAAAATAATAAAGGCACATGTAAAAAACATCCTGAATTCTGTGTGAAAATTCTTGCTCAATTACTTATTTTGCAATAATTGTTTAATATGTGACCCACTAAAACTGATAACCATATCTACAAGTCCCAAATATAGGGCCCAATTTAAAATTTCTGGCACAAATAATAGAAAATCTATACTCTGGCAAATGCTGTTAAAAGGTATAAATGCTGCAAATGAAATACTTGTGTCAGATTACACATTACATAGTTTGAGAAAAAGTAACTTGAGTAGCATGCAAAAAGAGAATTCTATCCTATAAAAATTTAAACTGTACAATCCTTTTCATATAACCTACACCAGAGATGGTCCATCACTGCTGGAAGAGTGACCAAACACAAAACTTGACCAAGGTGTAACAGACAAGCAAATGGATAAGAGTAACTGTTGTGGTAGAACACAACAAAAAATCATTAAGAATTTTGATCAAAGGAAGCATCTATATCATTGTTAAAAAAAAAGTTGGAGTGGTTATCTCCCTTTGTTTACCTGATATGTTTTGTAGAAATATAGACAGAAATTTGTAAACACAACCCACAACTTCTGCCAACCATTGCTATTCTTAAATTTCCTCAACAAATAACCACTGAGCTGGTTCTGTAAAATATGGAAAAACAATATACATCAAAAACAGTATAAAAGATCTATCATATAAAAGATACACCAAAAACAGTATAAAGATACATCAATATAAACAATTCATCAAAAACAGTATAAAAGATGCACCAAAATCTGTATAAAAGATAAAAACATTTCTTACAGCATAGATTGATTTTAAATAAACATCTCTAGTGTAGTGTAGTGTATAAAATCTTCATTGGTCATATTTGTTTACAAAAGAACAATTGCATGAAAGTAATTGTATATTTTTCCTTCCATTTTGCATTAGTTGGTTTCTATTTTATGAAATATAGCTTGCTACCATTAGCTGTTTTTATTCCCTCCTGTAATCATTTTCCTCTAGTAAGTTCTAATTTTAAATTCATTTATTTTCCTGTGGGTTTAGTTATGTAGAGATGTGCCAAGTCAGCAGATTCTAACAAACAATTCAATCCATCATGATAATTTATTAAAATCTGCATAATTTTCTGTTGTTTAGAAGTTATGACATTTTTGTACATTCTTAAATTTGTGGATGAACAGGAGGAGTCAAACTACATTCTAGATCCATCACATATAATTTAGTCTTATAATTATTGATTTGTATCAGCCATGACATACAACTTTTGTGTCCTGAAAGTTCTAAGTAAGACTGATGAGAGTATACCTTCACTGCTTTTTCATGGTCTCTTTTGCTGACACTGGTATTTCTGTGCCAGCAGACATGCATGGTTGTATTAGCTCGGTGTTGTATTTGCTTGTCCATGGGGGGAGGGGCTTTGTCCTCCTGGGCTGCTGTGTCCATGTTCTCTGTTGAGCCTAAATGTATTACTATTATTATTATTATTATTATTATTATTATTATTATTATTATTACATATAAGTCCAATTTATAATAAAATAATAAACAATCATATCCAAATATTTCACAATTGAATTATTTTAAATAATTCACAATGAATTATCATTTAGGTTATGGTCATTGTAGCTATGCATATTCATTTGAGAACTTCAAATATAAGTGAATCAGGACATGATGTGTGCACTAGGATGTTTCATCAAAAATGATTTAATATAATGTCATACTTCTTTCATATTTTACTACAATTGTGACACAGTTCTTTTATTTTTTACTATAATATCATGGTTCATTCATATTTTACTATAATGATGTCAAGGTTCAAACATATTTTAATATAATGATGTCACGGTTCATTCATATTTTGCTATAACAATGTCATAGTTCATTGATATTTTACTATAGTGATGTCATGGTTCATTAATATTTTACTATAATGATGTCATGGTTCATTGATATTTTACTATAATGATGTCATGGATCATTCCTGTTTTAATATAATGTCTCCGTTCATTTGAGTTTTACTATAATGGTTCATTCATATTTTACTATAATGATGTCTTGGTTTATTTCTGTTTTACTATAATGATGTCTTGGTTCATTTGTGTTTTACTATAATGAAATCGTTGCTATTTTATGTTTACTTAAATGATTTCATGGTTCATTCATCTTTTACTATAATGATGTAATGGTTATTCATTTTTTACTATAATGATATCATGGGTTTTATATGTGTTACTATAACGATTATGTTGCAGTCAATTTGAGAATGACTAAACTGGTTTTATATCACTCTCTACTTCTGAAATTTAATTGTTTTACTCTCAAACTTGATTGAGACATAATCTTATCAACTCAATATGACAGAATGCAATCAAATTAATGTGACAGAATCTATCAACTCTAGAAGTCACAATCAATGTGAATGAAATAAAATATCCACTATGTGAAAATCTGGCAGCAAGGAGTCATATTCTAGTGGACTTTGAATTAGCCTATAGAAAGGCAGCTTCCGAAATCTGAAAGTGAATCAAATCATTTGGCACACATTAATGCTTTAAAGCAATACTGCTCAGTCTCCCAAACATCATGATGACTTTATCTGATCTGGCTGATAAAAGTAGCAACACAGAACACAACTCCTAAGCAGTCACTGTCAGGTTTTCACATAGGGCATAGGAGATCCGATTGTAATCATAGTGAAGTTTCACTATACCATATGCATAAAATCCCTGAGGCAGTTCCAAGCTGTTGCAATGCACATCTCATATATGTAACGAGTTCATTACATGTATAGGAATTTTAGTTAAGTATTCTTAATGCATAAATATAAGTTTATTATTAGAAATGCCTAACGATTTGATTTGGGCATTTCTTCTCTTTGGCAAAAATATTATTCCTGTTGGAGACATATATTACTGAAAATATAAAACACTATTTCTTAAGTTACTCTGAGTTTATCAGCAAGAAATTAAGCATCCAAATTTCAGGAGTTTATGCCTCTTTGTGTGTTTGTGCAATTTGGATTTTTATCAAAGCTTTAACAATTTTCCAGTCATATCGCTATGATGTCTACAAGGTGGCAGTTTACAGTGAAGCTTAGCATTGGGGCATCACACTGCAGACATGTTGCATGATGTTCCACCCAGTCAC
This sequence comes from Potamilus streckersoni, assembly GCA_016746295.1. Lineage (NCBI taxonomy): Eukaryota > Metazoa > Mollusca > Bivalvia > Unionida > Unionidae > Potamilus > Potamilus streckersoni. Next base: position 82,754 of record JAEAOA010000563.1, read on the forward strand.
ATCATCCTGACATCAGACCTACCAGTCCTTACACTAACCTCTTAATTCTGAGTGCCATCCCAGGCAGCTGTTAGTACTATTTTTTATAAGTCTTTGGTATGACTTGGCAAGGGTTCAAACCCATTACCTTCCATATTTGATGTGGATGCTCTAACCACTTAGTATACCTGTGCAGTCTTAAGCCTTTTGTGCACATTTTGTATTTATTTATTGTTATTTTTCATGGAATTATTATTAAGGATCAAATGGAATTGTTAAGGATATTATCAAATCGGTTTTGAAGGAATTATGGAAACAATTAAATAAGCTTTTAATGGAGTTATTAATAGATAAAATGAAATAGGTTTTTGATGGAATTATTATTAAGGATACTATAGAAACAGTTGGTGAGTATACATGTATTTTAATTTTTCACCAATTCAGTTCCCAATTTTCATATATATGCACACAACAAAGCATGGTTGTCTTACAAGAAAATCACATATGTAATCTTTATTTTGAGTATTTGTTGATTAATATGTATCAATTTTAGTTGCTTACTGCATGATTTAAGCCCATACTTTGTCATTCTGCATGACTAATGCCCATATATTGTCATGCTGCATGACTAATGCCCATATATGGTCATGCTGCATGACTAATGCCCATACTACATGACTAATGAACATAGTCATACTGCATGACTAATGAACATACACTGTCATTTTGCATGACTAATGCCCATACTGCATGACTAATGAACATACAGTCATTCTGCATGACTAATGCCCATACATTGTCATGCTTTATGACTAATGCCCATACTGCATGACTAATGAACATAGTCATACTGCATGACTAATGAACATACTGTCATAGTGCATAACTAATGAACATACAGTCATTCTGCATGACTAATGCCCATACTGCATGACTAATGCCCATAGTCATACTGCATGACTAATGAACATACACTGTCATTCTGCATGACTAATGCCCATACATTGTCATGCTTTATGACTAATGCCCATACTGCATGACTAATGAACATAGTCATACTGCATGACTAATGCCCATACATTGTCATGCTGCATGACTAATGCCCATACTGCATAACTAATGCCCATACTGTCATACTGCCTGACTAATGAATATAATACATTGTCATGCTGCATGAAAAATGCCCATACTGCATGACTAATGAACATACCCTGTCATACTGCATGACTAAAGCCTATACTTTGTCATTCTGCATGACTAATACTCATACATTATCATGCTGCATGACTAATATCCATACTTTGTCACATTCAACTCCTTATTCTTTCATAGACATGAGGACAAGCTGCAATACAGTTTTGACTGACTTTATTTTATACTGCATGAAACATTCCATCACATTATGGCGCTATGTGGATCCTGGCCATCATTTCTTGTAGGATTTAACTGTACAAAATTCTATGAACAAGAGGCCAAAGTTTACCTAATATTACTCACCTGGCTGACATCTAAGGGCAGATAAATCTTGATTAGTATGACATTTAAAGTTTTAGTAATGGCAGCCATATTGGATGACTGATTTGCATCATTAGTAAAAACTTGAAAGCACTGAGGGTGGATACTCTTTGTGAAAGACCTTCAAGCCAGGATTAGGTTTTAAAAAATCTGAAGAGAAGTGTTTGATAAGAAATCATTTTCAGCATTTTCAGTTATATTATTATATTAGGTAATATGGGCAAATTTTCCTTATGGCAGTTCAGTATCAACTTTATAAATCTGAATGGTCTCCCAGCTCGAAACTTTTTGTCCAATCAGGTCATATTCTGTTTTGAGTTTTTGAATATTGTTTAAAGTTTCTACCATTTTTAGTAACAAGTCTATATGTGAATGCAGATCAGCATGGTTGGCATAAATTTAGGTGTAACTCTTTCTGTCAAGTTTGGTTTAGTAGTTAATGAAAAAAAATTACTGAATAGTTTTTCTATTGTTAATGTTAGTGGCCATATTTGATGGTTGATTAGCATCAACTGTAGAAATTTATGCCTGGATGCTTTCTGTAAAATTCTGCATAGTGATTAATGAGAAGTAATTTGAAGGTTTTGTTTTTTCTGCTGGCATCCTTATGTAAGATAATCAACATATGTGAAAGGTGTTCATGCCAGAATGCTTACTGTTGGTCAAAGTTTGTTCAATGATTTTTAATAAGTTATTAAAAAATTGATCCCATTTTTGTACCAGAGGCTATATTTATTTTGAAAACTGCCTGCCATCATTTCAATAAACTTTTGAAAGGCTCTACTGCCAAGATGTTTTAAGTAAAATTTGGTCAAATTCTATTTGGCAGTTTTTAAGAAGACGTCTTTTTGACGTCTTTCATTTTTAATAATCATTACATTTTTGAAAAGTTCTTTAATCATTATTTTATTTATAGTAATATTTTATGAATGCATAACGGACAACAAACAACAGATGCTGGGGCATATCTTATGATCATTATGGCCAAGTTAACTGAAAAATGGCAATGATATTATAGCAAAGTTGTTTTATCAAGTCAAATGTATCACAAGACTTGCTAATAACTGAATCAAAAGGATCTATCTTGAAATTCGATGCAAATTCTTGTGAACATATATCATGAAAAACTTGTTTTCATTTCTTTAATTTTATTTAAAACCACCATTATAATTTACAATCATTCAGTTGAGTGCTTTATGATCTACACCAAAGAAGTATTATCACAAACCTGAAATAGTTATTACAGCAAAAAAATAGAATTGCTAGTGATGGGTGCACTGAAGCGCTCCAAGCTATCTACAATTTACTTGGCAGGGTCTTAAACAGAAGAACTGATGCAAAACACAAGTTAGGAAAAGAGGAGAATTGAGGGGTCATAGTTCTTGCAAATGGTGGAATGCTGGAAATCCACTAAAAATCTCATAAAAAAAAATATGCATGTAAAATTTGACTTAGATGCAATATTTCTCTGTAAAGTGTTATGTTGAGGAAAATAGACCTGAGGAACAGACAATCATGGAAATGACATGGAATACTGAAAATTAAATTCAAGATCTTGACAACATGAGAAGGAATTGCAATTGAGAAAATATAATATGCAGCAAAAACACATATGTGATTATAAGACACTGTGCACACCAAAGTTTATCTTCACTGTGTTTACAAGTTCCTGAGTAATGCTGGCTACAATGATTTGCTTTAGTAGAGATTAATATTGATGGAAAAAGGGCAGTAACTCTGTACCTTAAATGAAATTCATTCAAATGTATATGCAATAGTAATTCAATGGCCAAATTCCATCCAATTATGAATAAGTTTTACAGAACTATTCTGGTAATAAAAAGTATAAACTAATGGATAGATAAAAGGACATAATAATTACAGCATGGCACTTGCATCTCAATGCAGGCCCTAATTAGGTCAATATAACCTACTTTTAAAGAGTGAGTATGTTCTCAAAGAAGCCTCACTTATGAATCTTAATAGATATAATTGCAAGAGTGTTGGTGCAATATTACCTGCAAAAGAAACATCGTATTAAACAATAACAACTAATACAGTGCCAGCAATTACAATAACGCTGTCACAAAGTGATACCTGATCTTCCCATGTTTTACAGGTAAGTCAGCATGAATGTGTTGACACTGGCACCTTGTCTTCCCTATGTTTTATATGTACAACAACATTTCTTTGTTGCCACTAGTACCTGGTCTCCTCTATGTTTCACAGATAAGAGCATTTCTGCGTTAACCTAGTCTCCCTTATGTTTTACAGGTAAGAAAGCATTTCTGTGTTAACCTAGTCTACCCTATGTTTTACAGGTAAGAAAGCATTTCTAAGTTAATGCTTACTAGTACTAGACTTCAGACTAGCATATCGCAGTTTGTCATCATTTCTGTTCTTGGCGCTCTGAATTGCTTCATTGAGATCTTCTATCCACTTGTCTTTCTCCTCTTGTGAACTGTAAAGAAAATATCAAAGTAATGACAGTACTGTTTGGTACTTACCAAGATACAAACAGCAATGTGAGGGACTTGTCAAAGGACTGACTGGGCTGTACAGTACTTACAAAGATGTTAACAGCAATGACAGGGACTTGTCAAGATACTGACAGGATTGTAGAGTATTTATCAAGATGTTAACAGCAATGTAATGATTATCAAAGGACCGACCAGGTGTGATACACATCAAAGTACACAATGAACACCAAATGTTACTTATCAAATTACGAAAAGTACTGTAAAGTCAAATTTTTAGTCAAAATTTTGGCAAGTCAAGATATGCTAGATCAAAAAGACTAATTATTTGCAAACTCAAAACCTATTTATAAGGTATTTAAGTTAACAATATTTAAAGGAAACAAAATCATGCTGCACATGTATATAATGTATATACTATTTCAGCACAGAAACTTCAACCTAACAGTAAAAACAACTGTATATACTCACCTCAATTGCAAACAATAGAGACTCTGATCTGATGCTGCAAAATGTGCAGGCAGATAAGGGTCTAATTTGTTCTTTTACTTATCACCTTGTAAAAACTGAATAAATCCAGATCTGCCAGTGCATTATGGGATTTTGATGTATGGGTCAGAAATGGACTGACTTACAGGTGTGTACACATAGTACCTGCCACATCCAAACATTTTTTGATATTGTAGATATCTGTTTTATAGATAATAATATAGAAAGTAATGTACTTTGCATTCAGTATATTTTCAACTGCTTTTTAAAAAAGGATTCAATAACTAAAAGAGAATTCTCAACTAACTTGGTTTAGAATTGCAAGATTTTAAAGGGAAAACTAAATGATTTGTAATCTATGCTCAGATTGATCAGTAGTTTTGGATGAGCAAAGATTAGCATTTGCCAAGTTGGTACATAAGTTTACTTTTAAGAAAACATTAAAATGAGTTTCACCAAAATAGATATAATAATTTTGCTTCTAATTTTGAAAATAGCATTCCAAAAAAGGAATAAAGTTATATTTTAAGAAATGTACTCTGATAACTGCAGGAACAAGAATGGTTTCTCATGTCAACACTGGGCTTCATTTCACAGTTCCAGCAAATATGAGGAAAGTGTTTACCCATCAAGACCCTCCACCTTAGAGACCATACAATATCAGAATCTGAAGAATTCTGAGTACTTGCTATATGCTGTTAAAACAATCCACACAAAATCAAAACATAGTTAAAAGTTTAAACTTCAATTTTAAAAAAAAACAAACAACTTACACTGATCTGTTTTATTACTACCTTGTGGCCTGGTGAATAAACTAGCATTAATCTACACATTTTTTTTATTCCTTTAATTTTCTGCCACAGAAACACACTAGCAATATTAATCTATATAAGTTTAATTCCATTACTTTGCTGCCACAAAACCACACTAACAGTATTAATCTAAGTGCTTTATTCAATTACCTTGCTGCCACAAGACCACACTAGCATTATTAATCTATGTTTTATTCAATTACCTTGCTGCCACAAGAATACATTTATTGCCTCCATATATAGCAAAACTATTGGCAACTGCCATCTTTGCATGGTCTGATTCCTCCACCTGTAAGTATAGAGAAATATACTGTTATGTAAAACAAAACAATACCTAACATGAAGAATTACTGTACATGATAATTTTTTTTATCATATTCCATAGTTTACATGTAAAAAAGAGCCATTTGTTATGTGATATGCTTTACCTCAAAACATCACAAGAAACACGCAAAACTGCAGAGAACATTCAGAAAAAATGACATAAGATGCAATTTGTTGAAATATTGTATGAATCACATCAGTGCTCTGCTTCTAATAAGGATGGTCAATGCTCAGAGTTTGTGTTAACTACAATGTGAAATTAACATCTAGTAAGCTTTGGAGAAAATATATACTGAATAAGGATATTAACTTTGCTCAGTTTGAAAAATTATTATGATAAATTTCAAAACTGCTGATTTCCAATTGTATTTTTCCATTCACCAGGTTAAAAGTTTGGCAATGAGTGACCAGGTAACAAATTTTATTTATACTTTTTTTTACAAAAACAATGGAGGTCACTCACAATCATTCCACGCAGTGGAAGCTGCCCATGAACCTTAAACTGCAACAAGGGTGTGGCAGTTCTACTGGTATAGACTAGCATATCAGAGAACTGAAAGAGAAATGACAAATTACCATAAATTCTAGTGCTGTTTATCCAAAATAATAATTCCTCACCAAAATTGCCAGAGTAATCTAAATAATCCAAAATACTGTTATAATTTTAAGTACTTTCTTTTAACTGCAACAAACCAAAGTAAATCTCAAATAACTGAATTTGGATGGAAGAAACAAGACCTGATAAAACCACTCGCCATCAACAGCACTGTAACTTCTTTAAGTACGCAAATACAGAATGTAAATGCTAACCTTATATAAGGTTGAAATTCAACCTTAAGGCCATGAGGGGGATTTAGCATAAAAGTTAAGTGATTCCCATTCACAAGGTTTCTACTTGGTTCTTGTTTCAATCATCTCAAAGAATACAGTATACTAACATTCAAGCCATGCAGAACATTATACAAATACTGACCTTATGTTTTCATGAATATTAAGTTTTTTTGAACCAAAAACTGCATATTTACCCATTAAAGGCAGCGGTCATTTTCACAAAAAACAGGTTTATAATTCTTTTATTACATGATTTAGTGCACAAAAATGAAGTATGACATGTATTAGAATAGTGAAAATGTCACTTTTGTCATGTGATGCCACTAAAATATATCAAGGAATTATGTATACCGTATTTACTGCATGTTTTCAGACAGCAAAAAATACTTTTTTTGTTCTCCCAATACATATTAAATTCTTTAATTAGGTGTCCGAAAACAAACAGGGAAAAACAAATTTTTGTACACCCCACCCGTGTCCATAACAATGTTACAATTAGCTCTCATGGCGATGTGCTGCTGTGAAGTAAAACAAGTATTTTGTCTAACATCACAAAAAAGATAATGAATGAATAACAGGCATTACTTTCCTATTTTGTTTATTTGATATATATCCACCAGAAAACGCAGCCATACATGTATTTGAGCTATGTGTGCCTATTTTCCAAAATAACTGCCATATTAGTAATCATGCAATCCAGTTAAACTCTTTTACTAGCCTAGTCAGTGATCAATAAAATCTACCTTACAAATACATGCAAGCTTTATGTCTGTGTAATTAAGATATTAATATAAACTAAATTTTAAAAAAATTGGAATTTTAATTCTGAAGATATTTATGACAGAAACATTTTAGCATTGTACGAGTGCTAATCTTAAAGCACCAAGGATGAGAGGCTCCATATGGGGTGTGTGTTGTAAGCATGCCTAGGAAGGTCAAAAATTAAAAGCAAGTTACAATATACTAGTTAATATGTTGGTATTTTTGGTAAAATAAAGGTGATCTATTTGTTGTGGTTCTCTCTTCTCTTTGTTTCCCACCTAGCTGAGGGTAACTTCAAAATGAGTACAGCCTGCTGACTGGAGACAATTGACTGCTCAAAGATTGTTTTGATGCATGCTGGAGATTTCATCTAGGTGACAATTGTTCCTACAATATTTTGTGAGATTTCTTTGACAGGTGTGTTCCATAATAAAAGGCAGTCATCTGGATTTCATTAAAAGAGCACAGGATGTACAAAACATGTTAAACCCACAATCAATATTTATTATCTACAAAAAGATTCATTACCTGTAGAACAATAACTACATTTAACCCCTTGTTACATAATGCCTCAGTGATTAGGGGTTTGTTTGGCCTGATGCCAATGAATTTACTAATCTATACTCACTCTCTGATGTATTGTTTCATGATAAAACACATCAATCATGGTTTCTAATGAAAGCCATAACTGTCACACCTGTGTGACATGGTTTTGTATGTAATGATATCTACACTGATAACCAATCCATGTGGAAGTTAACATTAAATAATTGCCAACCAAATAAAGTGAATTTAATATCAGTTAAATTAATGGCAAACACATTGGGAATTTTACTTTAAAACGAAGCAGAAGATGTTAGATTGTGTCCGAAAACATAAATTGTAGAAAAAAATTATAGTGGAGCAATGTCAGAAAAATTACAAGTCATTTAAATATATTTTCCCCAAGAAAACAGTGTCCGAAAACATGCAGTAAATACGGAACATCACTATGGTGTAATGTGGTGATTTAATGCAACTCACATGATTCTATGTTAGCCAGTGAAAGCACATTTCTAACAATCTCTGACAGAAATCATGTAATAATATAAAACAGGAGGCCCAAATAGGCCTGATAAGGCTCACCTGAGTAGTCAACATGTCAGACTGTGAATGCAATTTCACATATTATGACTTACTCAGAGCAGCTTTAATTGTTCATCATAAAGACATCAGATTAATGACCAGAAAGTCATAGGTTTGATTCCCACCATCTGATTAGCCTAGATCCATATTAATATGGGTGGATGACATACATAAATCATTTGAGATCTTAATGATGCAAGTTTACATACAAAATTTGATAAGAAATATGGTTTTTCACCCATGTGAATGTATCTCCAAGTTTAACACACCAAGATCTTAAATGCCATGCCTAAATACCAAATCTGATCCAGATTTGATCAGAAAAATGGATTCTATAATGTTCACAAGTTCAGCCTTTTAGATGCAATATAACCTCATTAGTACATGTGATTTTGTTCATAATTGAACTCATCAGAGATGTTAAAGCTACAGAGTGAATCCAATCAAAATTTGATAAAGAATATGGCCTTCAGGGTGTTCACAAGCTCAGTTAATCATATGCAAGAAATCTTCATTGCCAGCAAGTGCTGACAGAGTTAAAAATTCAAAGGTCTTCATGCCATGATGCATTCTGACAAATCTGGCCAAATTCTGCTAAAATTTCTATTTTAAATGAAATTGTTTAAAACAATATTTTCTTCTCTTTTTAGCCAAGCAGTCATATGTGACTATCTTTAAAATATCTCATTCACATTCATTAGTATCAGTGTCATATCATAAAAATCATGTCACACCTAGACACAACATTTTTTGTAATACTATACAGCCATATCAACAAGAAATGTGACATCCCTAATGTCACTGAATAAACAGCATCTCAAATTCATGGTCATCACACATGAAATATAAAGCCCTTAATGTTACTGGATAACTAAAATCTCAAACTCAATTTGATTTAACACTAAATAGTCGACACTTGCTAAATGATAAGATATGATGTGAATATAACATTTTATAACAGGCAGAGCAAAGGTCAGCTGATTAGGTCTATTGGCTTGTAAAATTCATGTTAATAATCAAACAAAGGTCTATAATTGTTTTATTATATAATTCAGAGGGAAAAAAGACAATATACTTTAGATATTGTATATATTCCATTATAAATGAATTATGCTAGAACTTAACGTTATGACCTCAAATGAAAGGCAGCAATAACTGGCCATGTGACATGATGAAATCTAACATCACTTGATAGTGTGTAATTACATTAAAATCCATCTCATATGGAAATCAGGTAATAACATAGAATGCTGATAAATGTTTGGGGCTATTATTTAACTTATTTCAGAAATGTTATATCTAATATTCCATAGTACAATAATAAAATTGTTTGTGTTAAACTTGTTTATGTTTGATTACATGTACAGGGAAAAACATTCTCTGATTTTACGTACAAGAAAAAACATTCTCTGCTGATATCCTTTTCTTGAGAACTTCTGCAAACAACCTTCTCTGATAAACTCCTGAAAAGAAATGAAATACCATAAAAATATTTCCAACATAAAGATATGATTTAAAACAAAATCGATCAAAACTGTTAAAGTTTGATGCATTGATTGTATCTTGCAAAAATATGCAGCTTTTAACTGACAAACACCTATCTTAAAGCCAAATGGAAAGGCAGTTGGCCAAGAAATCAGGGTTGGAAAGATATTTGCCAACATTTAAAGGTTTCTTACTTTTAGTAATATTAACCAACTATGATCACAGATGAAAATCATTTGTGCCAACTTGAAAGGCCTTGATGCCAGACTGCTTTCTGTCAAATTCAGATTCTGCTAACAGTATTAAAAATGTCATTTGCAATTTGTATTAGGAATACAACCATATTTAATGTAGTCAGAATCATTATAAAAACTTGTAAACCTCCATGCCAGAATGTTGTCTCTTGCTTAGTCTAATTCTCATGGGCCTTGATTGAAGGTTTTCCTATTTTCAGTAACTGTGGCCATATTTGTAGTTAGATTAAATTTTTTAAAAAAAAATTATAAAAAGACTTCATACCCAGTTACTTCCTCTGAAATTGGTCATATTGTGATATGTGGTTTCTGAGAAAAAGTCAAGTTTTAGTATGGTGGACATATTTTATGATGGAATATGATCTTTTGTACAGACTTGAAAGGCTTTTGTCTCAGGATGCCTTCTGTAAACCGAGTCAAATTTTTTGTGTTTTAAAAACAAGCCACTGAAAGTTTTTTTTGTAACAATGTTGGCTTATTCTGAATGTGGATAGATTGGAGATGTATGAAGAATCTGAAGGTACTAAAACTTATATACAATATGTTATTTGGTTTCCAGTCAGGGTCAAATGTGTATACAATATTTTTTGGTTTCTAATCGAGGTACAGCATGTAATACAATATGTTATTTGGTTTGTAATCAGGGTACCACATAAATACAATATGTTATTTTGTTTCCAATCAGGGTAAACATATACAATATGTCAGACCTGCCAACCCTAAGAATCTTCTCAGTAAGGCAGTCCATATGCTAGACTAGTTTTCAGTAAGATGTAACAATATATCATATACTTCTGTCAAGTTATGTTGTCGGTAATCGTTGGCATCAACATAATGTTAGTTTTTTCAGCCCATTAACTTGTGTGTTTACATGTATACATGTGTGTACATGTATATGTTTGTGGTGTGTGTACTTGTTGATAAGACAGTAACAAAAGCCAGATCATGTTCCAAATAACTATAGAATAATTGTCACCCAAATACGACTAGCATAGATCTAGATCTCAGCTGTCATATAATTTGCTGAAAAATCATTTCTACAGAAATTACGGTCTATAATGCAAATCCCTATATGCTAGCACAGTATCTCTTTGTAAATCTATCACCAGTGTATTCAGGTCAACTATGTCTCAGAAACTCCATCTTAAATGGTAGCCCATCTCTTACCCTGTAAGGATATATCAGTAACTAAATCTCCCTGTAGCTCTATTTTAGATTGTAGCCCATGTCTTACCCTGTCAGGATGCACCAGTGTATCCAAGCCAACTAAATCTCTCTGCAACTCTATCAACTTCTGCAGATTTTCCTGCAATCAATTAATAAATCAATAAATAAATCCATCAGCCAAGGCATTTTTTAAAAACAATGCTATATACTAATATTTTGCTTCATAATTTTTTAAAACATTTGCAATAACGTAATATCTGTTGCACTGGTACTTAAATGTGACATAAAAGTGAATAAAATCAAATGACCCAAATGATAAATGTATCATGAAGCCATTTTTGATCTGAGATCTATAGTGCCATGCCATAAATAATAACAGTATAACTGAAAAGCAGCCTACAGTGGTCTATTTTCATTTCTGAATAATTTTATTGCTACTTACAGCATATTTTATCATGTAACTACAGAATACTGTATTTATGGAATAAACTGTAATTATAGAATACTGCATATATCCTTTCTTATTAAAAAAATAATTATGACAACAGAAGGATGAAAAAGAAAATGTGTTATAACATGATCTTTCCCAAAATATAATAAATACAATGATGAAAGGTATGAACATTATATCAACAGTCATCAAATAAACAACATTTCTTATCTTGTTAAACATTACTGACATCTCTGAAATTTCAGTCATTATGGTGAATCTGGGACATTATCATAAATTCTGCAACAAGAAGGCCTGGGACTGCATGATAATAACATTTGTGTCAAACTTGTGACCCTAACCCCAGACCCAACAGGGGAGAATTTATTGTCACTGTTTTACAATGATTAATCCAAAATATAAACAAAATCCTAAGGAAATGGCAACAAATATAACCTACTTTCAAAAAACTTTCTATGATTAACCTTGACACAAGGTCTGAGGGGCACATCCCAAAAATGAACTTAGTTTCATAATGAGTCATCTCATTTATGAAGAAAAACCATCAAGGGTTTAGGAAATATAAGCAAATGAACAACCAGAATGAATTGTGTTAAATTGATGACAAGTCATCCAATATGAACGAAATGCATGAAATAAATTTAGGAATTATAAGCAAATGAAAACAAGTGTACTAAAACTTATAGTATATATTTTTTATGCCCGTGACCTTTATCCAAAGGTCAAAGGGTCAAGGGTACATGAACACTGAATGAATTGTCCTAGCTTCATAATGATTCATCCCAAGTATGAAGACAATCCAACATATGGTTTCAGAAATATCAGCAAATTCAATTTTTTAAAACGTCGTGATGCAAATCTGCTATGACTGTGACCTTGACCAGAAGGTTATAGAAGTGAGCTGACCTTGATTACAGGTAGGGGTGAGCAAGCATGTAGTTTAGCTTCCTATTGATTTATACCAAGTATGATGAGATTATATCAAGGGGTTTAGGAAACATATTAAGCAAATGAAAGATCTGTGTTCAAAACCTTAAAGCACATTTTTTGTTACATTGAGCTTAAGGTCAAAGAAGCAAGTGTGCACATCACATACTGAATTGCCTTAGCTTTGTGACAATGCAGTAAGAAAAGTTATTGCATGTCTTGCTTCTGACTAATGTAGGCTAAACAAATATATCTTACCAAATTTAAAGTATGACTTCTGACCTGAACAAACAAAGCATTCAATTACATTCAAATCTGCTCAAATGACCAGCAGCACAAAAATCTATTCTGATGCTCATGTGTATGTGTTCAAGTGGACATATGTGACTTTAGTGATGTGAAATATGATGGAAATCCATTACGCATGGATGCCATTAGCCACAATTACAATGGACATAACACATTGGTTACTTCATATGTACTTACTAAACTCTTTCTTTGGTCTCTGAATGTTTGTGCCAAGTCTGAAAGCTTGGATAAACATGCTGAAAACAGAAATAATACTAATTATTTTCAGATTCCTTTGGTTATTTCCTAGAGGAAACATTAAAACTCATAATCCTTTTCAGGACAGCTTCACACCCTTCAATTTTTCAAAGAAAATAATTTTCTTGAAATATGCAAGGCTGCCTTACACTGGGTACATTATGTGGAAAAATATAATTCACCTAGTAGGATGGGATCAATGGACTTGCGCATGTTAAATCAAGATGTCTATTATATTAGGGTTTATGCTATATCAAGGATGGTGTTGCCAGGGACCTTGTTATATAATGGCTTGTATAATACCAGCGACTGTAATAATATATAAGGGTTTGTTATAAAAGGAATTTTGTTATATCATGGTTTGTATTATATCAGGACCATGTTATATTAGGATCTTTGTTATATCATGGTCTGTGTTATATCAGGACCATGTTATATTAGGATCTTTGTTATATCATGGTCTGTGTTATATCAGGACCATGTTATATTAGGATCTTTGTTATATCATGGTCTGTGTTATATCAGGACCATGTTATATTAGGGTCTGTGTTATATCATGGTCTGTGTTATATCAGGACCATGTTATATTAGGATCTTTGTTATATGAGGGTTTATCAACAACCATGTAATAGTGAGGTGCTTTATTTTGAGCAACAATTGTTTGCTATAGATCTGAAAAATGCCCTTCACTTTAATTATGCTAAATGTAATGACTTTTTAGCCTTGTTTGGTAGAATAGTTTAGAGGGTTTTAAATTTAAATTTAAATTGTGCAAATTTTTTCTTACTTCAATAGCAATGGAAATATGACGGCATGATTATTGGATAGACAACAACCCATAGATTCTACAACTTACACTTGCAGTCATTATAGTCTGGGTGAGTTGGTGCATAGTGTTTGGTTATTCCTGAAAAAAGAAAGAAAAAATAATGAAAAGAAGACAGGGCATTCCACTTTAATCAATATGCATCAATTAATAATTATGGATACCATTTGTATGCTTTTACAAAAGAAATTTGCAGAAGTTCAGTAGGCTGAATGCAAGATTTGTATACCAAGGGTTGTGGGTATAATACCCACCCTAGTAAGAACAGGTACTTGCCTCAACATGTTCTTGGGAAAGGTACTCAACTCCCATATCCGAAGCACAATAATGTGTCAAAAATAAAACTATCCAACAACAACCACTTATAATCTTTATCCAAGTGCAAACAGTACAAACCCAGATCTACTGTTGTATAGTGTGCACACAAATCAGGGTCTGTGCTGTTTGTATTAAATGTAAGTCTCGTTCTCTCTCACACACACACACACACACACACACACACACAGAACTTCTATATAGTGTTTTGAGTATTTATCACAACAATGCAAAATACTGAATGGTGCTTAATGGGATGATTTCCTGATCCATGCTACCCTAACCATGGAAAATAAAACGGAAACTCTTAACATAGTTTTTGGAGCCAAACTTATTACAATGAATTACATGTAAACAAGACTATGACCATGTTATGGTTAAAGTTGTTAATGATGAACACTTTTCAATGTTTAACAGAGAATGAGCATGAACTCTAACATTCCAAATTGTGTCTTTGGTAATTTTCATTCAATCAGAAATGATATGGAAGTTATTACTAAATAAGGAAGCAATTTTGATCATAAGGAAAACCAAGTATTACCTGTATTTTCTATTGAAAATTCAGTGGCAGTAGTTGTGTTGTGTTGAAAATTCAGTGGTAAAAGCTGCGTTGAAAATTTAAGTAAAATTTCAACTCAGTTTCATAAAATTAAACTATACTGTGAAATCATTTATTATGATGGGTACTCATTCTTTTTAACATTTTGGCAAAAAATAATTTGTCTGCACTTAAATCTGTACACTGGAGGAGTCCTACTGTTCCCACAGATGAATTTTACTCTTCACCATTTTCTTATGTTTTTTTTAAAAAAAAGTAAACACATAATCATAAAAAATTATTCAATCTTCTTTTAAACAATTACATTACAGTCAGCATGAATAAAAAACATTATATAAGATTCTATTTTGCGATAGTTTGCATATTTTTCATTGAACTATTTCAAATGAGTCTGGCATGAAAACATTTATTGTTAAAGAGTTAAATTTAAGACAGTGATCAATACAAGTGTTTGTGTTTTGGATTTTTAACGTAGCTTTAAGAATTTTTCAGTTATCTCGCTAGGATGTCTGCAGTGTGACAGTTTATTAGTGATGTCTAGCACTGGGACATCATGCCACAGACATGTAGCATGATGTCCTACTCAGTCACATTATCCTGGCACCAGGCCGACCAGTCCTAACACTAACCTCTTAATGATGAGAGCCTAGCACGGCTGCTGTTATTAACATTTTTACAAATCTTTTGTATGCCAGCCAGGGTTCGAACACACAACCTCCCACATCTGAGGCAGATGCTCTAACCAAGAGGCCACTGGATCAGTCGATCAATACAAGTAAATGCTACATTTTTAAAATATTAAAATGGCTGCCATTTTATGCAACAATGTAAGTAGTTTCAAAATCTGTCGTGTTCTTCAGTTTGCAGGAAATTAAAGCAATTCTTACTTTCCAATAATAGCTTGAGATGCAGTAACCGCTGGCAGGGTTTGAGAAGGAAGGTGTTTAAGGGTAGATAGCACACTTTCTTGGTTTCAAAATCCTTGTAGATTTGTTCAAACTCTTTGTCATCTTTAAGAGCTTGCTCCAACTCCAAAAGAATATCTTCTTGTCTTTCAAAGTAATTCATATAATGCTGCAAATAAATGAATAAATACTGTCATGTTTGTAAAAAGTACTTTTATCAGATTTACAATCCATAAGTTATGATGAACCCTTCTTTCTTTTGCTGCTCAGTATTAAACCCATTACAATCTTGATAACATAACAAGATTGCTCAAATTTTCATCCAAATGTTCATTCTGCAACCTTGAAGGTGGCAGAAAACTACCAATAAAAGTGGCCTAAGACCTGGATAAAATAAGCCTACCTACCAAGTTTAATCAAAATATATTGAGAAATAACAAATAGTGGATTGTAGTTTAAAATCTTGACCAGGGAAGTCCAAGTCTTCTAGCATGGCATGTCTTTGGGGAAGAAACTTCTTACTCTTATTGCCTTGGCACTAAATAGTCTTTAATGTACTTATGTTATATATAATGTTAATCAGTAAAAATAATTCCTTTTATAATGATAAAAATATCTTACCTCAAGAACCCTAAGGAAACTGCTGACCATGATATCCCCTATTTTCTGGTAATCCCCATTCAAGTGGGCATTAGACTTCCCCTCCCTGGAAGCAAAAACTACAATAAAATATGCATGTTCCAGCTTCAGGATAAAAACACAAGAAGTTATAAACCTCTGATAAGTCTTGACAATTCAATTAAATGCTGTGTGATAATTTAATCAGTTCATCTTCACACAAGTACAATCATGCCAACAATTTTTTTCTAACATTAGATGATTTCCAATAATTTGGTTTAAACAGTATTATCATCAATGAAAATATATGAAATAGGACATCGACAATAAGAAAGATTAAGCCAAACAGCATAAGGTTATTCTGACCTTTCTCCTCATTAAGAATAGTCTATACCTGGATGATCCCATGCTGGGAATGAAAGACAATAAACTGATCAATGCCAAATTTGAAATATATTTCATGAAAATTGTTTATTCAATATTATAACAGTATCAGATAGGAATTAAGTGGCACTTACAGCAGAAATGCACTGCTACGTTCTAATAGATAAGATAGAGAAATAGTGCAGAAAAATAAGTGATAAAGTGAATATTTGGTTAGACAAAGTGGTGTGTACATACAGATACATATCAGACATTATACAAGAATACAAGACAAATCTCTTATTTTCTGTTATGAATTTTCAAGAACATACTGAATATTTCCTATTTGCCTTTAGTGATTACAAGTGGTTGCTATTGTGTGGACCCACTATAACATGATGGTTTGGATCCACCCAACATAAAACATGACTGTGTTATGTACCAAACCCATGCTATAACCAACCAAGTCAGTTAGCTAAAGAAAATGATTGATCCATGCACAAATAGGGGTAAGAGAATAAAAGCAGGTGCAAATATATGTACTTCATTGTTACAGTATTAAATAATGCATAAAAAAATCAACTTGTTCCATATTAAACAAGTACATAAAAGAGTTGCCACATGTTTAATATTTTTTTTAATGCAGCCACCAGCTGAATCTATGTTATCCATAACAGTAATTTCATCAAAAATGTGCATAATGAAGCATAATTTCAATAAAAGAACTTCTTCCAAGCCATTTCAAGTCCATTTAACTGCTTGCTAATAGTTACACAAATTTATGAAATGGGTGTTTCTTTCCACAACATCTTTACTGGATGTGTCCATAGGGATATCTAACCAATTAATAGTCAAATGCATAATTCAAACACTGAGTTTCTAAAACTAAACATGTCCTTAAGTTTGAATAGTACATGTACTCCAGCTGTAAAAGGTCCAAGGTACTGACCTAGTAATGCTGTTGCAACAGAATTCAACAGGTGTGTGTACATGTAAACTGCTTGAACCCAGTTTGGGAGTAAACCATTCAAATGAATGGCTTAGAGCAAATCATGCTCTAAAGAACAGAGGAAAAAAAATAAACCCAGCATTCCCTGACACATTAATTTGACTACAATGACTTTATAAACCCAGCATTCACTGACACATTAATTTTACAACTAGGACTTTGTAAACCCAGCATTCCCTGACACATTAATTTTACAACTAGGACTTTGTAAACCCAGCATTCACTGACACATTAATTTTACAACTAGGACTTTATAAACCCAGCATTCCCTGACACATTAATTTTACAACTAGGACTTTATAAACCCAGCATTCCCTGACACATTAATTTTACAACTAGGACTTTGTAAACCCAGCATTCACTGACACATTAATTTTACAACTAGGACTTTGTAAACCCAGCATTCACTGACACATTAATTTTACAACTAGGACTTTATAAACCCAGCATTCCCTGACACATTAATTTTACAAATTAATTTTACAACTATGACTTTATAAACCCAGCATTCACTGACACATTAATTTTACAACTATGACTTTATAAACCCAACATTCACTGACACATTAATTTTACAACTATGACTTTGTAAACCCAGCATTCACTGACACATTAATTTGACAACTAGGACTTTATAAACCCAGCATTCACTGACAAATTAATTTTACAACTATAACTTTATAAACCCAGCATTCAATGACACATTAATTTTACAACTAGGAATTTGTAAACCCGGCATTCACTGACACATTAATTTTACAACTATGACTTTATAAACCCAGCATTCACTGACACATTAATTTTACAACTATGACTTTATAAACCCAGCATTCACTGACACATTAATTTTACAACTATGACTTTATAAACCCAACATTCACTGACACATTAATTTGACAACTAGGACTTTATAAACCCAGCATTCACTGACAAATTAATTTTACAACTATAACTTTATAAACCCAGCATTCAATGACACATTAATTTTACAACTATGACTTTATAAACCCAGCATTCACTGACACATTAATTTGACAACTAGGACTTTATAAACCCAGCATTCACTGACAAATTAATTTTACAACTATAACTTTATAAACCCAGCATTCAATGACACATTAATTTTACAACTATGACTTTATAAACCCAGCATTCACTGACACATTAATTTTACAACTATGACTTTATAAACCCAGCATTCACTGACACATTAATTTGACAACTAGGACTTTATAAACCCAGCATTCACTGACACATTAATTTTACAAATTAATTTTACAACTATGACTTTGTAAACCCAGCATTCACTGACACATTAATTTTACAACTATGACTTTATAAACCCAGCATTCCCTGACACATTAATTTTACAAATTAATTTTACAACTATGACTTTATAAACCCAGCATTCACTGACACATTAATTTTACAACTATGACTTTATAAACCCAGCATTCACTGACACATTAATTTTACAACTATGACTTTATAAACCCAGCATTCAATGACACATTAATTTGACAACTATGACTTTATAAACCCAGCATTCACTTACACATTAATTTTACAACTATGACTTTGTAAACCCAGCATTCACTGACACATTAATTTTACAACTATGACTTTATAAACCCAGCATTCACTGACACATTAATTTTACAACTATGACTTTATAAACCCAGCATTCACTGACACATTAATTTTACAACTATGACTTTGTAAACCCAGCATTCACTGACACATTAATTTTACAACTATGACTTTATAAACCCAGCATTCACTGACACATTAATTTTACAACTATGACTTTATAAACCCAGCATTCACTTACACATTAATTTTACAACTATGACTTTGCTTCATTGTAGCAGGGAGCAGAATGTTAGCAGACCTGCCAATCCTAACAAGACCTTCTCAGCAAGGCTGTCAATTTTTTTCCTATGTTGGACCAGTTTTCAGTATGTGTAACAAAATATGTATTTGCTATTGTCAAGCTGGAAAACATGCATTTAAAAGTCCAGATATGTGATGATGAAGTGATGGCAAACATTTGTAAAATTAACTTGAACCTTAATTACCTCCTGTAGTGTCACAAACTGCATTTTTGAATGCTATGGAGATCAATGACTTCTTGATATCTCTCAATCTGAAGTAATCCTTAAAAAAAAATTCACCATGGCAACAGCAATAATCTTCCCACCATGTGACCTACTCAAATCATGATTTCCACCCAATATAATTGTTTCACTAAGAATCTGAATATTCACTTTGTTATTCTGTGCAATTAAAACTTTTTTTAAAGAGGTTTATTGTCACTTTCATGTTGCTAGCTTGATGAGGCTTTTAAACAATTAAGCAACAGTTGGATCATTCAAAAATTTTGCATTACAAAATACAGTTTTAAGCATCTGCAGTACTCCGGTAAAATGAGACTGGTTCCCTGACCAAATCCACAAATCTAATAGGAAACCCAGATGCAAATCTAACATGGACAAGCCAATATCTGCATTTTACCACAAACAAATGCATTTCCATAATTTGTGCTTTTATTCCATAAGTTCATATTTTTAGGGTCATTTTCATATAACAACAAAGTCATAAATACTGGCAGGTCTGTACTGGCCATTCTCTCCACCCCTGTAACTTAAATGGTCTTGTTACAAAGACAGATTTTGTGTATATGATTTGAAGCCTGAAAATAAAAATGATCAAGATGACAGGGGGTGGGGTTGTTTTACATTTGTGAGGCAATGACCAAAGCTACTGACAATTTGTCCCATAAATTTGTTTCAATAGGTATCTATAATGGATGAATGAGCAGGCATCAATAATCTATTCTATAAAATGGTAAGTAAATTAATTCATTTATAAATTCGGTTAAGAAGCTTGACTTTAGAACACTAAAGTTCTAAGCTATTTTCAATTGTTTAACTCAAGGCTTAATCCTGCCTTGAATAGTCTCATTTCTGTAAAGCACTATCCATTGTAAATACTCATTAATTAACATTATGACCCATACTAGTTTGAACAACTACAGCAATTAATTGTTAAGGAAGAAAAGATAATTTTTAAAGAAAATTCAGAATAGTATTCACTGGTCAACTGACTGAATATACAATTGACAACATCACAAATCCACGCACCCATGTTGATGACTTTCTCATTTTACATTTTTGTTTTATTTTATATATCATTTCCTCATAATTATCAATTACTGAAATTGTTTGATTATAAATTGAGATGAGTCTTTTCTTTCCTTTGAGCAAAAATTGCTGCACAGATTGTATTGATTAAAAAGGGAATAGACTTAATGGCTTTTATTCTTCACAGCTCAAAAATAATAAGATTAAAACAATCAGCTTTTTAATGTGTTGACTTCTTTTTTCAAAACTAATCTAAGATGAATGGGCAGTGATCGACTAATGACACATTTGAAATGAATGTTGTCATAGAAACTAATGAAAAAATGTGTCATATCTTGCCAAATTCTTAAATCAAACTTCGTTTATTTTGGCACATAACTTGGCACTTCTTCACGAAATTGATGAAATTATTGATATCACAAAAATCATACTACTACTATCAAATCAGAATACATAAACATTCTCTTTCCCAAAAATTATAATCAACTTTTTGCACATTAGTTTTCATACTTTGAAGAAAAGAAATTTATTTTTACACAAATAAAGAAATATAAATATTGCTTGTAAGCCACACCAGAGCTGTGTTATATACAATTCATGCAATAATAAAGCGTGCTATAGTGGGGTTACATTATTAGTAATGAAGATATGTCCATATTTTGGGACAATGTAGATTGTATATGGTTCCTTATAATCTGTTTGGTACACTTTCAAAAAGAATGTTTTGTGTTTCTGGTTTGCTTCAGAAATAATCAATTGCTTAATGATAATTTTTAACCAACCCGATTTTGTCTACAAAGTCTGTTAAACATTCTAAATTCTAATTAAAAAAAATTCAATGAAATTGCATTCAAACTTAATATCATCATGTATGTGTGGTTAGAAACACATCCAGTACATTTAATTAGATAGATCAAGATGTGTAGCTGTTTTATGGAGTGGATGAGAAATAACTCCTACCACATGGACAGCCTTTGCTCCACTTCCTTAAGAAAGCCACAGTGAAACTCATAGATAGGATTGATAGTTTTGAACAGGTTCTCCAAATAATCTGGCACACTATCATCAGTCAAAACTGCCAGTCGAAACCACTGGAATAAACAAAAAGGACTACACTGAACATACAATGATAATAAACAATAACAAGCGAAAAACTCTTACCACTATAATTTCTGTTTTTCTTTCTACATGAGAAATCATTTTCTTCAATTTAAGAAATGTAATGTGTGAAAAAAAGTTATCACATTTGGGTAGTGACTGTATAAAAAAGGAACCCACCAATGAAAAGGACTTCAAAACATCTATATAATAGTCTATTTTAAACTCATGCACACCTGATGGACCTTCTCTAAAAGCACTGTACAGTAATGAAATATGTTGTCCAAATTTTGCTTATTTTTGGTGTACTGTATTATATAATGCTTTTGAGTAAATAATAATAAATATTAACATTTATTGTAATTTAGTGGATTTTGAAAAATGCCAAGCTCAAAAATATATAATTATAACAGAATTATATGTTATCAGACCTTTACTCGAACACTTTGCGATTGAGATAAATTATCAAATGAAAAGACTTTATTCTAAATGAATGTGGTTCATTTGCTTTGATATGAGAGTGTGCCAGCCCATTTTTATGCTCTTTGATAAATATACTATACTTATGCCAAAGTCCAAACACAATAATAATAGAAAATGGAAATATAACCTTTCCCACACCCCAAACATACCATATTCTCTAAAATTTCAAAGATATATATATATATATATATATATATATATATATATATATATATATATATATATATATATATATATATATATATATATATATATATTGCATTAAATTATTCAAATAGCTGAATCAATATGTACTTGAGTTAGTTGAAATCCCTACTCTTACAAATGTATACATGTAGATAAAAGATTTGATTTCAGGTCATGAATTTTCTTGAAAAACCAGGTATACCTAATTCCTGATTGCCTAGCTGCTAAAGTACTTGACCATGTTTATGAGTTGAAATGATCAAGAATGGATATATTGAATCTAATCGATTTTTTTTATTACATCTTATTTTTTTTATAGAAGGAATGATTTACTGAAAATTAGTTATTCCTAGTATTGACATCAGTTGTTTTGGAGTAATTTAAGAGTGATAAATTGAGAGGATTTACTTCAATTATTCAATGGATTTACAAAGTGCTCAGACTTTAGGATATGGTAGCTGTTTTGGAATTACTATGAATTCATTTTAAGACATTCTGGATTATATCAATGTGTTACAAGTCTATTGGCACATTAGCAAAATATGTTGAAATTTATTATGAATACCAATGAAACTCATTTGGATTACTGCATACTTTTGGACTTGTGATAGTCTATTTAGGATTTCATTCACCATAGGTAAGTTAGTGGTCCCAAATACAACCTGTAAACTTATTTTCTGTGGCCCACAACAACACCTGAAATTTGTTAAAATAATTAATAATGCACATTTTTTCTTCACTGATGTGGCCCTTGAGAGCATGTACTAATTCTTGTGTGGCCCTTGTGGTGATTTTAGTCTGATACCTCTGCTACAATTTAATTTCAATTTTTCCCTTTGTATTTTTGGGAAATAAATTTTATTTTGAATTTGCTCATTTCTGTTAGTTAGTTTATGACCATACAAGGAAGGCTAATACCCTTTGTCAATCAGTGTATGAATACTTCATTTTATGACACCTAAAGGTACTGTATTTGAAGTGGAAACCTTGCACTCACAGATATGATCATGTCTTGTAAGCAATACAATAAATGGAACTTGACTTGTAAGAATATATGGTACATGGAACTTGTCTTAAAAGCAAGGATATATGGTACATGGAACTTGACTTATAAGCAAGGATATATGGTACATGGAACTTGACTTGTAAGCAAGGACATATGGTACATGGAACTAGGCTTGTAAAGCAAGAATATATAGAATGACCCATAGAAGGTCACCTTGTACCCAGGTATGCTTCAAACATGATGATGAAGTTTATGGGAACCACAGACTGATCCACAGAAGGTCACCTTGTACCCAGCAATGTTCAAATATGATGATCAAGTTTATGGGAGTCTTGGACTGACCCATGCAAGTAAGGTTATCTTATACTGAGATATGTCCACACATGGCATTGTCAAATTTGAGCACATTTCTCATAAAGAATTCTTCAGAATACCATGTCTTTCTTGTCAGCTCCACAACATCATAGTCCAAAAGGAGTATCAAACATAGTGCACGAAACATCCATCTCTTAACTTTTCCCCCACTAATGACCTTGACCTTTCATCTTAGGGCTTGAGCAGTGTAAGGTAAGATGTGGACCAAAACATTTCATAAAAATATCAAAAACATAAAGGTTTTTCTACCAGGGCAAATGTTAGAGATATCCCTTTATCATTATAGCAGTTAAAATGGAGTGGCCTGTAATTGAAAGATCATGAATGTCACATTTTTATAACTGTGTGGTGTGTGAGTAGATATGAAGAAAATAAATATATGGAAAACAGCATATACCACAAAAAGAGAAACATAATTCATATTGAGGAAGCTCTTCAATTTCCAAGCGATGAAGCAAAACAAAGTTGGGACAGATTACAGATTATTACAGCCAATATGAATTTGAAAAGGCACAAATGGATGTCATGATTATGATTAAAAGAACACGTTGTTTGAATGAAATTGAAGATATCTGCTATAAAACAAAATATCAAGTTGAATTATATTGGAATAAAGTTTCATTTTTTTAAAGAAACCCTGGCAATAATCACTGGTGAAAGCTGTAAATGTTGGAGTCCTTACAGACATAAGTGACAATGACTACATGGAAATGATGTCAGGGTAGGTTTTGGGCTGCATCTTGCATCAAGGAGTCAATACTTTGGTCAAAATTATGTTCATTCGTTTAGGTACCCTATGACCATTATTTTTTTTAATACCTTTTTTTCATACACCTTTATTCTTTAAAAATCAACAATTTTTATACTTAAATTTTGTACAAAAGAACTTTCTCTCTATGAAATTTCTACTAAAGGAAATTGCTGAAAACTAAATTGATACCTTTACCTGTAACTATCAATACCCAAAATATCAATGAAATATTGATAAAAGAAAACAAGATATTAATTCCTACTGAACATGGTTACCTTGGTGATGACCTCTAGATCCTTCCTGTATGTCCTTTCAGTCATTAGAAGCTCTTTAGCTATAAAATAGGCTCGGTCTACTGGATACCTCTGTCAAAGGAAAATCAATGATCAAGCTCTTGATTTTGAATGTCACTCAGTCTTGTTCTATCAGTTAGATAAATTTCTCCATTTGTATTCCATGTCCACCATCATTACAGTTAAAATAAAAGACATGTAATCTAATACAGCAGATTTTAATTTGGTATGACATCAGGAAGACTACATTATAAAGACTGAAATTTAAACAATATACCCAAACCCTGATATGACTGTAAAGATCACAAGTTTACATAAAAAAATATCCAATAATGGAAAGTAACTCAAACTACATACATTCCTTGGGAATTATTACCAAATAATAAGAAATAAATCTTGTCTGAAGATCTTAAAACTCTGAGCTTCATTTAAGTTGAGGTTTTAACATTTAAGGAATCAAAAGTAGCTTTACAAAAGAAAAGCTCTTTCTGATTGGCCAAAATAAAATCTTATGCTTAGGGGTCATGTTCTGGTGACTCTGAATTAGCCAATGTAAGAGCAGCTTTAAAAATTCTAAAGTGAATCAAAGCATTTGGCACACAATGATACTCTTCAGCAATACTACTCAGCTGACCAAATGTGAAAATGCAAGACTTCATCGGACTGTGATTATCATAGTAACACAGGACACCAGAAAATGATCCTCAAGTGGTTGCTGTCAGATCTTTATTTAGGACACTGGAGATCTGATTTTAATCAGATTGATGCAATCAAAGTACTGAGATAATGACTTGCCCAAAATCCAAACGAAATATGCAAAAATGTTTCAACAAATAACTGACTGTTAACCTTTGCAACGAATAACTAATTCTGTTTTAATACTGAATAAAGGATAAGATTATATTTTTAGCACTCTTGTTTATGCTCTTTGTAACTGGTTGGAATGTAGGTTTTAATGTTTCATTTTATATATTGAGGTTAGTCAAGTCTATACCCTAAAATAGACTATATTATCTGTAAGAAGTGGGAACGATCAACTGTGTTGTTGTGCTATGATGGCAACAGGCAATGTTTACTCACATTAAATTGCCAACTGCTGTTTTATTTGTTATTTTTTTCAATCAATCTATGACTAGTCTGTACAGCTAAAACATATACCTTGCAACCCAAACAGACATTGCAACCCAAATGTACTTCATGATAATGGGAAATGTGTTTCAATTACAGCATATCCAAGGCAACAATTTTCTGAGTGGATCAGTCCTTTTGAAAGAATTTGCTATTTATCAATAGTTGTTTGCCTGAAGTTCATCTGATTCTGAAAGGTCATTGAGGACACCTCTTTGGAATCTACATACTCTTTAAGGTCATTGAGGACACCTCTTTGGAATCTACATACTCTTTAAGGTCATTGTGGACACTACTTTAGACTCTACACACTCTTTACCCAATATTAAATACTGACCTTGACCTTTCTCTTGTTATCATCCTCTGACTCTGAGGACCTCGAGTTGGATATTGTGCTGATGTTGCTGCTGATCCCAATGGTCTGGGTGTGCTGTGGCGTAGACCCTCTGCTGTCTCTTGTAAAACTAAGGTCTTCTGAGAGAGGTGGGGGTGGAGGGGGAGGCAGGGTGGACTCTATAATAGGGGGAGGAGGCAAATATGGTGGCTGGTCTTCCAACTCATATCTATCTGAGGCACTTTTGGAGGTGTCTGCTGCACTGAGGCTTCTATTTCCACTGCAACCAGTAATAAAGAAAATATTTTGTATTTACTTAAATTCAAGTATCTGACAACTTAAGGGTCTGTGAGCTTGACATGATGAAACAAAATCAATAATTTACAGCAGTAACTTGCATTTTTGTCCTTTATTTGAAAGTCATTTTGAATTTGACTACTTGGATGGGAATGATATGTATCACAATGACAAGTCCTTTGCCTAGATTATACAACTGACATGAATTCTATAATTAAAATCACCCCCTGAACACTTTTGGGGATGTAAATAGACCTGATTAACTCTCCTGAATGTCATATGAACCAAATAATTAAGACATAAACTGTGCTCATTCAGAGACTATCATGCAGAACTCATGACTAAGAGAGTGTGGCTTTGAATCTGGCTCAACCTAGGTTATCTATCATGGTGTGTCCTTGAGCAAAGAACTTTACACAAATGCCTTGGCACCAGATAAACAACTTGTGTTGCTGTGGCAGGAAAACACCAAAACTACAAATAAAATTGTGAAACCAAGGAGATTCTGAGCAGTAATTGCCAGCAGATTGACAAGGTTTCTCCAGTTATAGTGACCTGGTAAGTGAAACTATTTGGTGAAGAGGTGAAACTTATTAATACAGGAAGCCATAGCCCACATATGTATCCCATGCTCAGATGAAATACTAGCAAAACTAAAGTTAACAAAAATAAAAATGATAACAAAGCTCTCACCATAAGAAAACTAACAACTACATCTTACTTTCATGCTAAATGGACTCGATTAAAATCAAACTAACACTGTGAATAACCATGAAATGCAAACTGCAAAAGTACTAAAACCGAATCTGACATTTTATGACACTGCTGATTTTATTAAATTCTAACACTGGAAGGAAGCTAATTACAGTGAACACTCACTTTGAGTGTTGAGAAAAGTGACAAACAATTCTCTGCCAGAAAATGACTATGGTTTAACAGTATAAGACAATAAACTAAAAATACTTTCCAATGAAGAAAATGTTTAACTGAAAAAGATTTTGGTACTGACAGTGACAATCTAATGCCAGTGCATGACAGGTAACCTACTAGAACATCAGTTGAAAGAGGTTTCAAGATATGGGATTTAATGGATGGCCAAACTGAAAAGTTAAATGCGGCATTAACAGTACTTTAAAAGAAAACAAGTCAACAAGAAGTATTTGACATCTTATGAAAACATCTGTGTATGCCACAAATCTGCCCTGTAGGCTTACTGTTTGCAACTCTCAGTGTGTGCTCAATAATTGTTTCACAGATAAACAAGAGGTCCAAATCAAACTGGCTTAAGTTCACTCAGCTAACAAGAACCTGAAAGCCATCTTGCTGTTTCTGATGAAAAAGCATACAGGTTTAAACTCTTCCCACATGCTGCATCAAATGTTAGAATTTATGTCCCACAGATACCTGTATCAACTATCTCCTGTTTAGTGTGTTAAACCATCTTTATATCTTTAATGGCCCATAAATATCTAAATCAATTTGAAAGCCAACAGCAATATCCATCTGTTTGGTGGCCCACAGATATCTCCATATATTTAACAGTTTTAATGACTAATTACCTTCTAATACCAGAATATTCTGTTGGTTCTGTGCTTTCTTCCTCAATGATTCCTGGAATGTTTTCTACTTCCTCTGACCGTGACAACCTGTTTCCATTGACTGGTAATACTGCATCACTGCCCAGTGATGGGGCAGACATTTTCCTGTCTTCTCGTGTAAGAAGATGGGGTGTTCTTGTGGCCCTCCCAGGACTTTCCAAAGGTGCAAGTACTGCAATGAGGAAACATTCAATATATAGCTGAGAATATTCCTAACACACATGGCAATGGGGAATGGGCATATCATTTTCAGGAGTATTTTACTAGCAAGAGGCCCACGTGGATGTCTTATCATTTACCCGACATCTGAATGGTGGATCTGCATTATTGGGAAAAATTTCAAGGTCTAATACTGCTATGCATGTTGATGAAATTGGTCTTATTCATTTTACTTAGATCTGTCATTTACAAATATTCAATATTTAGTGATGATGAAACTATTCAGTTTTGGATTGGTCATATATTGGGTAAATGGGAAGTTTTTATATCAAATCTGGTAAATTCTGTTTGTGGGCTTTTTTTAAGAAAAAGTTATCAGAA
The DNA here is from genome assembly GCA_016746295.1 of Potamilus streckersoni. Lineage (NCBI taxonomy): Eukaryota > Metazoa > Mollusca > Bivalvia > Unionida > Unionidae > Potamilus > Potamilus streckersoni. Next base: position 111,725 of record JAEAOA010000563.1, read on the forward strand.
GTTTTTCTCTTCTTAAAAATACTGTTAAATGACATTGGCTATGTTAGATGATGGGATGATTATAAAAAAATTAAAGATACTGATGCATGGATCCTATTTGTCAAAATTGGTAAAAAAATTTTAAAAGTTTTTGATGGTTTTTCTATCTTTAGTAATGGAGGCCATATTTGACAAAAGATGAAAATCATTTGCACAGAGGCCTTCATGTAAAAATGCTATCATATTTAGACAAATTGTTGTTTTTTAAAAAAAATGGTAACCAACAGCATCATGTATCCAATCTACAAATTTGAAAGCCTTTAACAGCAAGAATGTTTTCTGTAAAATCTGGTTGAAGTCTGCCAATTGATGTTTAAGAATTCGCTTAGGACTTTCTAGTTTTAGTAACAGCGGTCATATTTTATGGCTGACTATTTTAATAAATGTATGTGCTAACAATAAGTGACAGCATGCTAGATGATAACTTTTCTCAAATTTGGTCAGCAGTTTTGGGGGTTTTCTAAAACCTTTTTATATTAAAGTAAATAATCTTGCCACAGAAATTATTTTGATGATAATAAAAAGACATGGGTGAATATTATTTCTAAAATAGACATTTCTATGTAATTATTATGCTGTTCTTACATGTGATAATGTAAGCATTCCAATGAACCATGCTTTATAAAAAGCAGGAAAAGAAAAAACATTTGGGAAAAACGAGTACCGATGACAGCAAAAGTAAATGTACACCCTGATGTTGGAGAATTAAAGGAAACATGCCTTTTCTATGGTATCATCTAATTGGGAAATAAATGACAATAATGGCCGTTATATTGTGATTTCATTTCATTAAATACTCTGCATTTTCAATCTGTACAAGGCTCCATAACCAGTACCGGATTTAGGCATAAGCTTAGGGCCTCAAAGTCTGAAGGGATTCCTCAAATTTATTTTATACCAAATGTGGCCTCTATAGCTTCCCATAGCTTTGGGCCTCGATTTGTCTAAATTTGGCACTGTTCATAACACACCACTTTATAGTTCCCACAAGCAGCATCACATATGGCCAGTAAAGCATTAATTCACTCCATCTATAAGTGTCTTTGTCCCAATGCTCCTTTTATATTATTTTATTTGGGATTATAGCCAGTTTACTGTGGAGTTTGGGTCCATTTCTGGTCATTAAAACTGCCCAAAATATTCTGCTTTATGTCAGTCTTTTGGACACATACAAACGTCAAGAATTCGGCTTTATGTCTTAGAGGTGTACAAATCTAAAAAACAAACCTTTTGATTATTGAAAACTAAGTCTTGGAAGCAAACAAACCTTGATATTAGTCTTTTGTTATTGAAGAAAAGTAGGTCAAGCATGTTGGCTATATCTGAGATTACAGCATTATTCTAAATTTCTTGATATAATTTTATAATATGAGTGGATTGCCTGATGGAAGCCTAAAACATTAACTTTTTTCTAGTCAAGCCAGACACAGTAATGGAAATTATACTGTTTGTCCATTTGTGGCTACCATATCACACAGCTGATAGAAGTTTTATTACACAAGGAAAATCGTTGCGAAAAATATTTTTACAAAAGAAAAGTTCAGAAATAGACTTGGAATATTCTGTCAATATGCAAAATCTATGAAGCATTTACTTCAAACTAAAATTTGGTTAAGGGCACTACATTGTTAATGGCAGATGAACACTTTGAGGGTTATCTTATGTCAAAGCAAGCAGAATAAAGTGCCTTTCTCAAGGACACTCACAAGGTAGCTGATCCAAGTTTACAGGTGGAAAATGAACCCACACCCTTCTGGTCTCAAATCCAATGCTTTAACCACTGAGCTACCTGGCAAGTCAGGATTAGGACCCAGGGCCTGTATTAGATTTAAATGTACATTTATTTCCTCATGACCATTAGATACACATGGTTATATGGTGGGAATCTTGACAGTTTTCAAGCTATGAACCAAGATAAGTCACTTATCCAAAATCTTACTGTTAAAAAATATGCGTGGTTTAATGGTCACTTATATAGGAAATGACTATTCACTTTACTTGGAAATCACTTATATGTGCCATATACTAGGATTAGGATTTTATGTGCAAGTTAGGCATTTCACTAATAAATGTTGTTGTTGGGTTTAACACCATATTTCAGCACAAGATAGGCTATACATGGCAGCCAGTAGAAATGGGGGAAGGAAAAAAAAAATCCTGGAAAAATCCAGCGACCCATGAGAAGCTACTGGCAAACTTTCTCATTTATCTACATTGGTTGTACCCAAGGCTCAAACCCATGCAAACAGAGGTGAGATAGCAGTGATCTGTAACGTGAGCACTTGGGGCCCCACTTATAAATGAAGTATATATTTATATATCTTAGAGTGAAATGTATGTCATATAGATAAGATATGGGACAATTCCCACTAAATTCAATAACAGTTGACTTTACTCACACCACCACCCACTACCTGGAATGTTTTGCATGCCTAGAGATCACCCCAAATATATCATAAAGGTTTATGTTGGTATCATCAATGGTCATCAATGATTTTGTTTCCTCCTTTAGATTCAATGGCCCTTTAAACAGGTTATTGGCTATATCATGCCAAGGAAATGGGAGATAAGTGTTGTTCCCATGGACATAGTGTGGCATCCAAACCAGCCTGTCCTGGCAAGGAAATGGGAGATAAGTGTTGTTCCCATGGACATAGTGTGGCATCCAAACCAGCCTGTCCTGGCAAGGAAATGGGAGATAAGTGTTGTTCCCATGGACATAGTGTGGCATCCAATCCAGCCTGTCTTGGACAGTCATGGCAGAGATATCCTATATTGCTGAGGATGGACAGAAAATGATGATGACAAAACTTCTACCTTCTTCCCAAACATGGTGAGGTTAAATAGTTTCTTTGGAAATCTTAATTGCTTGCAATGGAGGGTACACTATCTGCTTTAATACCTTCTGCAGCATTATGTTGAACAAATAAACCAAAGACTATGTGATTACTGTATTTTTTAAAAGAAGTACATTTTCACATTTTAACTTTGAGGCTTATTGCTCCTTGAATCTGCTTTGAATTCTGAATGCAAACACCTGACATGAGACAGATTGTGTTGTTTGAATTAGCATTATATTTCTTGTTTTTGTTGGAACTTAAACTTCTGTGTCACTAGCAGAAGTGTTCATTGTCTTTGTTTTTGGTGACACTTCTGCTAGGGGCCCCAAGTGGCGCTCTCCAGTTAGGTTACGGATCACTGCCATCTCACCTCTGTCTGCATGGGAATGTAGATATGTGAGAAAGCTTGCTAGTAGCTTCTCGTGGGTTGGTGATTCTTTCCTTTGAATTTCACTGTTTCTTCCTCCACCATTAATACTGGCTGCCATGTATAGCCTATTGTGTGCTGAAAAATGGTTATGCCCCAGAACAACAACGACACTTCTGCTAGTGACACAGAAGTTTAAGTTCCAACAAAAACAAGAAATATAATGCTAATTCAAACAACACAATCTGTCTCATGACTATTATGTCTTAATAGTTAATATGAATGTTTTATAGTTAATATATTTTAACATCTGCTAACACTGGAACACTTTTTAAAAGTTTTTATCCAAGCTGTGCATGGTAAATACCGTCTGGTCTGTGTGTGTGTGTGTAATAACATTCAAATAATCATTGTGTTTTAGTGTGTGTGTTAACCTGAAATACTTTGTGTGATAACATTTAAATAATTTGTTTCAATGTGTTAACATTAAAAAAATGTTTAATGTTTGTGTGAACATTAAAATAATTAGTGTGTTTAAGTGTGTATATTAACATTTAATTTGTGTGATGTGTGTGTTTATTTTTCATATCACTGCTGTGTTAGCAACAAATAATCTGAGTTTAAAAAAAAATTAAATGTGTTTACATTTTGGTACAAAGGGTACTCCTGTTGTACTTAACTTTAATACATATGATATGCAGGTGTGTGACACAGCACATTTTAATGCAGTTAATATAGCCACCTCACTGATACAAGGACTATCCTGCAGTAACATGGAAAATCAAGAAAAATTTTAATGAGACCACTCTATATTAATTAACATTGATTAATTCCAGGCCAGAATGGCTAATGTACTGATTGGTTGCTATTTATAATTGTTTATTAATATTGATTAATTCCAGGCCAGAATGGCTAATGTACTTATTGGTTGTTATTTATAATTGTTTATTAATATTGATTAATTCTAGGCCAGAATGACTAATGTACTGATTGGTTGCTATTTAAAATTGTTTAGTAATATTGATTAATTCCAGGTCAGAATGGCTAATGTACTGATTGGCTGCTATTTATAATTGGTTGCTATTTATAATTGTTTACTAATATTGATTAATTCCAGGCCAGAATGGCTAATGTATTTATTGGTTGCTATTTATAATTATTTATTAATATTGATTAATTCCAGGCCAGAATGGCTAATGTACTTATTGGTTGCTATTTAAAATTGTTTATTAATATTGATTAATTCCAGGCCAGAATGGCTAATGTACTTATTGGTTGCTATTTATAATTGTTTATTAATATTGATTAATTCCAGACCAGAATGGCTAATGTACTTATTGGTTGCTATTTATAATTGTTTACTAATATTGATTAATTCCAGGCAAGAATGGCTAATGTACTTATTGGTTGCTATTTAATTCCAGGCCAGAATGGCTAAAGTTCTGATTGGTTGCTATTTATAATTGTTTATTAATATTGATTAATTCCAGGCCAGAATGGCTAATGTACTGATTGGTTGCTATTTATAATTGTTTATTAATATTGATTAATTCCAGGCCAAAATGGCTAATGTACTTATTGGTTGCTATTTATAATTGTTTACTAATATTGATTAATTCCAGGCCAGAATGGCTAATGTACTTATTTTATTGGTTGCTATTTAAAATTGTTTATTAATATTGATTAATTCCAGGCCAGAATGGCTAATGTACTGATTGGTTGCTATTTAAAATTGTTTAGTAATATTAATACCAGGTCAGAAAGGCTGACTGACTGATTAACCTGTTTAACATTGTTCATTAATTCTAGGCCAGAATGGTAATGTACTGATTGGTTGCTATTTTAAATTGTTTAAAATTGTTCACTAACATTAATTAATTCCTGGTCGGAATGGCTGATTGACTGATTGCAAGTTGTTTAAAATTGTTTACCAACATTCATTAATTATAGGCTGGTAAGACTGGCTGATAATTGGTAGCTATTTAAAAGCATGAAGCACATTAATGTCCATGCTATGCAAGTGAAATGGGAGTTAATTCCCTTTCCTAAGAAGCCACATATTCAGATGCCTACTTTCAACCCCAGAAAAGCAACAATCAAATTATATCAAATAACTGTTATTGTCATGTCCCTAAAAAATAAGTTACATACATACATACATACATACATACATACATACATACATACATACATACATACATACATACATTAAATGCCTGACACCATACATATATTTTCTGTGCATGTGTGTGTGTGCATTTGTGTGTGTGTGTGATTTACATTTTTAATGTAGCTTTAACAATTATCAATATATCTGCACTGTGGCAGCTTATAGTGATGTCTAGTATTGGGGTATCATTCCACAAACATGTGGCATGATGTCCCACCCAGTCTTATTATCCTGACACCAGGCCAACCAGTCCTAGCACTAACCTCTTAACGATGAGCACAAAGCGAGGCAGCTGTTAGTACCATTTTTTAAAAGTCTTTGGTATGACTGGGCCAAAGTTCAAACCCACAACCTCCCACCTCTAAGAGGACACTCTAACCATTAGGCCACTGGATGGATATATTTTCTGCCTGGCTAAATACATATCCATACATGTATATTATGCCTGACTGAATACAGACATGTACATACATATTATCTGCCTGACTGAATACATATACCTACCTGTATTATCTGACTGACTGAATATATATATATACATACATGTATTATCTGACTGAATACATGTACATACTTGTATTATCTGCCTGACTGAATACATGTACATGCATATTTTATCTGCCTGACTGAATGCATATACATACACTATCTGCTTGAGTGAAGAATATATATATATATATATATATATATATATATATATATATATATATATATATATATATATATATATATATATATACATACACAAACACACCCACAAACATACATGTACATAGATTATCTTGTAAGGAGCCATAATATGTATTATGTCAGCCCTGAAAATATCCAGGTAGTTGTCTTAATTTGCAAGGTTTTATTGAACACAGTATTTTGATCTGCCAATGTTGTTGTTGTTGTTGTTGTTTTGGTGCTTAACAAATTTTTTTTGCACATAATAGGCTATATACATGGTGGCCAGTATTAATGGTGGAGGAAGAAACTGGAAATCCATGGAAAGAACCACCGACCCACGAGAAGCTACTGGCAAGCTTTCTCACATATCCACATTCACCGAATCTTAGACTTAAACACACGCAGAGAGAGGTGAGATGGCAGTGATCCTTAATGTTGAGTGTTTTAAACCACTCGGCCACTTGAGGCCCCCAAGTTGCCATGTTTTAAACCACGCGGCCACTTGAGGTACCCAAGTTGCCATGTTTTAAACCACTCGGTCACTTGAGGCCCCCAAGTTGCCATGTTTTAAACCACTCGGTCACTTGAGGCCCCCAAATTGCCATGTTTTAAACTACTCTGTCACTTGAGGCCCCCAAGTTGCCATGTTTTAAACTACTCGGTCATTTGAGGCCCCCAAGATGCCATGTTTTAAACCACTCGGACACTTGAGGCACCTAAGTTGCAATGTTTTAAACCACGTGGCCACTTGAGGCACCCAAGTTGCCATATTTCAAACCATGCAGCCGCTTGATGCCCCCAAGTTGCCATGTTTTAAACCACACGGCCGCTTGTGGCCTCCAAGTTGCCATGTTTTAAACCATGCGGCCACTTGAGGCACCCAAGTTGCCATGTTTTAAACCACACAGCCACTTGAGGCATCCAAGATGCCATGTTTTAAACCATGCGGCCGCTTGAAGCCCTCAAGTTGCCATATTTTAAACCACGCGGCTGCTTGAGGCCCCCAAGTTGCCATGTTTTAAACCATGCGGCCACTTGAGGCACCCAAGTTGCCATGTTTCAAACCACGCAGACACTTGAGGCCCCCAAGTTGCCATGTTTTAAACCAATCGGACACTTGAGGCCCCCAAGTTGATATGTTTTAAACCACTTGGCCACTTGAGGGCCCCAAGTTGCCATGTTTTAAACCATGCGGCCGCTTGAGGCCCCCAAGTTGCCATGTTTTAAACCATGCGGCCACTTGAGGCACCCAAGTTGCCATGTTTTAAACCACACAGCCACTTGAGGCATCCAAGTTGCCATGTTTTAAACCATGCGGCCGCTTGAGGCCCTCAAGCTGCCATATTTTAAACCACGCGGCTGCTTGAGGCCCCCAAGTTGCCATGTTTTAAACCATGCGGCCACTTGAGGCACCCAAGTTGCCATGTTTTAAACCACGCGGCCACTTGAGGCACCCAAGTTGCCACTTTGCAATATAATGAAGAAATATCATCAATAAACATTTGTTACTATAAATTAAATCTACATGTTATTTGTTTTTGGGATGAGCTTGAATGATGAGCTCTGGATGTCCCTTTAAAATGAATATCAGGAGGGACTTTGTGGCTTGGTGAGCACAATGATTCTGGTTATGAATCATGCTCAGACCAGGTGGAACTGGACACACTGTGTCTCTGGGCAAAGAATGTTATTCCAACTGCCTCAGTATAATATAGCTTACAATCTGTTGATGTGTCCTTAAATACCAAATCAAGGTCATGGGTTATCATGTGACATTAAACATATCAAGACCATGGCTTATGATGTGTCATTTAACACCAAATCAAGCACAGTCATTAAACACCAAACCATGGTCATGGCTTTTTTTATGTCCATAAACACCAAATCAAGGCCATAGCTTATGATGAGATGTCTTTAAACACCAAATCAAGATCATGGCTTTTTATGTGTCCTTAAATACCAAATCAAGGTCATGGCTTTTATGATTTGTCGTTAACACCAAATCAAGGTCATGACTTATCATGATGTGTCATTAAACATCAAATCAAGGGATAAAGTTATGATGCATCACTCAACACCAGCTTATCATAATGTGACATTAAACATCAAATCAAGGCCATGAATTATCATGATGTGACATTACACATCAAATCAAGGCCATGGCTTATCATGATGTGACATTAAACATCAAATCAAGGCCATGGCTTATCATGATGTGACATTAAACATCAAATCAAGGCCATGGCTTATCATGATGTGACATTAAACATCAAACCAAGGCCATGGCTTATATGATGTGACATTAAACATCAAACCAAGGCCATGGCTTATCATGTTGTGACATTAAACATCAAATCAAGGCCATGGCTTATCATGATGTACCATTAAACATCAAACCAAGGCCATGGCTTATCATGATGTGTCATTAAACATCAAATGAAGGCCATGGCTTATCATGATGTGACATTAAACATCAAACCAAGGCCATGGCTTATCATGATGTGACATTAAATATCAAACCAAGGCCATAGCTTATCATGATGTGACATTAAACATCAAACCAAGGCCATGGCTTATCTTGATGTGACATTAAACATCAAATCAAGGCCATGGCTTTTCAGGATGTGACATTAAACATCAAATCAAGGCCATGGCTTATCATGATGTGACATTATTCATCAAACCAAGGCCATGGCTTATCATGATGTGACATTAAACATCAAACCAAGGCCATGGCTTATCATGATGTGACATTAAACATCAAACCAAGGCCATGGCTTATCATGATGTGACATTAAATATCAAACCAAGGCCATAGCTTATCATGATGTGACATTAAACATCAAACCAAGGCCATGGCTTATCTTGATGTGACATTAAACATCAAATCAAGGCCATGGCTTTTCAGGATGTGACATTAAACATCAAATCAAGGCCATGGCTTATCATGATGTGTGTCACACAACTATGGTTTATACTGATGCATCATTAAACATCTGATCAAAGTCATGGCTTTTTATGACATGTCATCAAAGAACAAATGAAGGTCATGGCTAATAACAGTACCAATACTGTATCTTAATTACAGTTATAGACCTAACTGCTTTCAAATTATTACAATCATTGACCTAACTGTTTTCAATCTATTACAATCATGGACCTAACTGCTTTCAATTTATTAGTCATGGACATGTTTTCAAAATATTACAATTATGGACCTGTTTTCAAATTATTACAATCATGGACCTAACTGTTTTCAATCTATTACAATCATGGACCTAACTGCTTTCAATTTATTAGTCATGGACCTGTTTTCAAAATATTACAATTATGGACCTGTTTTCAAATTATTACAATCATGTACCTAACTGTTTTCAATTTATTACAATCATGGACCTAACTGTCTTCAATTTATTACAATCATGGACCTAACTGTTTTCAATTTATTACAGTCATGCACCTAACTGTTTTGAATTCATTACAATCATTGACCTGTTTTCAATTTATTACAATTATGGACCTAACTGTTTTCAATTTATTATAATCAAGGACCTAACTGTTTTCAATTTATTACAATTATGGACCTAACTGTTTTCAATTTATTACAATTATGGACCTAACTGTTTTCAATTTATTATAATCAAGGACCTAACTGTTTTGAATTCATTACAATCATTGACCTAACTGTTTTCAATTTATTACAATTATGGACCTAACTGTTTTCAATTTATTATAATCAAGGACCTAACTGTTTTCAATTTATTACAATCATGGACCTAACTGTTTTCAATTTATTACAATTGTGGACCTAAGTATTTTCAAATTATTAGTCATGGACCTAACTGTTTTAAATTTATTACAATTATGGAACTGTTTTCAATTAAATTTAAAATCAAGGACCTAACTCTTTTCAATTTATTACAATCGTGGACCTAACTGTTTTCAATTTATTACAATCATTGACCTAACTGTTTTCAATCTTTTACAATCATGGACCAAACTTTTCAATTTATTAGTCATGGACCTGTTTTCAATTTATTACAATTATGGACCTGTTTTCAATTTATTACAATCATGGACCTAACTGTTTTCAATTTATTACAATCATTGACCTGTTTTCAATTTATTACAATCATGGACCTATTTTCAATTTATTACAATCATGGACCTAACTGTTTTCAATTTATTAGTCATGGACCTAACTGTTTTCAATTTATTACAGTCATGCACCTGTTTTGAATTCATTATAATCATTGACCTAACTCTTTTCCATTTATTACAATTGTGGACCTAACTTTTCAATTTATTTGTCATGGACCTAACTGTTTTCAATTTATTACAATTATGGACCTAACTGTTTTCAATTTATTACAATCAATGACCTAACTGTTTTCAATTTATTACAATCATGGACCTAACTGTTTTCAATTTATTACAATTGTGGACCTAACTGTTTTCAATTTATTACAATTGTGGACCTAACTGATTTCAAATTATTAGTCATGGACCTAACTGTTTTAAATTTATTACAGTCATGCACCTGTTTTGAATTCATTATAATCATTGACCTAACTCTTTTCCATTTAATACAATTGTGGACCTAACTTTTCAATTTATTTGTCATGGACCTAACTGTTTTCAATTTATTACAATTATGGACCTAACTGTTTTCAATTTATTACAATCAAGGACCTAACTATTTTCAATTTATTACAATCATGGACCTAACTGTTTTCAATTTATTACAATTGTGGACCTAACTGTTTTCAATTTATTACAATTGTGGACCTAACTGTTTTCAAATTATTAGTCATGGACCTAACTGTTTTAAATTTATTACAATTATGGACCTAACTGTTTTCAATTAAATTTGAAATCAAGGACCTAACTCTTTTCAATTTATTACAATCGTGGACCTAACTGTTTTCAATTTATTAGTCATGGATCTGTTTTCAATTTATTACAATTATGGACCTAACTGTTTTCAATTTATTACAATCATGGACCTAACTGTTTTCAATTTATTAGTCATGGACCTAACTGTTTTCCATTTATTACAATCATGTACCTAACTGTTTTCAATTTATTACAATTGTGGGCCTGTTTTCAATTTAATACAATCATGGACCTAAATGTTTTCAATTTATTACAATTATGGACCTGTTTTCAATTTATTAGTCATGGACCTAACTGTTTTCAATTTATTACAATCATGGACCTAACTGTTTTCAATTTATTACAATCATGGACATGTTTTTAATTTATTACAATCATGAACCTGTTTTTAATTTATTACCCCAAACTGACATAAAAAACTATGCCTTTATTCAATAGCACTTTCTTTTTTTATTCTGTTTTCAAGATCCAATCAAACAAAAATTACTGTATCTATTACAAGGGAAGACTGTGATGTTTTTATTAATAATTCATGGAATTTAGGTTAGTATGAATTGATGCTACACTAAGCAGCAGACTGATCCATTAGTTTTGTTCACTTGATATTCTAGGAAATCCCAATTATCTTGTTTTGTAAACCAATATCATTATGCTACACATTATCACAATTCTAATGATCCAATAATTGCATTATCCCTTATTTTGTGTCAAATGAAATGCTCTTTTTCTTAAGTCAATCTACCATTTAGCTAACATCAATTTTGTTTTAAAATAAAATCTCATTTTAATCAATGATCTGGAAGGATGGTTTGAAGTACAGATATATACATACACTGGTGTTGAATACATTGCTTTGTAAAGTTTCTGCTAAAAGCATGATCAAGAACAAGACAGGCTCAACAATTTATATGTAAGCCACTGACAATGCAACTACTGTACTTTGCTCACTGAACTTCTCTTTGTTTAACCTCTTATTGTGATGGGATTCATTTTGTATGACACCTCTATGTTGAATATATCAGACAACTTAAATAAAAATAATATCTGGGAAATATTTCCTTATCATGAAAATGTACAAACAAAACAAGGATGATAGCTGCATGGAAATTAATGGGGAAATACTACATCTGGTGACAACTCTTACTTCAAGATATGGTTTTGGGGTCTTAATATTTAGTATAAGACTGACAATTAACAAAATTTTAGTTGTTACAAATGTTTGCTCTAATACAATTCCAATGAAAATTATAATACTTATAAAGTAAATAAAAAGTGATTTATCCTGGTTCATTCTATAAAGTTTAAGAGCTATCCAAGATATTGTGATAAATTGGAAAAGGCAATAAAATTCCAAATTCCAAATTTGTGAATTTCCATTTAAAAGTTCCACATCTGTGGTGGACTTGGAAGTGCATGCAAGTCTGTTAGCTCCTGATCACTAGCACTAATTGTTGTCAACATGGTTGACTAGGTACTCTGTAAGTCTGATTTAATTCATGGCAGAAACTTTTGAAACAATCCATGTCAACCAATGGTTATTGGTTTTAAATCTAAAGCACTCAAAAAGGCATACTATCCATTTACCACAAATCATGACAGGATTGTTGGTGAGCTGTTATGGGTATCTTTATTAATGTGTCTTTATTGCACTAGATTGAAATATTCTGTTATCAAGAATCTTATAGTCTTTTGGCTACAATACAGAAAGTGTATGCTTCTGTGAACCGATGAAGAAGTCAACTCTTCTACTGGCAAATAATCATTTTGTATATTATACCCCATTTGGATTATTGATCATTTACTTAAAGTGTCAATTTCTTAAAACTAATATGGGATGTGAAATTGGTCTGTGCTCAAGTGTACATGCAGGGACCTGAATTTTGTTGGTACTCTTAGCCAATGAAATCTTACGGACTGTGGCTTGGACTGTGGCTTGGACTGTGGCTTCGGTGTTGTCATTAACATCAATATCTGATCTCTTGAATATTCATTACAGTAATCTGACTGGTTCTAAACCTTTATTCTGCAATGTACAATCTGCATATGATTTAAAGTATCTTTAACATTCCTTTGTAAAGTTTTTGTTATTTATATTGATTTATTCTTGTGCATTTCATGTATGTGCTTCTACCTTTTGTGTACTCTTCAATGTTTCTTCTGTGCAATAATGCTTGATCCTGTTTATATCCTTTTATGTTGCATTATTTAATTTATTTTAAGTATCTTTTCAAAAGAACCAGTAATAACTTATAATAAGGCTTCCAATAACAAGAGATCAAAGTGGGTCCAGGATTGCACACCTGTCATATGCTGTCATAGTATCCAAAAGCAGAAATGTTTGGCCAAATAATCTCTTGACATGTGAGTTCAAACAACAAGGTCAACCAATGAAAACCCAGATCACCCATTCAGCTGGTCATCAAACTAATTCAAGATATTGTTGATATAAAGCTGCCAATAACAAATTTTGTCAAAATATGTTAGAATAGCTATACTATATGCTCATGAAGTCCAGACCATCTCAAATAATATTTGCCGATTTTATTTGTCAGTGAACACTCATCTGAGATCTTGATGGTATAAGTAATTTTTCAGTTTCATCAGAAATAATGGCTCCTGGATGGTAACAAGAAAGCTGTCATATCATGTCTATCGAATGCAGCATAATATACTAGTTTTTGTTTATAATCTACTATGGATTTGAGAGATATAGACATGTAGATAGATACATGGGATTGAGAAAAATAATGTTTTTATCAGTGCCTACATCTGAAACTTTGAATGGCTTGAATAGAAGGATTACTGTCTTGTCGTTAAATATGTTGGTTTGGAAACGGGGCCTGTTGGTTTCAAAAGGATTATTGTCAATTGGATAGTTTGTGTATCATTGAAGGATTATTGTCAAGTGGTTAAAATTTGTGGCTTGGAGAGTGGATCCTGTGGGTTTAACAGATGGGTTATTATCAAGTGGTTAAATTTTGTGTATTGGAAAGTGGATCCTGTTGGTTTCATAGGATTATTGTCAGTTGGTTAATTTGTGTATTGGGAAGTGGATCTCCTTGGTTTCATAGAAGGATTATTGCCAAGTGGTTAAATTTTTTGCACTGGGAGTGGATCCTGTTGGTATCACAGGATTATCAACTGGTTAATATTTGTGGATTGGGGAGTAGATCCTATTGATTTCATAAAAAAGATCATTGTCCACTGAGACCTTTGAAATTTGTTGTTTATAGAAGCCATAAAATACACACTGGTATCTGATAAAAAGTAGTGAATTTACACTAGACAGATATAGGCTGAGAGATGAAAAGCTTCAGAAAACTTAAATATGTTGTAAATTCATGTACTTTTTCTTGGGCATGCTGGATCTGAGGATTTTTTAGAGTTGGTTGGGTAGGGGTGGGGAGGAATAAAAGAGGAAACAGTGCAAGACAAAATGTTACAATTGCAATGAATACATATCTGGAATACTCTGAGTCCAGTCTGGAGAGACTCAGTTGTATTATGATTACGATTTTTTTATATAAAAATGTAGCTTTAATAATTTTTAGTCATATCACTACAATGTCTGCAGTGTGGCAGTTTAAAAGTGATGTCTAGCACTGGGGCATCATGCCAACCAGTCCTAACACTAACCTCTTAATGCTGAGCACCAAGCAAAGCAGCTGATAGTACCATTTTTGTAAGTCTTTGGTTTGACTCAACCAGGGATTAAACCCAGGACTTCTTGCATCCGAGGTGTACTCTCTAGCCACTAGGATACAGGAGCGGTTACTCCATTGTATTATATTTTATAATGTAGATCTATGTCAATTTGACTTCTCAAAATTTAAATTTTAGAAGTTTCAATTTTCTTTTCAAAGGAATCAAACTAATACATTGGAAATGGCTTTAAAAAAGTTCTTCAAAATGCCGCAAAATTAAGAATATTTTAATGGAATTTAAATCTGTATGTTTCGTGATAATTATTTAAACTTATTCATTATAATCTATCCTTGTTAATCCAGAAAAAAAACTTTATAAATACGTTAGGATTAATGGATATTATTTTTCTGTGTTATCACCAATAAGGCAAGTCCAATTCTGATAGCCAAAAAAATTCAATAAATTCAATTAATGAGACAAACTGTACTAGTGAATATGACTGTAAAAAATAACTTGTGTTATTTTGCCATAGCATTCAAGTTCTAATGCTGCAAATATTTTCAAGGCATCATATCTTCTTGGTGTCAATGACTTTCTTTTAAACTGATTCATCTGTATATACTATAGGAATTGTATGACTTTAAATCATCTTTTGCTCTGCCTTTGACCTTTTCATCAAATAATGTTTATGCACTATAAATGCAAGCCATCTGCAAAATTTGGTCTAAGAACTTAGTGAAGAACAAACATTTTAAAAAAATTACATTAATGTATATAGTCTAGAACTAAAGTTATTTCTCAAATACCATTATTCATCTTTCAGTCAGTGACAGGATCAAGAGACTTCCTTCTTATCCAAAATGTATGCTGTAGACCAAATTTGGTCAACGTAAATGTTTGAGAACTTGAGTTTTTCTGCAGACAAACTTTACCTTTCAGCAACAGTGAACCCGACCTCTGACCTTATAACCTGCAAAATCAACATATTTCATTTAGCCCAGATAAATTACTCCACAAAGTTAAGTCCAGGTCTATTGAACAGAACCACAGCTATTATGCAGAAATATTTTCTTCTTTCAGTCACAGTGACTCTGATTTGACCAGGTAACCCCAGAATTATGATGTTTCTAAAATCCTTACACTAGCTGCCAGCTATCCACAAAACATATACATGGACATAAAGACACATGTTGCATACATAACATGCCTAGCAAACCTTATATTAAATAATAAATCACACTGCCCAGCTTGTGGGTGGAATTTTGAATAAAGAATTGATTGACATATGGTCTGGTGGTAGCAAAGTTGAGCTTAGGGATTCATTAATTGAATTTAGGACAGTGAAGATTCAAAACTATCCAGTGTTTTATATGAACAAATGTATTCAACATATAAAGTGGCTGATGAACGATTACAGTTGCATTTAACAAATGGAGTGGCTTCTGAATACCTACTGGAATTTTTTTCTTTCTAAATGGTAGCTTGATAGTTCTATTTCTAGCACACCAGCTGTGAACATTTCTATGACCTTGTCACTCTTAAAAGTATTGGTTTTGTTCCATTCAATATTGGACCCTGCTTGTCCCAGCAGAACAATGTTTCTGTCTTTTTTTTTTTTGTTTTAGCAGGAAATGGCCAAAAATGGCATGCAATTAGAGACATCTGACCATCATTAAATTACTTTAGGGCTGGATATCTGAAGTGATACTACTTGAATCAGCTGAACCATTAATGAACATTAAATGAAATGCATGTCAGGGTTTCCAATGAGCAATAATCTATCAAACACAGTGACCTTATTAAGGAAGCCTTTCAAAAAAAATTGTTTTTGTTATGTTTCCATGTCCCTACCATTTAATTTGTAAAGTCCCTATCTCACATTATTATTCCCCACAAAATACACACATTATATGTAATTTGTAAGGACCCTATCTCATGTTATTATCCCCACCAAATACACACATTATATGTAATTTGTAAGGACCCTATCTCATGTTATTATCCCCATCAAATACACACATATTTCATTTTTAAGGACCTTATCTATTTATTATTCCCACCAAATACAAACATCACATTTTTTTTGTAAGGACCCTATCTCACATTATTATTCCCCACACAATGCACACATTTTATTTAATTTGTAAGGACCATATATCACATTATTGCCCCTGATACTTAATTTCTAAGACCCCTATTCCATGTTATCATTTTCCCCTATGTTTAATGTCTAAGGCCATTTTTTTTCCATAGTGTCATTATCCCCCACTATATTCAATGTCTAAGGATCCTTTCTCATTCTATCACTATCTGCCATTTTATATAATTCAAGAGACCATTTCTCACATAATCATTTCCACTCAATATATTTTTCCCCAAGGCCCTTTTCTCAAGTTATCACTTCAAAAACTATAATTTGTTATGTAATCATTTCTCCCACTATAATTAATTTCTCACTCAGAATTTAATTTCTAAGGCCCTTATCTTATGTTATCATCTTGCTAAGTACATTTAATTTCTAAGGATGCTTTCTGATTATATCATTTTCCATCATCATATTTAATTTCTAAGGCCACTATTTCATACTTTCCTTTTTACCACTACATTTATATTCAATTTTAAAAGAATCCATAACCTTGTGTTATCACTTTCCCTAATATATTTAATTTTTATGGGCCTAATCTCATATTATTATTCTCACCCACAATATTAAATTTTGAAAAACTTCATCTCACATTACCATTCCCCTAACACCCCACCCCCGAACCATATTTAATTTCTAAGGTCCCATCTCAGGTTACCATTTTCCCCCTGGATATTTAATTTGCAAGGAATCTAGCTTGTGTTCTCATTTTCCCCTACTGAATTTTATTTCCAATGACCATATCTTATGTTATCATTACCCACCCCATATTATATTTAATTTGTAAGGACATATTACTTCATGTTATCATTTTCTCCCACTATATTTAATTTGAAAGACCCTGTCTCATGTTATCAATTTTCTCTATGTATTTAATCTCAGATTATCATTTCCTGCAATATTTAATTTCTAAGGACCCTATCTCATGTACAATTTTTAAGTCAAAAAGACTAAATGTCTTTATTTGAAATATGGTAATACAGTGTATAATAAATTGGGAAAGGAAACTTATTTATCTCTGGTAGGACCCACACACACACCTGGTCTTAAAATCTCCTCTATTAACTAAAATAATAAAATATGTTCTAACAGCATCAGTATTATGTGAAATCTATGAAGGTGTTAAACAGAATTTGATGACCATAGTTCCAGAATTGCTATTCCTAGCTATAAATGCTTCCATGGAACAAAATTGCCTAGCCTGTGGCAATGCCAATAGAAAAGCAACTTGCACAAGATAGACTTGTCATATTACCAAGTTTTCTGTAAAGGTAAGTGACAAAGCTAAGGCAATAAATTTTATGTTCATATTTTCTTTATAAAATTTCTGTCTTTGTTGGTAAATTTCAGCTATAGCAACTGTGATGGCCAATCACAATCACAACAAACTGTCATACATTTCTATTATTATGCAAGACCTTGTGTTCAAATTTATAGAACTAGTGCAAGTTAAACAGCATTATAAGGTTTAAACTGTCAAAATATGTATATTACACATTAGACTTAGAAAAGGCTGTTGTATATAAAGCAAGACTACTCTCATTTTTTGTTCAGTTTGACCATACATTATTATTTCAAATATAAAAAGAGAGATAAAGATAATTTTTTAATATTTTTGATCATACTGATGGATTAGAAACTGTATTGTTTAAATTTAAATAAAGTTTCTGTCTGTTCAGTTCTTTATTGCATTTTCCAAATTTCTAGTGAATGTGTGAATTTTTGTAAGATGTTACTGGAACTCATAACTGAGGGAACATTTGCACTGCTGGACACATAGCCATTTATGTGATTATGAACAATGTTAAATCTATAGCAAGGGGTAAGGAGAGCTTTAATGTGTCTGTAGTGGACATCATTTTTATTAATGACATTCCATTGATAGCTGTCAGGCAAATTGGTCAAGATGAGGTGAACTGGTTCCAGTTATAGAGAGAATAAAAGAGTTGTAGAAAAAGCATTTTCACCTGTTTCAATATTTGTCGTAAGATGAAACTTAAAGAGATATTGGTTTATTAAAGAAGGTGGAATATGTGGAATTTTTCAAACCTTGATAATTAAATAACCTATAATCCTGATTGGCTAAGTAACAGTTAATGGTATGTATTCATGCTGAGTTTTGTGTTCTATAATTGTCTTATGCTGTAAAATTAGTCCATAATATTCACACACTTCCATTTGTTTCTAACCTATAAAGATTTTTAAAATGAAATACATCAAAATATAAAAAAAGTGCTCAAAACATAGTCTTCTCATTCACAGATTTATAATTTCTAACTGGAAACTTAATTTGTGTTTCAAAGCAAACAGAAGCTCCCAATGTAAACAAGCATACAAACTGCTCACTGTCCTTTTCTGATTTCTAGAATAGTCCCCATCAGTATAAACTGTGCTGTCTGCATCAAAATATGTGCAATGTCTATTTTGAATATTCCTAAAACAAATTAAACAAATAAAAACATGGAACTCCCGTATATATGTATTTAAACAAATGTAACTAAATAATTTCAGGATTTTTCTTGGATTATAGATTATTATGTGAACTACATCACAGATGTTGCTTGAAAACATTGCAAGCGTTGTTACTAAAGAAATTCCTGTTTGATTTGAAACACCAACATGTTGACAGTATCTAGGAAACCTGGCAACAATTAGGTAAGAAAATATAAATCAATGAATAAATTACAATTTTTTTGCATTTTCTTTTAATATCATTTAAACCTTTTGTGTGTTGGAGGAGTTTGCAAACAAATGGGATTTTGTATGTATACTATAACTGAGACTGAGGAAATTAGGCATTTTTCTCATATAATAAAAGATCCAAGGGCCATGTATTTAAAGTCAAGTGAGATGACTGAAAAAGTGAGAAAGTCAAGATAGTGATTAGTAGAACACATATTAGGGTCTAATTATTATGTGAGGCCAGACTGTTATATACTGTAGATCAGTTAGTGATGCTAAACAGATACATTCATCTCCTACTATGTCTTGGTTATGGAAGGGACTGAGCTAGAATTTACATGGTAGCTGAATACATTATGTTCTTGTACTATTTAATGAAGTGGGATGTATACAAATTAATCTATAGTATGCAAAGGTTGTAACCTGGAACCATACCAGCAATTAGTGTCCATCATATTTACAACATGATGATATTAGACATAATGAGAGAAGTGATGATGCTCTGTCCAAGAAGCAAAGACCCAACAAACCATTTTGGCTGTATATTTATCAATTTTATAAGAAAATAGCTCAATGGGACAAAAATATATGATCCATACTGTAGTTGAGACCCATAGGAGGCAGGATGCAAGAGAGGTCATTGTAGGCAGTAACAAAATAGAGGACAGAAGGAATATGTCAATCCCAATCTACTACTGGTGTTGAATCTGGTGTGACCTGCAACAAAATTGTCAGCTAAGAAGGGTAGATGAGACAGAGATCATTGTCACTGTAGGAAGTATCAAATGGGAAGACATAAGTTAAAGGTCAACTCCAACCTACTCCCACAACCAAATAATCAGGTTATGGCATTGTACTGAGCAATCAAATTAAAAACATTCCAACTTAATTTTATTATGAAATTTGTCATATCTGTGTATACTGAACTGCTAACTGCATTTTCTAAATAATTTTTAATTATTTTCTAGGACAAGTGTATCCTTGAAGTGTCTTGTACAATTTTATTTTGTTTATATAAATGATTAAATTGTTACATTGTATATATTATTCTATATTGTCTTGTTGAATATTTTCGTTAGATCTCCATTTATTCCATCCATAAATTTCTTATTTTTATTATTCATTGATGAGGGCAATAACACTTGAGATCAATCACCCTGTAGATACTGATAACCACCACCATCCTATAAACATCTTCCATACATAATATTTCTCACCACCCACAAACACCAGTACACACATGCATGCCAGGAAAGTGTCCCAGGAATCATAACATAAAATTCATCCCATTTATCATGTCACTTAATGTGGCAAGACAAAGTTTGGTCAGAAGATATCAGAAAATGTCACTACAATTGAAATGTTTGAATACCTGACCTTTTTCTTGTCTCCTCTGATGGTCCCCTGGGGTTGGACTAAAGGCTGAACTCCACTCTTGCATAGAAATACTCTAAGACAATATAACCACAAAAGTTTCCTCATTTTCTATATAGCAGTTTAGGAGATGGATAGACAGAAACAGGTATCACAATATTTCTCCAAAAGTGAAGGGGTAAGGACATGTAAATATGTATATATAGGAAACACTTTTGGGGGCTATTTTTTAATACATCCTAATACACTGACTTGCAAGAGATTTCTGGTTAACCTAATGCCTAGCTGTGTTAGAGACATCATTTTTGATTGGCTATTTTGCTCATGCATGAGCAGAATGGTGAAAGTTGGAGTTCCTTTTTCCTTGCATAATGGACCCCTAATTTTAGACCACTCTTTATTCCAAATGCCCATCTTATCCTACTTTTTGTAAAGGTTTGCCTGCATGCTGTTCAGACCAGTCTGCCTTAGATCTGAGGTCAAAAAGTCTAAAATCCAGACCCAAAAAATTGGATTTCCGCCATGGGTGAATTTTTGGTGGAAAAAAACAGGTCCAAATATTATGTTTTCCCCTCTGTATTTTGTAGTGTGCAACTATAATGTCCAAATTATTTGGTATCATTACAGAGCTACATCTACTTTTCTATAATACCACCCACTTTAGTATATCATGCATGACCTTGATGTTACTGAGCTCAGAAGTTGCTACTAACTCCTGATGTAAAATAGGCACCAGGGGTTAATGAGTTAAAATACTTTAAGCAATGATTGAGGTAAATAGTACTTATGAGAAGTTTCTCTCTTTGCAACCATATTTATGTGCAATAGGTTATAGTACATGGTTCCCATGCTTTTCTAAAGATAGAATACCAGGTCATTTCCAGGGTTTATCCAGGATGAAATTTTTTCATGGTTCACATATGACCAATTACTGAATGGAATTAAAGAACATTTTAGATTATAAAAGATGCATTTTCGAAATCTAAAGATGTTTCTCTTTCAAGACTCTCCAAAACATGTTAAAAATGATGATAATATAGAAAAACCACAAAATGTATCCCACAAAACAAGTTTGATCATTTTCCTATAAAACTGCATGTAAAGTTATTTCAATGTACAGAATACAAATTTTAACTTTGCTGACTTGCATTATGTTGCTAAGTTGGAGCAACATAATGAACATAAATTAGTTCTGTTTCCTTTCAAACCTTTAATTCTAAAGAATTGTATATGCATCTTATAGAAAGTAAACATTTTCTATTAGTGTATAAAAAAACAAAGAATGCAGTTAACCAGAATCTTGTCTTGTAATGAAGTGCTGAATGTATCTGTGCCAATAAAATCTCTAACAACCTAATCTCCTTAAGACAATCTGGTTAAAAATCCATCATTTAAAAACATTTTCAAAATAATTGATTTAAATTTTGATAAAAGGCCTTTAAAATTATATACTGTTGTATAAACAAGGACTGAATGACTGATTTCTGTAAAATCAACTTGTGTTCTTATAATTGGTTATACCAGTCCCCAAACCTGTATTGATACAAGGACTCATATCTTTTGTTAATATACCATACAAGGGACATCAATTTCTCATTTCAGCTCTGAGATTCAACACCTTTGACTAAAAATTTGGCCTAAAACGAATAGCAGTCCCCTGGTTTCCTCTGAATATTCCCATCTCATTTTTCATATTTGGACATTTAGGCTGTGGTGTGGGTTCAGTGCAATGGCATATTGAAAATTTGGAATTTGCTGCCACCATGTGGTAGCGATATATGGTAGTTGCTTACCAGCAGGCCTAGAAAATTTGAACTTATGTCAACTTATACCTGCATGAAATCAATAGGAAAATGGTTAATTTTCTGAGATGCTGCAAATATAATTTTTATGTCTTTAATCCGCTGACAGACTTGACAAAACTACGGCAAAGATTAAACCTGACCTGGTACACCCATTTGCATTACTAGTCACATAACTTCACAAATCTCAAATGACGACATAAGTCCAATAGTCATGTGATATCAACAAACTTATTTTTAGTGTTGTTGTACTGAAATTCAATTATATTAAATGAAAGTTAGATACGTTTTGTAAAAACCAGCAATCTGGCTAGTCTGATTTATCAAGCCGAGAGCACATGTCAACATGGTAGTCACGCGATATAACTCCAAAAGATGTTCTTAGAATATATAAATATTGAAAATTTTGTGTTCTTTCATTTTTTTAATTTTTATTACAACCAGTATATGACTTTCATTTAACACTTTATTTTTTTTTCTGTACAACATTTGAAAATGTGAGTTGTTAGATTTGTGTACTCATGCAACTAAAGTCTGATGCTACATCCCCGTTTGTTTGTAAGCCCCCTAATGATTTAAATAACTGAATTAATGATTTATAATTTTTAACCCGACTGTGACCAGAATGGCACTAATACTGGCATCCCCTTATACCTTTCTTGCTTAACGGACTTCTCATACTAACACAGCGCCATATTCCATACACTAAGGTCTAGTTTTTTTCCATCAGACAACATGTCATATTTCATCTTTAGATTGGGTTACTGCCAGATAATTCTGTAAATTGCCATAATGTTGAGATTATGGAATTATATTCTTTTGTGCACATGAACATATTAATTAAACCGATTGTCAAATCCACTTGAAAGGCAAATTTGTTGCCATTCTTTTCCTTTGCTTGATTCCACATTGTAAATATTGGAAGCAGACGACACATGTGGACATTTATAGTCATGCACACGCACCTTTGCTGAAAATGGGCTTGTCCAGGAACTGGATATGGGTCTCAAGCATGTCGTCTATTATACTGAAAACTTCTTCCAAACATGAAAGAGCAGATGGTGACAGAGTTAGTGTCATTCTACTCAGAGTTAGGTTAGAAAATATAAATCAATGAATGAATTGACTTTGCACTTTTTATCACATTAAGATTTCCATTATTGAAATCTGTACAAACAGATTGATATATTCAGACTAAAGCAATGTTAACTGCAAATACCAGGTCATATTTCATCAACACCATAGTTTTATCTTGTCTATCAGCAGATTAAAGACATTGATTTTAATACTCACTATTTGTCAGAAAATAAGTAATTTTTATATCGATTTCATGCATGTATCACTGATCTAACACATTTTATGTTTGCTAGGCCTTCTGTTAAGTGGCTACACTTTGTCATCACTTTGTGGTGATGCTAGACTGGTTTTCAAAACTTTCAAGAAAGAGAAGATACTGATTAGCGATTATTGAGCTTATGTTGACACTGAAAGTCTACTAGATGAATCTAATCCACTGAGCTCGCTTGGATTAACTCAGCATACAAGTTTACTGCAAACACCCAAACTATCCATGCTTCACACTCTGAATATACTGGTTAGAACTCATAAATTTAAGTCAGGATCAGTTTAGTTTTGACTCAATTATGTGATTGTTTCGGGCATCACATGGTAGTGTAAAATTCCTGGATTTTTCCAGACTTTCGTCAACACTTGCAATATGCAAGGACTTTTCATTGTTGGGAAAAATATCACTTCTCCCAACTTTTTCCATTTCCTGGTAGCATGGGAACCATGATTTTACAGAAAGTTTATCTCACTGCAATCATATTTCTACATGATAGGCTATATTCAACATATTGTTTCTCTCACGGCAATCATATCTCTACATGATAGGTTACATGAGAAAAAGTTGATCTCATTGCAATATTTCTAAATGATAGGTTATGATACTATGTTTTTCTCATTGCAATCATATTTGTACATGATTGGTTATATTATATGTACAGTTTATCTCAATGCAATCATATTTCTAAATCATAAATTATATGCGACATCAAGTTTATCTCATTGTAAACATATTTCTACATGACAGGTTATACTAGACAAAGTTTATCTCATTGCAATAGTATTTCTACATAATAGGTTATATTAAAGTTCATTGTCTACCTTACTCATATCCAGACTTAGTCATTTTATTACTTTGATGTTAAATACCTATTTATTTTATAACTGGGATAACAAAGGCTTTGGTACACTTTTGTGCAACATTTTAAAAAAAGAAAACAGAAATATGACACAAAATTTAAATAAGTTTAAAAAATAGCTACATTAAAATAAATACATGTATCAAATAACTGAAAAACTGAATATCATTTTCACATACAATAAATGACACTGGAGAAAACAGTAAATGGTACCTTATATGCACACCATGTGATAAACAACTCACTATAATTAAAAAGGCCCTTCAGGGATTTCATTAGTAAAATTATATGCAGAATATATTTCCTTATATGAGGCATATCCTATCCAAAAAGTTTAATCACAGTTTGTGGCATAGGACTTGCATTCTTTTGTGGAATCTATTTTGTTTGGAAATGTATTCTTGGAGTCCAATTTCTTTTAGCTTTCCATTTTCAACAACAATCTCATACGCAAACCATCTACAAAGCTTAGTCAAGGCATATAGTATAGAACTTTAATAGTTTTCTTGTAATAAATTTTCCTTATTTCAGTTACTGTGACCTTGACCTTTAATCCCAAAATGACTAGGTGTAGTGCTGTCTCAAATGCAAGCCATCAGCAAAGTTTGGCCAAAGCAGGTGAAAAAGATCTGAATGTGTTGTGTGGAAACCATTTTTACTGCCACCTGACCCGTGTAATCCCAAATCAATAGATACTTTTCTTATCTGTGTGTGTGTGTGTGTCTGTGTGTATTAGATTTTTAACATACCCTCAGTTTATCTCAAGTGATAGTCATTTACAAAAGTTCAGTTGTGCTATCTGGCATACAAATTATTTTGTGGAAACAATTTTTCTTCTTTCAGCCTGTGACCAAGATCTTTTGAGCCAAAAATTTATCAGCTCTCTAGCCTTTCATTTTTAGCAATATACAAAAGTTTGGTAGATGTTTGACAAATCTAGTCAATTTACAGAAACATAATATGGAGTAGGTAGATATATGTATGGATGGGCAGCTGGGTAACATGATACACTGTTTTATCTCTGACAGATAAGGACAATTTCAAATAAAGTGAATAAAGTATTCAGTCATGACATGCATTTGGATCAATGAGAAGCATTCCATATGACCACTGATTTGGGGCCTCAATTGGATTTGCCTTTATCCTAATGGATAGATTACAGCCAATCTACCTGTCCTTCTGTATGGCAGCCACTGAACCTCATTACAGAAGCAACTGCTAAATATAACATTAATGGCTGAAAAAAGATGTCAAATTAAAGCATATAAAGCAACACATGCCTTACTGAACAGACAAATCAACTCTACATAATGACATATACATGTACTATGAAATAAAGGCTATCATACTAAACAATGTCAGCCAATCAAAATGGTAATACACAACAAAATGGACCAATGAAAAGACAGCTGATGCATTATGGGTAATTTGAAGACACACTGAAAATAACTAGGGAAGGGCATGCATATTCAATGACATTTATTGTAATGAAGTGTTGTAAACACATGATGCTAGGCTACCATAATTAAACTTAGGTAGAAAATTATAGCATCATGCTATGACTATATATCTCACCATACAGCTCAGTGGCTTTAAATGCCTGGCAAAGCTTGTAATAAACATATCCATAAAACAAAATGCCATCTTAATTTTTGTCTGAACCTGAAAGGAGTAGTTAACTGTCTAAATAACAAGATAAACAACAGAACTGCAGTCATTATTTATTTATATATACATTTTTTATACTGAAAACATGAAAAGTCAATCTCATTCAGACAAAAGAATAATAATACATGCTTAAAAAGTACTGGCACAATGATAAGTGAATTATGTACAGCTGTACCATGTTCCTTCAATTGATCATATCATACAATCATTTAGCATTCATCCCAAGTTTACAGATACTAGTAATTAACCTACATTTAACTATAAATTCCTTTGTTTACAAGAAAACAGACAGATGGGCAAGTGAGTTTCTTTATAAATACTGACATTTATTTCTGGAAATTGTGTGGATAAGCATTAGCTTTGTTTATTAATTCACTTACTTCCATTAATCAACAAAATGGCCATCATCAGCAATGGCTTATTTTTCTATGGGGAAATCTGTTCAGGGGGCTTTCTTTTCTTGATCAGGAATGGCACAGTGCTGCAGGCTTTGGGATATATACTTGTCTCACAGGAATATGATCCTCAGCATCTGTTTCTCTTTTCAACTAAACCAGCTACAATTCTTATAAACCTATATTATTTTCTTCAAAATCTGGCACATAATAGGAGAAATTGCACTCACTCTGACACCCAAGTTTCCACAACTTCATTAAATATCCTACTTCTAACACCAATGATTTCATAAATTAGGAAGTACATTTCACTTCTGACATTATCATTAAAAATAAACCCACATATAAATGCATTGTTCTGAAATTATAAGTTTTAAAACAACAAATAAGTGTATCTTGCTTGTACCATTGCAAACATTCTGCTGTTAATACTCTTAATCTACAAGAAAAACATTACAAATTGATAATACTGTATAAAACTGGGCAATCTTTGTAGAACTCATCACCACCACAATGTGAAATATACAAAATAAAAATTTAAAAAAAAATCCACAACTGTCAACCATGTACATGTACTTCTTTTGTAAAAATGTAATTAACTTGCAATTTCTGCAACAGTCAGTTCAATTTTCATTTGTACCTTCTACAGAACCTAATACACAATACTTTAATTACTGCAGCACAATGCTAAACATAACAGCCATTTCATTGACAATAGAACATGAAATGGAAGTGAAACATTTTCTTTTACTTCAGAGGACAGCAACTGTTTTTGAAAATAAATGCTACACATACTAAGAAATATTTTGCATAACTGGCAATTATAAAATTTCTTCTGATTTATTCAGGGAAAATCATCTAAATGTTTACAGCTGTAAATATGCAGTTTCATTAACATTTTCCAATCATACATTATGTATGAGAATGGTTTAGTTCCCTGACATTTTAAATGCTTGTTGTTATTCTGACAAAGATAAATCATTGACAACCAGACTACATTGTAAGAAACTGTATGACTTCTTTAAATTTGTGTCCCAATGAAATGGACATGAAATAGCTTCAGTAGCAAGAATACAATTCAAGATTCTAACTACTTTTGCTTTGTTTGTTTAGGGTTTGATAACTAAACTGTCTGACTCACAAGGCAATGGCAACAAAGGTTAATCTATACATTGGAGTATAGTGTTTTCTTAATGTAGATAAATATTAGTTCTTAATCATACTGATTGAATTCAAAACACGAATATGCTGAACCCTCTGAACTTTTTTAAATAATTTAATGCAGGTGAAATCTTAGTACTAAATGCAAAATTTTCTTTAAAAAACACAAAACAGTTGAATTTGAAGGTTCAAATATTATTTGTGTTATTTACTAAATGAAAGGAATTTTAATACTTTTATAAATGAAAACATTATTATGAACTCTGGTAAGCAACTACAATGTTGAAATGAATCCTAATAGAAATGCAGATTTTTCACCCATAAAAGTACATGTTTATTCCTTTGAGTTCAAATTTAGTGAAGTAAAATATAAAATATTTGTGCAGGTTACATTAATCTAATCTCCACAGTTAAAGAATTCTTGTCAGGAGCTAATCCAGTCCCCAGTTGATGTGACCAGTTAGAACAATTTGCCTGAAGCATATATAATCCTTTTTAAAGTCACCCAATTTCCAATACATGTAATTGGGAATTGATTGGACACTGGCAGGCTTTTATCACATGATCTCTGAATAAAACTTCTCTTCATGTATAAATAAATTAAGATCCTTGTTATAATAAGCATCATACCCAGCTTTTTAAGTTGGTAGAAAAGCCATTCTGTCTTAACACATGATGTTTTTATAATTAATGTAGAAAAGAAAAAGAAACCCTCATCCTAGCTTGCATGATGAAACACACTGTCACAGCAGTGTTGCAGAGGAATCCAATTTCCTGCAATATTTTGCCCAATCTCCCTTATCCTGACCCCAGTGCACTCCAATGGGTATACTTTTTCATGAGGAAAAAAATGTTTACAAAAATATGCTTGAAACTATTCTTTAATGGACATTCACCTATGTCTAGCTGTCAAATGGCAATGATTATTCCATTTAAAAAACCAGCAATGATAATCCTACTTAAAAACAATGGCAATGAATACATTCAAGATTTGTGGCTGTCGATAAATTGCAAGGAACAAGTCTTTGACAGTCACTGTCGTAACAATTTTTAGGTTAAAAGTCACACCATTGGCAACGAAAAATTAATATATTTTGAGGATGAATTAATGACAAAAGATACTAAACTGATGGAAATACAAAATTCATCATTTCATTAATAATTGAATAATCTGAAATGAAAATTCTGGAAAAAGGGTATTTATTACAGTAAACTAAGGTGAACAAAGAGTAAAATGACAGCAAGATCAGGAATGTAAATTGTATACATTATATGGTGTAGATTATTTGAGGTAATCATGCTATTCAGTAATTTGATTTAACAATGATTTGTTTGTTTGTTTGTTTGTTGTTGGGCTTAACCCCATTTTTCAGCACACGATAGGCTATTCATGGCGGCCAGTATTAATGGTGGAGGAAGAAACCGGGAAATCACCGGAAAGAACCACGACCCACGAGAAGCTACTGGCAAGCTTTCTCACATATCTACATTAGCCGGAATCCTAGACTCGAACACGCAGACAGAGGTGAGATGGCAGTGATCGGTAAGGTAAGGGACAGCGCTTTAGACTTTTAGACCACTCGGCCACTCGGGTCGATTTAACAATGAAACATGATAAAACATTTATTACACTAATGTAAGCACTGAAGCAAAATATAATAGTACAGTGCAGACAACAAAGTAAAGGCAAAACTTAAAGCTTATTAGATTATTTTAGTTTTTTAGTAGTTAAAGTGCAATCAGTACAACTATAACTATTTTCCATTTAAATGTTGTTCCCAAATTTGGGGAAAGGCGGACTAAGTGTCCCTCTTTCTTTGTATCATAGGCACAACACAGCCAAGTTGTAAGGTACAACACAGCCAAGTTGTATGGTGTCTGATTTATCTTCAGTGCTCAAAATGTTCACATACAATTCAGAAATTGTAAAAACAACAAAATATCAAAATTATGAACATCTGGGGTTTTATGGAAGACTGTGTCCAAGATTAATGGACAAGAAATTCAGCAATGAAAATAAAGGATAAATCACTCATAATTCATCTTCTAAACATGATGAACAAAATACAGATAATAATTTAAACATTTTGTAGCTAACGTCACCACAACTGATACAATCTTCATTGTCATACACAACATTAAATTGAATGCTATATATATGCCAATACATAATACTTAAGGCCTTTTCAACCATGCTGATTAAATATTTAACAATAAGAGTTTTACACAATATCGATTTTTAACATGATGTTTCTATTGTCACATATTTTATGCCACCATGACTAAACAGTTAAAGTCTCATTAAGATGTTACTGTGTTTAGAAACACGATATATAATATGTACAGTACTTCAATGATAAAGACCAGGGGAGGGGGATGACAGCTAGACATATCTTTCTAATAGGGTGAGCTTATTACCTGATAAAATAATGTTAAGTAAATACAGTAGAATCTGTCTTGAAAGACCACCCCTTCTGCCAAAAAAAAAAGGTCTTTCATGAAGGCTAACTCATAAATCTGTGCAAGGAGAACCTTGTCCCTCAAGACAGGTGGTCTTTCATAGCAGTGGTCTTAAAAGAGAAGTTTTATTGTATGGTCTAAACTTGTGTAAAATGAAAGTGGGCTTATCAACAACTAAGTATGGGTAACAAACAGAATGAGAAACCCTAATTTATTTGACATTAGATTTATGAGACTTGTTAAATAATACATAATGCCTTATGTCATCACACTGTTTCATAAATGTCACATTTAATGACATTTTTGTAAAAGCCTGCAATCATCTTCATATTTCATCTGATACATTTTTTCATCCTATCAATTTTGTTAAATAATTTTCTTCATTTTGTTAAATACCTAATGCATGATGATAAAAACACAATGCTCCAAATCTTCATCAACTGTTGTGATAAGCTAAAGAATGACATTGATGCAGCTACTCTACCATATCTGCCTGGGCACTATACAGACCCAACAGCAAAGAGCACAGACCCAGATCTGCTGTCACATAACTTACACTACAAATTTTACAGTGCCTCCTCACTAGGGAAGACATAAAAAGTACCACGCTAACAGACATGATCACCTAATACTGGTTTCATAACATGAAAAAATATAAATTAAACCAGTATAATGGAATCCATGATCATATACATCTTTTATCATGAACTATATATATATATATATATATATATATATATATATATATATATATATATATATATATATATATATATATATATATATATATATATATATATATATATATATATATATTTGAAATTCATTGGCACATAAGCAAACTTCTGGCTATATTGTTACCAAGTAAGTTTATGTATCCCAAAAATAAGCATAGAAACTAAGATAAAGGTAAGAAATGGTAAAATTCTAAAATACAACGTAAAATTGTTTTGTAAAAAGTCCAGGACTTTATCAACAAGAAGATCACAAAATGCATTCCATGTCAACATAGTTCCTCCTAAACACACCTTGTAACAATTTTTTTTTGTTCCTGGGTAGGAAGTGTTATTTCCTAATTGCTTATGCCTCAAAAGTATAGAAAATGGCTATTATTCCCAATAAAACTAAGCATTTTTGACCAGGATGGTGATATTTTGAAATTTACCTATTTTCCAGAACATTCCAGATAGATTCTGTGCTCAGTAAAGTTGGAGTAACTACTAGAACTTTCCAGTAATATAAATAGTTGTATTTACAGGGGCCTTAATCCCATCAGTTCAGTTTAGTTCCAGCTACCTAAGCAGATACATATCTGCATTTTTCTGAGATGGCAGCATCAAGCAGATGCAT
Source organism: Potamilus streckersoni (assembly GCA_016746295.1). Classification (NCBI taxonomy): domain Eukaryota; kingdom Metazoa; phylum Mollusca; class Bivalvia; order Unionida; family Unionidae; genus Potamilus; species Potamilus streckersoni. The sequence goes on from JAEAOA010000563.1 coordinate 143,593, forward strand.
TTTGCTATGTCTGTGGCCAATTTATCCAGACAAGAGCAAAAAAAGTACTCCGTGGAAACATCTGCTAAGATGTGTCAGGCCTACAAAGCATATTTCGGCCTGCCTGTTGAGGATCAAGACAAACCATGGGTACCTCATTTCACCTGCGAGCACTGCAAAAAATCTTTGGAAGGTAAGATGGACAATAGTTGCTGGAATTCTATGTAATAAATTTTGTTAAATTGTTAAGGTTTTTAATTTTAAAATGTTTTAGAATTTTCAATGTTATTGAAAAAATATATATGAAAAATGTGAGAATCTCTTAAGCATTAGTCATGGGTGAAAATTAATGTATATTTGTATGATGGTACAGATGGGAAAAGAGAGCCATGAAGTTTGCTATCCCAAGAATTTGGTGGGAACCTACTGACCTCTCAAGCAACTGGCAAGAATGCACCTGTTATGTATGGCATATCCAGACCTACCTACATCCATCACCCTTTTGCCACACCGCCCTGATCTCCCTGTACCCACTCCTCCTCTGGAGAGCAGTAACTCTGAGAGCGAGGAAGACGTTATAGATCTAGATGACAATTTCAGAGGTGGGGCTGAGGAGAGAAACCCATACTACCCCAACCAAAAAAAAGACCTTAATGACTTGATTTGAGATTTTGGTTTCACCAATACCAATGCTGCGCTTTTGATGTCCAAGCTTTTTCCATATTCTTCACCCATCAAGATGAGCTATGCTTCTGCTACAATGCGACCAGTCTGTTCAAAGCAATCACAACCAACTGTAACTCGAATGAGCTGACAGTTCATCCAGAAGCCTAAAAGCCATGCTGCTCTATAATGGGAAAAAGTATCCATCTCTTCCCCTGGCTCGCTCAGTGCACCTCACAGAGGATTACAGCAGCATCAAGACTTTGCTTGAAGTATGAGGAGTATGACTGGGAGGTCCTTGGGGACTTCAAAATGGTGGCATTCCTGATGTGTCTCCAAGGTGGTCTTACCAAGATTCCCTGCTATCTTTGCCATTGGGACAGCAGGAACACTTAGGCATGCTGGCACAGGTGGGACTGGCCACAGTGGACCGAGTTTTCCTTGGGGAGGAACAAAGTCAAGTGGGAGCCACTGGTGGACCCCAGGAAGGTGTTGATGTCACCACTGCACACCAGTGGGCCTTATGAAACAATTTGTCAGAGCTCTAGATAAGGAGTCGGCAGCCTTCAAGTGCCTTTAAGACTTCTTCCTTAAGCTGTATAAGGCAAATTCAAAGCCAGTGTCTTTGTCAGACCACGGATAAAGAAGATCCTGGAGTGCAATGAATTCCCAAGAAGCTCACTCAAGGAGAAACAGGTTTGGAACAGCATTGTAGCAGTGGTTGGGGGCAATCACAAGGCTGAAAACTATGTGGAGCAGGTTGAGACTCTGGTGAAGACTATGGCACAATGGCTGCAGGAAGTCCCTCAAAGTCCATATCCTTGATGCTCATCTTGAGAAATTCAAGTAGAACATGGGAGCATACTTGAAAGAGCAAAGTGAGAACTTCCACCAGGATATACTGGACTTTGAACGCAGTTACGAAGGACAGTATAACAAGAACATGATGGGAGACTACATTTAGGAGCTGATTTGTGAAAGTGATTTACAGTATAATCGTAAATCTAAAAAAAACCCTACTCACTTCTAAATATTTTGTAGTCATTTTTGTATTACTCAAGTATAAATACAGGTTAATTTTGATTTATACATTGTTTTTTTCCTGACTTTATGTGAATGATACAAATTTGCCCATTTTCTCATTGGAAATAGGTATATTTCAAAATATCACCGTCCTGGTCACAAAAGCAAAGTTTGTGGGGAATAATAGCTATTTTCTATACTTTTTAGGCAAAAGCAATTATAAATAAGACTTACTACCCAGGAAGAAAAATTTTGTTACATAGCGACATCATAATGGAAGTCATACTGGGTCTATTCTACATCCCAGAGCTACCAGTGGTAAGACCATGTATTGCTGGGGCATTTTACACTGATGTATGTATTATGACAAACCCATATCTGTGGCTATATTATCCGATGGCAGATCTAAATCTATGAATTTTGAAGGTTAGGGAGTGTTATACATTGGTAAATACAGCACAAGTTTCTGTCTTACAGAATCTGGAAAATAAAGATTTTGCATGGACCATAGAAATAAAGACAAACAAATGTGGATTTAAATTTGAAGAAAAATATTCTTCTTAAAACAACAAAACTGACAGGTTTATAAATGAAGAAAGTTCACTTTGGAATAAAATAATTACAGACAGACATTACTAATAGCCCTAAATTAATGGGACAAAGAGTTGTGATTAACTAGAAAAATATCAACATTTTACAATCTCATCACATGTTTTCCATTACAATAATCTCTTAAATGAATTGATACAAAGTCTGAGAAAGGTATGCAATGATCCATTAACTTTTCCAACACTAGAGCAATAATATGCCTATGTATTACCCTCACCACCAATCTTTAAAATCAAATACTTCATTCGTACAAGTTTCAGTTCTATCATGTGTGCATGTTAAAGTATTTTACACAAAAAATGAAACAACCATGTCAATTCAATATTACTTGTACATGTTAATCACTATTCTTTGCACAGTGATAACATTGACAAGTCTGTTCACAACATCAGTTAAATAAAATGTGCCAGATTTTTTTTTAATAGAAAGACTCCAATCAACCTCAAATATAATAAAAAATATATATCATCCACAAATATAAGCCTTTTTTTGCACTGGTTTCTGACAATCTTCACCCAAATTACAACCTATTTTCCATTATTTTATCAGAAAAATTATTGTAAAGTCTAAACAAATCCATTTGTGAGAATACTGAATTTAATGAAGTCAAAAATTCTATGACAAAAACATTTTATGTTTGACATGCAATGAAATATACCATGATTGCAACAACATAACATCTGTGAATTTTTTTTTCCAAAATTAATGAGGAAAACATAAAAGGCCACAAAAAGTAACACTACAATATTTGACTATCTGTGATAGAGGAAGAAAAAACACTCTTGTGTAAAATGAGACAAATAATTTTTTCCTTAAAGCTTTAACCTTTAGAATTCTAAGCATCTAAGAAAATAATCCAACTATTATATGTCGGTATGTTACTGAATTTTTATCTTCACTGCAAGATTGAACCAAATGCAGCAAACTTCATAAAAACTTGTGCAAAATCTGCAGTTTAATCATGAGGAAAATCAATTTAATCAACTATGAAAATTAATTTCCCAAATGTAATTAATAAATTTTGTTCTAGCTTAGATAAATTGCTGTGACAAAGCAAATACTATTATTTAAAAATATGTAACAAGGAATTAATCAAGTGAAGAAACTCCCAGTAATGAAATATCAGCAACCTTGACACACGATAAAGTAACATTTTTCATAATACTAAACACTACACCATATATAACTGCATGTAAACTTGATTGAATATAGCTTAAAAGGATATCCAAAGGGCAGGAAATGAAAGCACACATATATACTTACACAACAATCCTATACCTTGAATAGAAATGTTCAATACAAATCATATCCCATCATCAGTGATAGTTTTGACAGAAAAAGACTAACAAATGCTCTCATCTTGTATTTATCTACTGGTCAAAATTTGGATTCCATGCTTATATTTTCTTGCATTGTATGTCAAATGTTAGACAGGAACAATCTCATCTACAACACATCCTTTCTTGTAATTACAAACACGACCAAATTAAAGAAAAAACCCATCTCATTTCATATATTTATATATGCAAAGGATATTTGGGGTTCATGTATGAATTTAAAAGTTTTATCTTAATTATGGAACATTCTATATATGTATATATACATTTTTCAGTCACAAAAATGATTATTGAGTGATTTCAATTTTATACTTTTGTCTTTAGAAAGACTTAAAATTAAAAGCTATATAGCACAGATTAAACAACAAAACCATCTTTCATGGCATGGCCAAATTTATGTATTCCAACATACAACAGTGTCTGAATAAATTAAGTTAGACACAAGCCCTATTCAAATAAAACTGACTTTAATGCAAACTTAAACACAAACTATTTAAACATAGAAATAAGGTCACATTGACCTTGTTTTCATTGATAACATGATACATTTGCACAGCAAGTCAGAATACTCCACACACAGTATTGCCTGATAAAATGAAATGCAAACGTGATCTCTGAGTGTTGATGCAGACGGACAGAGAGACAGAATAATGAATTCATATGAAAGAATTGCTTGGCAATCTGATCAAATAAATAAATTCCCCATTTTATGTTATCCTATCCATATACAAAGAAAAAAACACTGCTTAAAAAAGTACAATACATTCACTATTATGCTTGATGAAATGGGATGATCCAAAAAGAAAACCCAATACTTTTAGAAAGTAATCCAATACAAAAAACCCAAATAAACACAGAAACAGAAACAAAAGCAACAGTGACAAAAAGTATCAAAATGTGTAAAAATTGTGTGTAAATTGACAAAGCCAAATTAAAACATCCAAAATAAAATGAAGTCTCCATACCAGAACCTTCAGTATAATATATAAATAAATAAATAAATAAATAAATAAATAAATAAAATAAAAAATAAAGTAAAAAAAATAAAATAAATAGGAAAACAGGAACAAGCAAGTTGGCAGACCTTTTATCATACTGTGCATCTTCCTAATTTTTGCTCATTGTTCACAATTTCATATAATCTCAAACACTGCACACATCAAAACCAAAACAACCCATCAATCAAACTTGAAAACATTCAATCCTTCATAAAATTCTTTCCTCTCTATTTATATTGTCGATAAATTACCAGTTTGACCTCTTCCTATTTACCCTGTTAATGATACAACAACAATGCTGCTTACTAAATATCATTTGACTGTTAGCCATAAAATAGTATATACCTATAAGTATTAATTATAGGAAAGAAACCATTTTCTGATGCTATATACTGTTATACATTTCATCAGAAAAATCTGGCATCAAATTCCTTGCATTTTTTTCTTTAAAGCTGGAAGACACTGATACATTGGAAGAATTTTTCTTTGATACAATGTCTGTGAAACCTGAAGCTTCTATTTCTTAATTCTTGATATTTATGCTACGAATAAGTAACAACGAAAAATGAATTACCCAGTATTTCAACCCATGAAAATTTGAGAACATTCCATTTTAAAAAATCAAAACTTTAATAAAAATGAAAAGCAAAAAAACCTAAAAGCATAGTCACAAAGCTACAATGATTTATTTTTATGCAAGAAATGTAGCATCCAGGCAATCGAAGACTTCTATAATTTAAATAATACTAATACTCAAGCCAGACACAGTCAACACAGTTGCTTTTAACCTATATGCAATTCCTAAGTACTTTATAACTGAAACACCCTAGTTGTTTCAAGTGTGAGAATCTCAGACTACAGCATCAATGCAGTGTCAAAGTGACAGCATCAATGCAGTGTCAAAGTGAAGAGATTGAAGCAGAATGTGAAAAAATGGATACAATTTATATACCAGACTGACCCAAATAGTCTTTGTACCAGAATGACCAATAGGGGCTTTTGTACCAGACTGACCCAAACAGACTTTGTACCAGAATGACCCAAACAAGTTTTGTACCAGAATGACCAATAGGGGCTTTGTGCCAGACTGATCCAAACAGGCTTTGTACCAGAATGACCAATAGGGGCTTTTGTACCAGACTGACCCAAATAGGCTTTGTACCAGAATGACCAATAGGGGCTTTGTGCCAGACTAACCCAAACAGGCTTTGTACCAGAATGACCAATAAAGGATTTTTACACATACAAGACATAGTCATATGTTAAAAAAACATTTACATAATTTAATTGTAACAGTGGACAAGAATTCACACCAAAATATCACAGGCTACACAACCAAATTTACAGTCCAGCTGTCAATTAGTTCCATAAATGAATGATTTATCATCAAATACTTTTCATGCCCTGTCAATTATTCCACATCTCCCTTAATTATCTCCAGTAATAAGACAATACTTCTATGTCCAAAATCATGAATAATTGATCAACACATCTAGAGGGTCTAGAATAACCACCATCCGACTTCAATCTGAAGCCAAAAGCTCACTTCCAATAATGTCTCCACATGATGAATCTGAGCTTTTAGGACCTCCCCCATTTTTAACCCTGTAACATTTTAAAAACTGGCCTAAAAGATTTTTCTAAATAATGACCATTTTGTTTTACAGACAGATGTTTTCCTAGACTTTGACCTCATTTTTGCAATCCTCAGTTCAGTAAACTCACTGATTGTTCAGTCACTCGAATTTAGAACTCACAAAATTCTAACTAAATATTCTACCAATACATTATCAAGATAACAAGATCTGTGTGGGTCATGACAAATTGTCCAATATTTTATTGTTTTGGTTTTGTATATGTTTGCAACAATTTAGCCACATAAAACTTAAAGATGTTTATCTTGGTTAAAACATGGACCTAAACTGGCTCCCCTACACACCACAGGATCAATATATACAAAATGGATTTGAATTGTAGAGAGTTATAACCAAAAAATCAATATAAAAGGGTCCAAGGCCATCTAAATGAAGCTACAAGTTCTATATCAATGGATAAATCTGTCATAATAGGAAATGAAAATACTGAAATGGGTGTAATTTGATTATGGATACAAAGAATTGTTAGTATCAGCGAGGAAAAATTTCAATGTAGGTAATAAGGATCTAAAATGTCGAGCATATTTCTTTGCTGAAATTTGTGATTTGTGTATACTCTGCTACAAAATTGGGTATAATTTTGAGGATGCCACATCATCTCTGCTTCCTGACAATGTCCACATTATATCAGGCATGCTAACCCATGACCTACAGGCCAGATTGCACAAGTCTCATAATTACCTTCCTTGAAATTACTGTCAGCAATATTTTGGGTCAGAATGGTGTATTAAATTGCAACAAACAATTTTGTAACTACTTCAAGTACATATGCATGTGCTATAATGCAAAGCAGGTCATTTATTCAAAATTATGAGTGTTACTGTGTATGGCAAGTACACTTTACTTCTATGGCACAATATGCATGAAATTACCATTTCTTCCAATAAAAGGGGTTGATTAAACAATAATGGACCCATTTTTTTTCATGGAAAGTATATATCAACTGTAATGAACCAACCTATGCTAATGTAAAAGCAAATAACTTCTGAATAACATGATGTAAACCTACAACATACAAATGCAATATTGAAATGAACATTGATCTTGTATGTTTGACTCTAATTAATCATTCTGAAATATTCATGAGATGCATGCATACCAGAATTCAATTGACAGGTTCATGATCACAAGCCATCACTCAAAACCAGTTTTTAATATATAAATCCCAATTCATCTCCAGCAAATGATCTATTTTGTTTCTTCCTCGATCTGTTTTATATTGAAAAACTACTAGAGCAATGTGAATCGGCCATTTTTGAAACATTCTGAAAACACTCCTTATGACATCAAATAATTTGTAAAGATCAAAAGAAACAAGACTCAGTACATTTCTAAAAATTCAACCATTCTCCAATGGCAATGTGAACAATGAAGCCATCATTCTTTATTGCTAAGGACTTGAAAGTCAGAAAGTGTTATTTTGATGCAATGGTTACATTCTAATGCATTAATGTATTTAGACCAATGTAAATATTTAATTCAAACATCCAATCAAGAAACCCCTCTTTCCCTTGAAATAATAACGCCCAATTTTCCAAACCAGTAAAGAATTTAAGTTCATAACACAACTCCAGCAAAAAATGCCCACTAGTTCAGACCCTCATTTAGAAGAACTATATTGATTGCCAGCAATTCATTGTCGTTATTTCTCCCCCAACCATTTTATGTATCAAAATGCGAATGACAATGAATTGCTTTAATACAAGTAAAAATGAAAAGGGAAGCTGTGTCCAGGTTTTCTGTTATGGACTTGATCAGATAAAACAATAACTTGTTGAGAATTAATTTCCTGACCATGGATATTGCAGTCTGAAAAATAACTTTCTTTTATTGTTTTGCATAAATGTGGTAATTATTTATTTACCCATTGGGGGAAAAAGGAAAGTAAAACTTTATACTGTTTTAGATAAGTGTGTAATCATTTTCTACACTGAAAATATCTCTTCCAGAATAATACAACTGCATTTTGGACAGCACTTTGGGTCAAGACTAATAATGTTAGAAAACATAGCAAAAAAAAAATCTGACAAGTTCAATAATATTTTCTCAGAAACTGTTTTCCATATAAATATTAATCTGTGACTATTAATTTGATATATACTGAAAACGTTTGATATCCTAAAGAAATGTCAGCGTAATGAAGACTGGCATCACTTAGCAGCTTTAGAGGAATGGGTTTATTGGTGATTGATGTTGTTTGATATCCACAAGAGAATTCATCTTTAAAGAGATGAGCTTCACAAGGGGGTTATAGAGGAGTGGGCACTGTTAGCTATAATATGACACATTTGATTATGAATAACCATAAATACAAGACAAGTAAATTGATTGAAGTTTGTAGTTATCTTTAGTTGTAAATACAGCCTGCCATTATTGAGAATTTGTAACAATTTCATCCTACCATTAGACCATGATCTGAAGTACATTTTATTCCAAGTTAATATTAACTCATCCTAATATTTATCATTCAAATTCTACAATAAGACAAAAAAATAAATGTAAAAGGAAGTAAATTTAAAACAGGATGTCTTGCATAAAAATGATCATTATGGAAGAACAGGATGAATGCCAATATGTACTGATTTAAAACATACATAAAATTTAATCAAAATGTGATTTTTTTGAACATCCATGCAAATCAAATTTATGATGTGCTGAAAATACAAGAAAGCAATGATGAGCAAGCTACTTTTTTAAAATCAATATGTTTGCCTCCAGGAAAGCCAGTTATTTAGCGATATATGGACTGAAAAAGATCAACATAACTAACATCCATTCACTGCTAATGGATTTACAGGTCACCTCCATAATGTTATCAACTGCCCTAAGCAGCAATATTCTCGAGATTCTTCTTATTATTGATATTTGAACTTCTGTAAAAAAAAAAAAAAAAGGCAACTGTCTTCTGTCTGCACTTTTCTGTTCAGTAATTGGCTTTCAAATTGCTTGCTAAATTATTGGTCTATGCAATGGTTTCCTAAGCTTGTAAGCCATAATGGACAGCACCCTTCATAGGTCAAGATACAGTAAGTGAGCACCTACAGCAACTCAGAATCTCTAACAAACACCTATTAACAGGTGGCATATCATATAAGGCCTTCCAGAACACTGCCCAATCAAATTACAAGTTTAATACTGTTTAGGTGGCTCAACAAAAGCTAGACAGAGTTTTTCAGAATATATTGGTCTGATTTAATTTTTTTTTACAGCAAAGCAATACAAGCAGGTTACTAATTGCAGACACAACTAAAGTAAACAAACCTTGCTCTGGCAGCTTACCCTTAGTGATCCAATAGTATGATTCATAAAGAAGTAACTGGCTTGACCAAGGGATACACTTTGGCAGATTGCCCAGACTGATCCAATGGTACATTCCTAAAGAAGTAACTGGCCTGGCCAAGGCAAGGGATACACTTTGACAGATGACCCAGACTGATTGAATGGTATGATTCAGAACAAAAATAGAAAGCCTGGCCCAGGGACGTATGATGATGACTGACCTGATGGTAGAATTCATAAAAAATATTTTTAAAAAATCTGCACCCAGGGCACACTCCAACAACTGTCCCAATGGTAGGATTTATAAATGCATCCTTTTGGCTGCGAATCTGGTGTGCTAATTACAAAGCCATAGCAGTTTTTCCATTACTTGCCTCTTACATCAGGAAGGAAAATGCAATGGCCAGTTTTGTGGGGCCAATTTCTTTGAAATGTATCAAAATAAATCCTAAGAAAGAAACAGACAAGTTCATGGCTGTGTCCCATCTTTTTATACAGGCAATTGATGATGCCCTCAGAGAAAATGCCAACAGTTTAAAGAATCTCAGTGTCATTGCTCATTTATGATTTATACACCTGATGGGCTCATGGAAATTTAATATCCATAAAGTAAACAAAGTCATACAAAATTATCTCAAAGATGCAATGGTTCAAAAGAGGCAGAAAAAAAATAAACTTCCTCTGGTAATGCTGCTAATACACATCCTTCAAATTTGAAAAGTTATATTAGGCCTAAATCAGCAGAACAAATAACATCCATCGTGATCTGCATGTGCATTATGCTTCAGCAGATCAGCGTCTACTCAGTTTGTATTTAGACCCAGTTAATATGCAAGTATTCTGTAATTCCATTTAAAAGACACATGCGAGGCCCCAGATGGCTCAGTGACCTTTACAGATCACTCATGCATCTCATTTCTGAGTCTTGACTTGACCAACACCAGTGTGTTTAGTTTCCCTTGGGTTGGTGGTTCTTTCTCAATTAGATCATAACTATAGTCTGTCATGTGCTGAAAAAATGATATTAAACCTCCAGAAAACACAAATGGACACATACTCATACAGGTATGCTTCTGTATTTTATTCTTTAAAATGAAAACTAGTCTAAAAAAGAAATATATTCTGATACATTGCTTATCCCTTTGTAGCAGGAGTTATATTTTAAATGTCTGACCTTGTCAATTTCAAACAAACTTTAATTTCCATTACACTAATTAATCAAATTGCCAATAATTTTGAATAAACCAAAACTATCTGCAATAAGTGACACTAACAATTTATTTGGAGTTTGTTTCCAGTCCTTCATAACTTATTCATCCTGACAGCAAGAAAATATTTGTAAACAACTAGTCTAAGCTTCCTATTATGGGACAGAACAGTAAGTTTTGTATTAGCATTACATGAAAGTATGAATTGCCTGAAGTGTTATATGAGTATTAGATTAAAATATAATGTACACTCCCTTTCCTCCTCATCCCATAGGATATAATTTATTTTACCTTCCAGCATGCCATCTGTTAAAAAATTATTGTCTTTTGGAGTCCAGTTATCAGGGGATGAATATATGTACATGTCTCTCACTTCACAAGAAAGAAACAAATACAGCCTTGATCTCTTTATAGTGATTTAAAACAAAAAAAAAGTTTTGTATAATTTCCAATATGTGCTTGCATTATTTCCCAAACTTTCCTTATGGACTTGGGGTATACTCTAGAATGCATAATTTAGGGATTCACACTAATGTTTTAAACATCATATCAAAAACTGAACCACAGTGCAAAAACTATGGATTGCATTACTCCCATATCCCCATCACCTATTATTTTGAGAATACTACTTTCTTCCTTTTGTCATGGTGTGTGTGTGTGGATCAAATCTGTCCCATAACTTTTCAGCTCTATAGATCTTGTTTATACAGAATATATACTTGATTTCATAAGAAGTGAGATTGAATTTCCTTACTCTGCTGGGTAAAAAATGGCTTTTGTTTTTACCCTGGCTCTATTAAAGAAATGTCATATCATGAAACATTGGATGCTTTCTCAGTCTCTCCAAATATAATCAATGCAATCAAGCTATCTTCATTTGGAACCATAAAAGAGTTCCCATAAAAGAACTATAAATAATCATTAAGCAAAAAACAAATGACTTGTTCAATGATCTTATCTATTGATGGGCCATATCAATATAATATTTCTTGATGGTTTGATATCACTGATGTGCCATTTGTAACTAACATTTCTTGATCAAATAAATGGATTTTCCAGTGCAACAATAAATTGAAGACAAGCCAGCCTGAGATATTTATGAGGGTCAGTAAATGGCTTACACCAATGAAACTGTTCTGAAACCAATTGGAACTTGAATATTAAACAACTTGTGTGAGGCAGATTTTATAGTCCATTTTCACCAAGCTTACCTGTACACTAACTTTAAAAGGAATTTATTTTCATGGTGATTACAAATGGGGTCTAGACTCATCAATGTGGTGGGGAAAAAAAGACTGATTAGTTAAACAAAACTGGAGTCAGCTGCTAAATTGTGAAATGTACATAACTTTGAGATGTTTTTAATAGGAAAGGAACCCATTTTTTTCTCTAGAAATCCCTGCTATATAATTCTTCCTACAGGATCAATTTGATCCCAATTCAATTTTTGAGAGGTCAATAAAAATACTTATTAAACCTGGTCCAAGTTAAGTGATATCTACTGAACATTTGGGCATTTTGTCAACATAATGAGACAAAACAATGCCTTGTACTGCCATTTCTCTCAAAATGGGAAAATATGTACTCATTGAAACACAGGGAGATGGAGATTCAACAATAAACATAGCAAAGAGTTAACAACATAATAAAATATCACACAAAAAATAAATTAAAATAAAATGGGAATGTTTCAGACAAATGTCAATAAAATGTATTACTTTTTAAAAATTGCACACAGCCCGACTATTGATAAAGCAACCCCATAGGCAAATATTCATATTAAGGTTAGAAAAAGCAAATGATCTCATGATTATTCTATAATGATGAATTCATGAAAAAGAACACACTGGACAGATACAGATGAACAAACTTTCAGATACAGGACAGATATGGAAGAAAACCTGTTGCTGTTGTTTTACAGAAGAATAGTTGTTGTTGCTGATTTTATGTCAGAATAGGAACATTGATATCAAGTTAATGTGATGTGAGTAAAATTTCATGTCCAGGAACACATATCGCTGATCTGGACAGGTCTAGTCAGGATTTGATCCTGAACCCTTCTTATTACAAGTCCAGCATGCTGACCACTATGCCAAAGTGGCTCCTGGAAGAAATATTAAACTTGCTGACATTGTAGAGGCAATGTTACCCTAAACAAGTTTGCTGCTTAAAATTAAGTACTGGTTCAGCATCTTCAGTACAACCTTTTTGACAAAGATCACGAAACGAACCAAAAATGGGAGTTTTAGAGCTTGTTGGCTTGGATTGTACTCTTAAAACATTATGGGCTATATGATGCATTAGAAGTGGGACTCAGTGCCTTTTCCAAGGGATACACAGAGCAAGCTGACCCAGTTTGGCCTGGGTAGGTATCAAACTCAAATCCCACCGATTAAAACTCTGATGTGCTACCAACTAACCCAGTATGGCTCCCTTTACACATGAAAGCTGGATCTAAAATATTTAATGCTAAATCCAGCACTAAAAGGAAATTAATACTAAATGTTACTCAGTAAAGAACTCTGGATCAATAACATGTACTCAGAGGCATTGTTTGCTTGGTTTTAAGAGCACATCAACATATGATAAGATATGTAGCTCTGAGGCAATGAGAGTAAGGTGCTTTGCCAAGGCATATACCAAAGCAGCTAGACCATGCTGAACTGGGCTGGATTTGAACCTATCAGCTTCTTCTTGGGAGTCTAGTAACTAAACCACTGTGCCTCCCTAAAATGTCCAACAAGCAGCTGCCACCATACTACATTGTTTTAAAACTAGAAAAACTGAATATTTTACTGATTTCTATTAATGCACATAAAATGACACATATATTTTTAAGCATTTAAACTTTTAAGCAGCTAGAGAAACTGAGATCAGTGAGTCTTGCAAGTTCCAGCTAGTTAAATGAAATCTGCTGTGGTTGTTATTGCATCTAATTTACTTAAAACTTTAGTTTCAATTTAGTTTAATAAAGCAGCATACAATTTAACATCATCTCAATACAAGACATAAAACTGATTAAAATTCCATTAACATGAAACAAAAGCTCTCAAAAGAAAAAGTCCTATATATGGCACCGCCTTTAAATTGCAGTAATAAGGGAAAATCTCTCAAAGAAAAAGTCCCATATATGACACATCCTTCCATTGCACTAATAATGGACAATATCTCTCAAAGAAAAAGCCCTCCCCCCTATATGGCACAGTCTTAAAAAAATGTTTGCTATATGCACAACTTTAATTTAAAATAAATATGAAAAGTGTGAAAGTATTTGAATTGGATATGAAAGATATATGAAAGTATATGAAATAGATATACAAAAGTCAAACATGTAGAAATGTCTTGTCTTATGAATGTACATTATACAACAGCCAGAAAATTGTGGCACATATGGAACAAAACCAGATTCAAAAAGCTGCTCCATAATTTCTGTTTAAGTAGAAATCTACTTCGTGGAGAAATAAACATTAATGGCATATATAATACAAGTGACACTTGATTTATGCAATAGACATGTTCCTGAGGTTATGTAAATCAAAGGTAATGTAAAAGCACATACAAGAGCTTTATGAGAGTCACATCACAGGAGATGGAATATAAATGTGTGCAGTAGAAATAGAATTTAAATGAAAGTGTATAAAGCATGCATCACCTGTAAAATCTAAGGTGTCAATCTTTCAAAGTTTATCAGTGGTCCCTCCTCTTATGAAATAAACCCTTCAGCTATGAACAGATGAATTTACAAAATAGCAAAAGGTACAACCTTGTTACTGAAAGAGATGGTCTCTCATGAAAAGGTAAGCTCTCCTGAGATTTTACAGAAAGGAATGATTCTTCTACTCAGCATTGTAATAATAATAGGAAAAACTGATATGTCCAAAATGTTTTTCTCCCGTTGGTAAAGTAGTTTCCTTTTTGATAGAATAAAATGGATGTTAAAATGTTGTGGGAGGTCTCTGTTGATACCAAAGTGATATTTCAAGTGAATGACATTTTGTTTACTCTTTGTGAGTGACTGTTAAAGTTAGGAAAATCAGTTCTTAAACTTATTCCAATAGGTGCAATAATTGCAGTAAATTATTAATTTAGAAGTTTCCTTGTTAGACTTCATTCTGCTGAACTCTCATCACTGGATGTTACAATAGCTGCCATGCTACGGTCTTCCAAACTCTCCAAAGGGTCAACACTTGCTCTTTTCTCCTTGTTGCAAACTTCTGTATCTTCTTCATCACCTGAACTACTTGCAATGTCTTCCTCAGGATTAAAAGCCAGTTTGGTCTGATTTAGTTCATTCTTTTGATTTGGATCAGTTGAATCATTTTCCTCCAGTTGAAAGTCAAATAGTTCTTCCAATTTTTCAAGAGGATCTAGTGGTGACAATGATGAAGTGTCTTGATTAGTCCCAAATGAATCACTCATATCAATTCCAACACCTGAATCAAGTGTTGTTTCTTTACCCGATTCTGCCAAACTTCTAGCAAACTGAAAGAATTCATCTGCACGATTGTCATCGTCACTCATCTCGCTCTCATCATCACTTTCACTCCCTGACGTGCTTCGTGACCTTGTTGATGGGCAAAAGTTTTCTGAATAACCTTCTAAATCCTCAAGCACATCTAGTACATCATCATAACATGACCCTCTTGATTGATCTCTGGAACCAGAAGCATCAAGATGAAGAAAAAAATCTGGTTCAAAACCAGTCTGAATTTCTGAACTTCCATCCATATTTTCTGAAGGGTCATCTTCTGATGGTGACAACATTGCCATCCATGCAGCATCAGCAATTTCTTCCACTGTCTCATGAAAGCTAACTCGTTTTGGTTCAGACTTCTTCCTCCTTTGCTCCTTTTCTTGCAAGGCTTCTTCTGTCTCACCATGGTAGCTGTGGCGCTTCAAAGTTACCTCATCTTTCACGCGAGGGTCTACATCAATTGACAGCTTAAGAACTTCTGGTGATCCTTGACTGACTCTTTTCATGTATTCTGCTGATCTTCGTGGGCTAATGCTCCTATGAATTACTGCATGATGTAATCGAATTGAATGACGACTATCATGATATGACCCATCTACATTTGGAGACAATTTGGCCTCTTTCTCATATTTCTTTTGCATGGATTTATTAAATACATCATTCTGGTTTTCTGCAAGCTCTGCATCACTAGATCCAAACTTTAATTCATTTTTATCATCCATTTCTTGAGGTTTAAATGTAGAAAATGTCACAACATTACGACCATACTGTGCTGCAGAATTCCCTGTGGAATTAGGGGTAAGCAACATGGCTGCCACCGAGCAAGATGATTCCAAATCACTTGGGCTTTTTAGGTTTGTGCCACTGTCATCATAAACTTTAACATCATTCTCACACAGATCTGAACTCCTAACTTCCAAGTCAAATTCTTTTGAAATTGTTTGAAAGCGCGTATTTCCAATGGAATCTAAAGAAATATAATATCCATCTGAAGTACTGGAAATCACTTTTTGGCCAGTTACATCTTTTAACATAGGACTTGATGGAGTAGAACAACTTAATGGAGCAGGAAAATTGTCCATATCTTTTAAGTCTGAGGTTCTCATGATTTGTTCACTGGAAGATACTAATTCCAGATTTACTTGAGAAACTTCTGTCTCACTTTTTCTGGGTGAAAAATTAACTTCACATTGAGTTTGCAAATCTGGGATTTTATCTTGAATCTGAGCAACATTAGTCTCTTTCTGAATGGGTAGATCTCTCATATTTCTATTGAAAGATGAGACAGAGCTTTCAAGCTGAACTGAACACACTTGTGTCACATGTTTTAAATCACTACATCCGATATGAGTGGTTCCTGTTACTATCTCTTTATAAATGCCTTCATTCCACCTATTTAATTCCACAATATCTCTGCTTTTATGTGAAATACTATCATCCGGAGACTGTGTCATTTCATGAGCTGGTACTGAAGGACTTGTCTTTGAAATAATGTTTGATTTTATGGAAGCAATACTGGTCACTGATGAGCTCGAGGTTGAAGGAGTTGATGCTATAGCAGCCCAAGTTGGTGAGGGGCTTGAATCGGTTGACATACTTGCCAAATATACACTTCCTGAATAAGAGGATTCACTTGGTGAACTAATACAAATGTCTGTTGATTTTCTTGGGGAATTTACAGAAATGTCGGCACAATAGTTGTCCATTTTTCCTCTTGCTACTTTCAACTTTTGATTTCTAGGAGAGCCAATAATGTCTGTTCCTAAGTTTGCTGTATCATCAACTGAAGAGAAGTTATCTTTACGTGGCAATCTATGAAAACTGACCAGTTCAAGTCGTGTATGGCAAGAGGGAGATCTACTTCTTGATAAGGACTCTTTTGATATAGGAGACATCTTCTCTGACAGAGAACAGTCTAAAGCCCTTGAAGCAAATATTGGAGATGTTTTTCGAATTGGCGACTGACTAGGTATACGCTTGCTTCCACCTGCAGGCATGGAAGCAGAGCGAGTAGGAATCTCATTAGCTTTAAGCTGTTGAATCTGCACATTTGCAGGTCTCTTAGCACTGCGTCCCCTTTGTAAGGAAGCTGCTGAGGAACTGTGATAAGCATTGTTAAGGGCATTCTCTAAAGCAGTATATAATTCTGCCTCTTTTGTTTGCTCCAAACCCACTTTAACATGGTGTCGATGAAGAAAATAAGGAATATCCTCAATTAAATCTGTACCATATCCTATTGAATTTTTGCAGCTACTGAATTGATTCATCAGCTTTTGACCTTCTGTCTCAACATCTTTGTGATGATCATGAACATTTTGATTATTCTTATTTGATTTTGATTGTTCTATATTTTCATCCCCTACTTTTATTGAAGCCTTTCCAGTTACACAGGTACTTGGCTGAGTATTTCTGTCAACTTTACACCAATCATCTTGCATTGGCTTGCTAATATTTGATTCTGCCAACATTACTTTAGCTTTTACAGACATGTCATGTGACAATATTTTCATGTCAGATACTTCCACAGTTTGTGGCAAATTAGCAGGGTTAACAATTATTTCCCTGCCCATTGTTAGTTTTTCAACTTCATGAAGAATACAAGCATGGGGTAAATCGGAGAGAGGAACAGTCTTTGTTTCTTCAAATGCTACTGACAAATTTTTCACAAGGGAATAAGAATCTACTGGTACCCTATCAATGTTTGCTCTGTTCTCTGTTTCACATAATGCATCATGTGTGCTGTCAGGATTATATGTAATATTACTATTATCATTACAAGCAACAAGATTATTGTAGTCTATTGTAACCTCAACATTGGATGAACTGGAAGCTAACTGATGCTCAATATGATTTTCACCTTCAAGGTGATAGGAAGCCTGGGAAATATTATCGTCATTGTCATTTGCATTTTGATTGGCTGACTGAGTTTGAGTATTGTCAACAGTACCTACCTTTACTTCTTCATTCTTGTCATCTACTGCAGCTGCATATTCCATTTGCCTAAAACTGTGGCATTCAACAATTATACGGGATTGATTAGAAATATTAGAATGCATAATATAACCACCTTTGTCCCTATGTTCCTCTTGAATCACAGTACCCTCTGCTCCAGGATATGGTACATCAGGCACATATGTAGCACCGTTGGTTGACTCTGCAACCTCCTCATTGTGACTCTGACCTACATCCTTCTTTGGCGACCGTGGCAACCCCAATGACCCCAATGACCTGCTGCCCGACAGAGAGCTGTCACTATGGACATCTACACTCTCCACCTGATTAGTCAACTGATGGTTGCTAGTTGACTGATCAAGGATATGGGAGCCGCTTGAGGCGGTACTGTTGTGGAGATCAGCAGAGTTATGGAGGGAAGAGGTTTTGGCAGGAATCTTTGGAGTAACACTTGTGCTGCGACTGGAAATCCGACCACTTACTGTTCTGGAAATGAAAATACAAGAAAACTATTAGTGTTCAAAATATTTCATGTCATTTTTAACAATGGTCATTGAGAGCAACATTTTTTCCTAAAAAAAACCTTGACAGAAACTTTGGATAAGTCAAACATCTGGAAATAGGATTGTCATTTTTTTTATTTAAAAAATTCAATTTTACATATATTTAAAATAAATGAATATAATTGGTTTTGTTGTTGTTGATGCTGTAGGGTTTAATGCCATTTTTCAGCACAAGATAGGCTATATATGGCAGCCGGTATAATTGGTGGTGGAAGAACCCTGAAAAACCCCCGGGAAGAATCACTGACTCACAAGAAGCTACTGGTAAACATTCTCGTGTGAGAGGTGAGAGGACAATGATCCATAACAGTGAGCACTTCAGACTGCTCAGCCACTCAGGGCCTCTCAATGGTTTTGAAAACATGCTATCCATGAAATTCTGTGTAAATGAATCTTGAGCACCTCTATATCAAACAAGAAGTGTTACTTGTAAACATGAATCCCCTTTCCAAATGGGACCCAATTGAAAGTAGCTGACAGTACACAGGCCATTATGGAAGACTAATGTTACTGCACTGAATGCTAGGGATATGCAACAACAACCAACAATGTCTGCTCTGGACAGGATAGTATTCCCTCAGCCATTGGTTGTGACACTAATGACTGAACCTCATATAAAGGAAAGAAATAATGTTCTAATAATATACAACTCATTGCAACACATCAATATAGAATATTAGACAAATGTAATACTGTTATAGATACATAAGATGCAGTAAAAAAAGAGCTGAAAATAGACAAGCATGAAAATTTGGTCAAAATTAAATTACTCTCAGAGAGACGAGTCTTTATTTAAAAAAAATTATCACACGTGGTTATAATAGGGTCCAGGATTCTGATGGTGATATAAAATGCTGAAAATAGAAGTAACTCAGTCATGAAAATCTGGTCACTGTGAGATACATCCACATAACAATTTTCATAAGTGAATTGGGTCAAGAGAGAATGAAGGTGAAGAAACAAAAACAAGGTAACAAAGATATTTATATATCAACATACACCTTTGGTCCAAGTGGACTAGGTTTGGTATGGTCAATTTTCTCTCCTTCAGCTGCATGAACATATTAGTACAATTTTCATGAATGAATGTCGAGTTCAAGACACTGAGGGTGTAACAAATGGGTAGGAGATATCCTAGACATTCAAGCTTAAAATTTATCTAAAATTAAAAAAATTTAAAAATTATCGATACTGTACTGCTGTTAAGATGCATATTCCTGCTAATTTTCATGAGTGGGAGTTAAACAGATTTTAAAATATTTAAAATGTAAATATTTTTTAAAAAACCCAAAACAAACAGCTGAAAAAACAAGTCATTTGAGTGAAAAAATAATGTGAAAATGACCTACTTTTATATGATCTTAAATTGCATGCACATACCAATTTTTGTAAATGAACAAATGAAGGAATCAACAAACACAAAGCGGGGAAAATCTTCAGCAGACTGCTTGGAACGTTAACTTGGGCTACATCAGGTTAACTGCACTTTCAAGATAGTGAATCAGCTGAATTGCCTTGTCTTCATTATCCACAGCTTGTTTTTACCTTCTCCATTATTTTCACCCAATTACTTTCTAATGAACGACTGTTCTTTATGTACATGTAACATCAAGAAACTCAATTCTATGCACCAGAAGCACTTATCCCTGCCTATATAAACATTGATGAAAACAGTTCAGATTTTCTGGAATTATGTAATTTTTATATATATGCAATAAACTGAATAAAAACAGTGCAAAACTAGTATCTAATTATCTAACTAGCCTGAGTGCTTTCAACTCTTAACAAAGGCAAATACAAAATATAGACAAGACAAACAATTGAAACTAAAAAAAATGTTGTGTTTGCAAAACTTTAAATGACTATAACTTCTTGCGGATGATGGAAGATTTTTTTTATATCGACCTAGAAATCAATGAGCCAAAGCAACATCTTATGTATACACAAATTAAATCCCTGCTATTTCATTGTTATAGAAGTTATTATAGGATACTGAGTAACAAAAAAGCAAATTTTGAAAATTATTCACAAATACTTCACAAATAAAATTATCTTTTTGAAGTCGACGCATTTTCTTTTAAATAATTCTCTAAATCTGCTTAATCAACTCCTCACTCCTGTGATCCCTTGCTGCATCCAGTGCAGTGAAAGGACTGTTATTCACTCTATGATTTGTGTATATATATATATATATATATGTTTTAAACATTTTAATAATCCTGTAAAATCCAGAATGGTTGGGATATTTGGACTTTAAAATCCAGTATTATTATATATCTAAATCATTAAAACTTGCATTATTACATGTCTAAATCATTAAAACTGGCATTATTAAATATCTACATCTGTACAACTAATACTATTGATGTAAACAATACTAGGTATACTTTAAACATTTCATGAATATTGAAAAGAAAGTTTGTAAAGAGATGAAGTTCCTCATGTTACAAAGGGCGTCTTTTTGCCTGAGCATGAGCAAAAAGGTAAAAGTTGGAATTTGTTTTTTTTTCTTTTTTGCTTAACAGACCCATCATTTTTGTGTCTTATTCTAAATGCCCATCTTTTCCTATTTTTTTGCAGGTTCACCTGTCTGTGTGCAGTTCAGACTGGTCTGTCTTAGGCCAAAAGACACAAAATCGAATTCTGACCTGCAATGAATTTTGGCCGGAAAAAACTCTGGTCCAAAAGGTGACATTTTTCCCTCTGTATTCTGTAGTGCAACTAGAACATTTATATTATTTGGTATCATCGAAAAGCTACATCTGTCTACTTTTCTATAATACCACCCACTTCATTGTACATGACCTTGATGCTATGGAGCTCAGAAGTAGGCTACCACCTCCTGACCCATAAAAGCAGCACCAGGAGTTAATTGGGTTAAGCAACCTGCTTAATTGGCAATGAAAGTGATCAGTGGACCTCTGGAATTTCTCATGTAAGGATTTAATTGGGACTGCTTTGAAAGTTCTGAACCTTTACATTGCATTTGAAACCAGGGAGGGATCAATACATATAACTATCCATTTGAGACATAATTTTTGTCCTATAAGACCAGAAAAAACAAAATATGAAAAGTACAGCTACTGTGTGGAATATGGGAAAATATTCAGAACCTATATAACAGCAAACAATTGGTACAGTGAGGATGATGCTAATGATTGCAACTTGAATATACTTCTAATATCAACATAAGAACATTAACCAATCCTGTAATCCAAGTTTATCAAGTGTCAAGTGTGAAATAACATTAAGAAATATCCACCTTGAACTTATCGTTCACCTTGAACTTTTTGTTCACCTTGAACTTATTGTTCTAACATTTTCAGATCATCACTATCTTGCAATATTGCCAATTATTTAACAGTATGGCACAATATGCAGCATTTGATACAAAATTCAGTTTTCATGGATAGATGATTAGCGGTGTGAACTATGTGATGTTATTTAGATTTTTAACGTAGTTTTAACAATTTTTCAGTTATCTCACTATGATGTCTGTAGTGTGACATTTTATAGTGATGTCTAGTACTGGGGCATCATGCCACAGACTGTAGCATGATGTCCCACCCAGTCACATTATCCTGACACCTGGCCGACCATTCCTAACAATAACCTCTTAATGCTGAGCATCAATTTTCAAAGCAGGAGTTAGTACAGTACCATTTTAAAAAGTCTATGGTATGACTCAGCTGGGGTTTGAACCTGCAACCCATTGCACCCGAGGCGGATGCACTATCCACTAGGCTACTGGAGCAGTATGTGGTGTGAACAATGTTACTGATAGTTAAAATAAAGTGCATCAGTATGCAAAGGTTGTTTTGGTTTTTTTTGAAAAGCTGCACTGGGAATGAAGCAAAATATAATTATTTTTTTTTATTGTTACTGGTAGTTATTTTTGCTAATTTCAGAATGTGATTCTGTCTCCACTAAAAAAAATAAATAATAACCTATACAATACTTTTCAAGGAGGAAAGACAATGAACTCCAATAAACACAACAGTGATAACAGACATTCTATCACACAAGTAACTAATTCCTACCTAGTTGACAACTGGACACTCATAGACTCTCTACTACATACATGGGGTTAATTTTAAAAGCACACAAGTTTAATTCACATAAAATAGGACTCAACCTTAAAGGCAGGAACTAAAATCTGTTGGGAAAATAATTTCTAATAGTAAGTTATATTTTACTTGCATGTGGACTTAATATTACACAAAAATGGGCAAAATCCTTTAAAAAAAACCCCTAGATTTAATTAATACAAGTTTGGGCTTGATTTACTCACAAAAGCTAGGTGGGCTTAATTTTATAATCCAGTTCAATAACATGATTTTCCTCCAGTAAAGAGCAGCTGCAGTTTTATCATTCCTGTAATGCATGTCCATCAGCCATTTCTGGGGAGCAAAGTGACTCTTAATTTTCTTAATTTTTTAAATCAAAGTTTATACCAGTATTCTGAGAAAAATGCTTGCCACACCATTATGATAATAACAGAAAAAAAAAATCTGTACAAACTTAGATCCTTTTAGTCATATAAAATGCATAAAATATCACACATACTTCAGTAAGTATTCAAATGGATGTTTGTTCAACCTTGAACATTCCTGGTTGCTAGGACAAACAATGGAAACTTTTTCTGGCTGTATCCAAGATGATTTATAAGAGATAAAACACTTAATTCAAATATTCTTTCTGAGCGATAAGGTACATACATTTCCACATGGTCTGCAAATGAATTATATTTAAATGGAGCCATTTTGCAAGGAATTACCAAGCACTTCTGCACTTTACATGATTGAAATCAAGTGTCGTGATTTTCTGTGAAGTCAAAAATGAGTCTTATCTTTTATGTATTTTACAATATATAAACTTTTCGCAATAGTGGACTTTGTATAATATGAAACTTGCCTTTCAATATTCATCAGCAAATCTTTCTGTATTTTTTTTTTTACATATTTCCCATCAGAGCCTAGGAAGCAGTAATGTCTCATTTGTTTTGCTTAAATTTGGTACACTAGCCATTATTGGGAATTGCTCCCCAGAGAAGGCAATTTATAATTGTATTATCTTTGGTGATGGTGATCACCTTAAGGAATGTAATTTCAAGACTTACCAAATTGGACTATACACAAGGGATAAAATATTTATATGTACAATTAACAACACATAAGGGCAACTTAACTTATAACATGGACTGTAATCCAACCAAATTAGGGCTATAACTTTCTAAAATTAGAACCTAAATTACGAACAAAAATGCTAAATCCAAACACTTTCAACTCAAACCTTGTTCTACCCAAACTTACTTTCTGTAATCCAAGAAGCATGAAAAAGTCAGTAATACAGTTAAATGACAATTAACATTTACAACTTTCAATGATCTTAACGTCTCGCACTTGACGATACTACTAGAACAATTATTCTCATAGATATTATGGTCTTTATGGTTTTGCAAATAAGAGACCCTTCGATGGGACTCGTTCTTTCCTGCAGAAATCTGTATGAATTTCCTGCCTGTCCCTTTTCAAATTGCCTAATATTTACTAGAGCTTGGTACCACAAAAATTTGGCATGCTGTATTACATACCATTGTATATTGCAATTATATTAGGAACCAACAATTTAATGTTCTGAGGCAGGTGTCTGATACATTTCTTTTTCAAACTTCTGTCTGTAATACTGGAAAAAATATATTGCTCTGATTGATAGCGAATTCAAACCATATTATAACTATAATACCCCCTAAAAAATGAAATGGTCAGTACCTTAAAGTAGATGAATTTACTATGTGTATGATGTATATGTTGCAATCTAAAAATTATAACTAAAGTGAGATGATTAAACATGCAATATAACTGGATACCTGTGCAAGGTATTGTGCAGACCTTAGCTTGTTGATAAAAACAGAAAGTGCTGATGGTGAAGCCTACTGATTTACCAGCCACTCTAAAACAGGCATGGAAACTTTGAGTGGGATGGCAAAACCCAGGAAAGATATTTAACAGAAAGGAACAATAAACATAAACACATGCAACAAATGACAATATGTAAAATTCACACAGAAAAATGCTCTTCAGATTCACAGTCAGTGAGAAATATAATGTTCAACACATGCTAGCAAATAAAAAAACAAACATAAAATAACATCTTTGTATTTTGTTTTAATCCAAAATTTTTAAAAAGTTGGATTTGGCCTGAATAGCTTTCAAAATCCTATTTGACCACCATGTTTTTATGTGTGACACTTGCCAAATATGTGATAAGTATAGTATCATGAATATAATAATATTTAGATTATTCAAAATAAACAAATAAAATTGTCTGTAAAAAGATACATTTTGGATTATTTTGTAATGAGAACATGTTATTAATTATCATGAAATTCAAAACAGGGTTACTTGGAATTGGAATACATTCTTTACTAATGGAAACTACCGCAGTACTGACACCAATGGAAACAATGCCACAATCAACTGATATACTGGCAATAATGCAAACATATAGTATTTAAATTATCTAATGTATTCTTGACAAAATCAATTATATCAAATTTAGTGACAAAAATATATTTTTTAAAATATGTCTGACTTAGCATATTCACAAAATAAGAACACCACACAAATCTTTGTCACAATCTTAAACATCATTTCTTTTTAATAACTCAAGTAATGCAAATCAGATTTTGATTTCATCCAAATTAAATGTTTTTAAAACTGTGAACTAGCAAACTCTTTTGAGATATCCACAAAATTAGCTTTGATAAAAAAATGCATCCATTTGTTCATGTTGTCATGCCAACAAAGCAACACACAATAGTGTTGATAAGCTCAGTGAAGTAAAAGGAATGCAAGTGACCTCCAAGACTTGACTCTGATGGCAAGCAGGCTGGTTATTCAAGCTTATTTACAACTGTTTAGACATGCTGGTGATAAGATCAGTCACCATTGCCATTCAGATCAATAACTTGTTGCATTCAGTGAAAACCCAATGTCAGTGCCCTTATTCCTTATAGAGAGTATTGATAACAAGAAGCTTAAGGTGACCATAATAGTTGCCATGTTGGAAACTCTATCAACACCATTTTTATACTGTACTAGCTACATACTATTACAGTGTTTTACTGGCCACCAAGCTGAGTCACTTTGGAGAATAGATAAGCATCTTTTTAATATATCCAAATGGGTCATTCAAACAAGGATGTTTGGCTGTAGTGATCCAGAACTGTCGGGCAATACTCCCCATAAACATACAGTAGATCACTGTTCGAGTTTGCCTGCAACCTGCATTGAATTCAATTATATATGCATGATAGTTATCACAAACCAAAAATATAAAACATGACTGAAAGCGATACACCTAACCAGACAACCTCTTCCCAATCCACAAAATCAAGTAGCAACAAAAGAAATAACTGAAGTGAATACCTTTTGTTCTCAAACCAGAGCAAGAGGAAATCAGCAACACAAGTTACTAAGGAACAGCTAGAACCAGTGTTTTCTACTGCACCAATCACATAGTATTCTCCGCCTGGCCCCATCAACATTGAATGAAGATCTCTGGCCTGGCCTCATCAACATTGAATGAAGATCTCTGGCTTGGCCTCATCAACATTGAATGAAGATCTCTGGCCTGGCCTCATCAACATCGAATGAAGATCTCTGGCCTTGCATCATGAACATTGAATGAAGATCTCTGGCTTGGCCTCATCAACATTGAATGAAGATCTCTGGCCTGGCCTCATCAACATTGAATGAAGATCGCTGGCCTGAAAGATTTAACTGACAACTCCACTCTGAAATCTCTGAGATAACCCAAGTGTTACAGTGGAGTCTTGGGTTGACCTATCAACAGGTGAAGGAGAATTTGAGGAAGCAATCAGAATGGTGATAAGGGTTATGCAAACAGATAATCACACTAGAAGCTGAAGGCATCCATTGCGCATGCTCTCTGGTCTGGCACATAGGGAAGTCTGTTGTTGAGCCTGGTCACAGCCAAGTCCATCAGAAACTTTCCACACAAAAAAAATAGGAATTCTGTAATGGAGCAGTAAAGAGACCATTCTCTGAGTACTGTTTTGCCTGACCCGACCAGATTGTCTAATAAAACAATTCCTCTCTGGAATAAGGAAAACTTGGAGAATGCTTTCTGAGAAATCCAGACTTTTCCAATATGAAAGGCCTAAGACAATTTATTATGACTACTGACAATGAAATGAAGATCATCAACAATGTTGTTCTCATTACGGATGTGTATCTTAATATTTGGACACTATTTAAAGACACCAACATTTTTGCCAAAATAAAAAGACAAGAAGCTAAGCTAATATTTCCTTTAAAAACCAGAATGGTTTTCTTTTCATTCTTACAAGTCCTTGTTGAAAACTGAGAGAACCACACCTCATTATTCATTTGGGGGAGTGACCATTTTATTACAAGTAAGCTAATTACCAGTCAGGAAAAATCTCAGTTGAAGAAGATCAGACAAATGTTACTCTTTATTCAAAGAGACAAGCATTTTTAAAGTTCAATCCATCAGCACAAAGGAGACACCCGACATTTCCATTCTGGATAATAGGAAAACCTACACCCAACAACATACAAATCGCATACATGTTAGCATGACTACCTTCTGAGAAGGAAGGGAAGGGACAACAATATTCTCAAATGGGACCATGCTGGAGGTCAGATCAGCACATCTGTTCAAAATGAGAGGCAGCAAGTTTTCCAAGATGGGCACCATTTTCATCTAGGAACATCTACATAGAAACTTTTCGGTCAAAATCCAATGTTCATATGACAAACATGTTCAAAAGGAGTGTTGACAGTATTTCAAGATGGCCATTGTGACAGCCATATTTGTAGTCTTGCTGAAATGATTTTTTTTGAGTCTATCAAGACCTAAACTGAATGTGTTCAAATAGGTTACAAGAATTCATCAGAGTACATTGGTAAAAGTAGTGGCAAATAAATGTGGTAATTGGACATGCATCAATCAGACAACAGGCTTCTGCTTAAGCTTTTTTGATCTTTTCTTTAACATCTCAAAAGAAACTATAGTACATATGAATTGTATACACCATAAAACTTCCCAATCATGCTAATTTTAAACTACATACACTGATTTTTTAGATTTATTTTTTGCAATCAAGACATAAATATGGCAACTTTTGAAAAACTTACAAACACAAATTATTTTAGTAAATTGTGTTTCTCTGAGAATATTTATCCAATCACATTAACATTATGCAACTTCTCAAATCCAGCAACTGTGGAAGATGAACAGAAAAAAAATATCACCCTAACCCATCCCCTTACACTAATACCCCTAACTACCTGGTGGCTTACTGTTGTTTACTTGTTGTTGCTTATGAAATACCTAAATACACATTTGCTGGGAGCTGTGGAAGGTATTCATATTAATATGGAGTAAATATTCTCGAAGAACATAATTTACTCATTTGCCTTTGAATAAATTTCCCAATGTTTGGAGGATGGGTTAATAAGAGGAGGCAATAAATAATGAACATCCAACTTCTACCATGGTCATCTTTGAAGGAATAAGAATTATTTCATACATGATGGTAAACTGTGCTCCTAATATCAACAGGAAAACTTGCTGAAATCTAGCTCTTGTTGGAAATCACCAATGAAATAAATAATCCATGCCACATGCAAATGGAAGAGGTAAACAAGGCTGAGGCTTGTAAAAAAACATTTCATGCCATTTAGACAATTGATGGAGACTCTGTAAGGCTAGGCAATCAGAAATTAACAGAACTCGGTAATTTCCTCCACAGCCTCTTTAAAATTGTATTCTACATTCTTTATTTTATGAATATCATCATATAAGACAAAGTTATCCCTGCACTCACTGAAGGGAGTGTCCTCCTTGGGTATTCTGTCAATGTTATCAGTTCCTTTTTATCGTTTTGTATCTCCCCAATATACAAGTTGCATAGATTTGAGATGTCATTTGCATTTGTGGCTGGGCATGTGCCATGGTTTATCTTGCTGGTAAAAAATCCTGGCAAGTGGATTAAATGGTCAACTTAACTATTGCCAGAATAAATGGTCCAGTTATTAGCTTGTTGGTTAGCTCCACTTTAGGTTAGTTGGACAGCCTGGCTGTTGACTGTATGCAGACAGTCCAACCTTAACAAGTCCCCAGTGAGGCAGTCAAATATTTTTTTGCAAGTATGACCAATTTTCAGTAAGGAGCACCAAAATATTATATACTGTTATTGTCAAGTTGAAAAATATGCATTTAAAAAGTTTACAAGTGTAATCATGGACTGATGCATGAATGGTAAACTATACCTTCAAAAGTTTATAAATTACACTCAGAACGTAGTTACCTCCAATAATCTACAGCTCCCAAACCCCATGAACTGCTATCAACTTGACTTAATCATTTTAGCTTTTTTCTTTATCAATTTTACATGGTGATAGCATTTTTTCTGCCCAAAAATCCAAAAATTTCCTTTTTATTCTTTTATGCTACTGAAACATTAGAGGAGGCTTTACATTTTTTTTAGCTAGATCATTTTATTTGTAAAATTTCATAAGCAACAACCTGATTATGCAGATGTTTTGTATGAAAACATGTTCAGTTTAAAGCATCTCGTGTGCTCCTGTAAAGTTAGTCTGGTACCCTGACAAATTGAATCTATTATGAAAGCCAGATCCAAATTAAACAAGTCAGTATGGAGATTCTACTGCAACAATTATATTTTCATAATTACTGTTATTATTCTGTTAAGTTTATACTTAAAGTGACATTTCCATAAGACTTGCAGCCAAATCACAAACGGTGGCAGGTCTGTGGATAGCCACTTCAGTAAATGCCTGGATGATCTAAAATGAGCTGAGATTGGACCCCACCCCACCCATACAACTATGCATACCAAGATGCAGCCAACTGGTATATGGCATGGCTATCCAAGGTGACAGGTTCTTAGTCACCAATTGTGGAGTACAGTTGGCCAAATGGTTGGACTGCCTGGCCGGCAGCCAGAACATCCTTGACTGATGGCCAAATGGTATATCCATGTTTGAAAAATACACATGCACCTGGAACTGTAGGTCCTAAAGCAGAAGTTACACCCACTAGGCTATGGAAATATGGGAGGATACTCTTCCCATAAATCCGATCCACTACCAGAGGTTAAATAACTTTCTGTTGCCTCAACATAGACTAAATTCCTTCTGAAGATAAAGCACATACATGCAGTCATAAGTTGACAATACATATCATGCATGTCCCTGTTAACTTTGACATATAACACTTTCACTGGTTAATCAGAAATTACAACAAAAAAAAGAATTAACACAAAAACATTCACATCTAACAAAAAAGCACAAAGAAAAACACTATGCATGAGAGACAAAACTTGTGCATGTCTTTTCCTCACACATCAAGCATTGTCACTGTTGTTGTTTAATATTTAATGTCGATAATGACAGATTTCGGGAAAAAACCAGTCCAAAAGTGTTCCTTTATAGCAGTAACAGTAATATCCAAAATTTCAAAAGCATGGAAAGAAGCCATAAAAAGACCATTTAGTACATAATTTTTAAAGGCAGGAGGATAAAATAATGGATCTGAAAAAAATATAATTCACTCAAGTTTGTTTACAAAGATCTTTTAAAAAGGGCTAAAAGGCAACATACTGCTAAGCAAGAATCTTGGATGCAATTATTGAATACAAATATAAGTAGTGAGGAGTTGTCAGAGATTTATTGCTGGGTGAAACTTTGTACCAATGATACCAAGTTGATTACTTTGAACTTTAAATTAATCCACAAAATAATCGCTACTAATGATATTTTGAAAAGAATTAACATATTGGACAAAAACAAATGTATGTTTTGTAAGAGAGAGAATGAAAGTATTAAACATCTCTTTTATGATTGCAATATTACTTCAGTTCTGGTACAGTTTTATTGAACAATTTGCACCTTCTTGCCCAAATATTGTACATTTGTCCAAAAAAGAAACACTTTTAGGAAATGAACAACTGGACAGTTTGTGTAATTTGTTTGATTATTTTGGCAAAATACTACATTTATACTTGCAGATTAAATATGCAAAATTCTTCCATTTATGCTTTTAAGCAGAGAGTTGTAATGTATAAGAACGTTGAAAAATATTCTGCTAAGGTAAACAAATGACCAATTTCTTAAAAAATGGACCTCAACAGATGAATAGGTAACTTGTATCTAATCGGATGGTAAACAGGAACAAAACACTATTTTCAAAAGTCTATGTCACCTACATGTATTCATCTATTTTGATTGAGTACCTAAAGAGATTGTGTGCATATGCATGTGTGTATGAGTCAGTGTGTATGTTGTCTTTTTATTTCTTTTTCTTTTAATATAGATTATATTTACTATCCCTAGTTTATCTGGAAACAAGAAGTGTTCAAATTGTAAGGTGACCTTCGGATGGTTCCCCAACCCAATGGTCAACCTATTATGTAGATAATAAAAGAATTAAAAAAAATCGAAGTGGAAGAATATTATGAAAAAAGACAAAAACTTTATAGCTAAAAATCTCCCTCTTAATCTATTTCATCATCTTTATTTTTCTGCAATGAAAAGAACAAAGAACTCCAACCTGTTTAACTATAACAATAAACACTCTTCTTACTCAAACAAGTAAAAATAAATGATGTGTATGCAAAAAAAAAACAACAACAAGCACTAGTGATACATGTACTGTTTTGAGCACAAGGCCAGAATAACAATTAAGTTTACAAAAACAAATAAAATGATACAAATATAAACAAATTTCACAAAATAACAAATGCAATGTGTAGTGAATACCTTTATAAGTAATGTATACTGACTCGAGACTTTGTAAATTGTAACAACAAAACCAAAAAAGATCGTAAACTGTAGCCACCTAGTGGTGGTAAGGAGAACTAGGAAGAGTTTTCCCCCTTTGCCTATATGGAATATACTTAGGAAGACAAATTTTTCATCTTCCCTTGACTGATGGATTTGTGTGTAGATTTTCTTCCTAAAATTACCACAATTGGGAAATGTATTCAAATGAGAAATGCAGCAAATTATGTCTACAACGCCCTGAAGCATACAGGCAGATCATTATCTTTCGTATAGTGTTCCCTTACCTCTGAAATGGTTGCCTTTTCACATACTGGTCACGTACAAATTCAGATAACTCTTTCTGAGTCCTACCAGAATATCTGAAGCAAGACAAAAAAGTTGTAACCGTAAGTGAAACAAATTTCTGAAACAAGGATAAAATGAACAAGAAATAAAACAATCTGGCATTTTTCATTAAATTTTACTTTTATATATCAACTCTGTAAATGACAATAGAGCAGGGCCTTAGAGAGGGACCCTAAACAAAGACATTAATAATTTCCAGCTATGAACCTCTAGTAGTCACAAACCTATGATCTGTTTCTTCTGAACCCCACTCCTACACCAATACCATAAATCTTACATTAACTACTGCCTGGGTACAGTAGTAAGGTATGTCAGGCCTCTTCCAGTAAAACATATACTTAGCCCCCCCCCCCCTTAAGACATTTTCAAATTCAACCAATCACAACAGAAGTAATTTTAAAAACAAATTATGATCCAATGTAAGATATAACATAATTTCTGGCTATGGTTTAGTGAGTGGTAAAAGTGATTTTAATATTGGGTTGGGTACAGAAGTGATTTTAATGATAGTTGGCTGGAGGTAATCTACTGAATTCTTATAGATAACATAATCTACTGCATATTTTTATTTGTATTCATTCATTATAATCTTTTGTCCTTTTGTTTGTTTGTCTGCCAGCCATGTATATCTCTGATACTGTGAAATCACAAATTTTCTTTGGTGGCTTATTATTTGTAGATGTCATTGTACAGGACCTTAATACCTACTAATTTAATGTCCATGAATACTGATTTTCTATTTGGGATTTCTATTCTAATACAGAAATCATAAATTTGTATCCTTACTAAACTGTGTGTCTACTAAAGTAATCACTATGTGTTTTGCTTTTGATTAGAATAATAGTTAAATCTTGTATTGATTTAAATGTATGATCAGATGCTATGATTCCATTGAAATTTTTTTCAATGAATGTTTTCGTAAACTTACAATTCATGATTTGTGAGAAAAATATATTAATGCCTGTGAGAGCATTGTCACATTATTTCTGCCTACTTTTAAATTATCTTCTTTCTTGTAAGAACACATTTTAGTTAGTGACGTCTTATTTTTATGCCTTGTTGCAATACTAATATGAAGTTTTTGAAAAAAGAAGTATAGCAAGTCACACATTATATCATAAATTAGAATTTTTAAAAAAATGGATGAAAGTAAAGGAATCATTTTCCCCAGAGTACTTGTAAAATCAATGTCATTGCAGCTAACTGTATTGTTAACAGCATCATCATCACCACCATTGATGGCCTAGCAGTAACATTAATAATATTATATCATAAATTAGATTTTTTAAAAAATGGATGAAAGTAAAGGAATCATTTTCCCCAGAGTACTTGTAAAATCAATGTCATTGCAGCTAAATGTATTGTTAACAGCATCATCATCACCACCATTGATGGCCTAGCAGTAACATTCTGCACTGTTAAACCCGTTGTCAAAGGTTCTATATTCCACTTCTAGTCTTTTATATAAGGCTTATACCTATGGTCTGAGGGGCTTTCATGGCAGAGAATTAGATGCTTGTCATGTGATTACTTGCCTCCAATGGGTAAATGAAAATATTGCCAGTTAATTGTGGAAGATCAGTGCTTTTACATTAGTGGTGTTTGGGATCTGCATCTTCTTAGCAATAAAATGCTGCCATAATGTAAAAAGTTGCTCTTCATCTGAAAATGGTGTAAAGGACATAACAATCTACCAATATGGGAGATCTCATGTCTAAATGATTTTGGCTGTTGGAGATGAATATTAAATCAACAGTGGCTCCATGCACCCTAGTGTACTAAGATGCATGCTTTTATAGATCAGAGTGAGTTTTTGTCACAGCTCAACCAATTTGTTTTCCTGGTCTTTCAGGGTTTTTCATCCACCTAATATACTGTTAAAACCCCACAAAAAAACCCCAAACCAAACTGAACTAAATCAACCAACTAATCAACTGTGGCAACAGCAGCAAGGTACTAGTCCATCATATTTGCCACAGATGAATAATTCCAATTTTTATGAACTGATTGTTTTCTGTGACAATCTGGAATTTTTTACACATCAATAAATTCTGCGGACTATTTTTACAATATAAATAAACATTGGAGACACATCATTCTGAAATGCTTGTTTAATCTCTTAACTTTTTAATTCAGGAAATAAATATAACTAATACCATTTTTATACTTTTCCCAATAGCCATTGCCTAAGATGTAAAGTGTGAAGTTTCTAAATAAACATAACTGTGACAGCAATCAATCTTTTCTCAGCATTATGTACAGGTCATGTATTATGGGTCGGGGAATGAAAGGAAAATACACACTACTTCAATTCAAATGTATTGTTGATGGAATATGTTCATTTGATGATGAAAGGTTATAATTGGAATTTATGTTATGTTAACCCATTACCTAAGTGCCTTTTGGCCCTCTGCTGAGGTACGGTACAGGCGCCTCTTCGCAATTTACCTGATGTCACTATAAGCACTTTTTGGCAACACTGTAAACAACAACCATTTTTAGCTGGTTTTCATAGCGCCACCTTCCGGGAAAAACCCCATTGGTGAGAATGATCATTACATCAGATCATGTGGTCACTGTTGATGCTCTAATTGCAATCTGCTATTTAAAGTATGTCATAACTGGGTCATATTCTCCATTTAAAAAATGGCTGTCTCGGATATCATTCAGTATTTACACCAGTAGAATCACAACTATGAAAGCTTCAATAACTTAGGTAAAGTCTCTGAGACTGAGGTAGGAAGCTCTTAGTTTTTATAAATTATAAAATTACACTGATTTTGTGATATAAACGCAAAGAACTTGTAAATTTTGAGTATGAAAAATTGATGCTGTCATTGATCATGTTTGACTGATTTGATAGTGAACACGTTCTCTCAAGATTTTAAAGTACAGTATGTGCCACATTGTTCCAAGGGCAATACATTCTTGAGTTTTGTTTAAAAAGATGGCACAGAACACAAGCAAGACTGCAAAAAGCATTTTCTTTGACACATTGCCTATCCCAACATCTCTTGCTTGCATAGGGTTGATTACAGGTGCTTCATTAAAATTATGATTATGATTACAGGCTGTTTAGCACTGATGACTGATTATGATTACAGGCTGTTTAGCACTGATGACTATGATTATGATTATGATTACAGGCTGTTTAGCACTAATGACTATGATTACGATTACAGGCTGTTTAGCACTGATGACTGATTATGATTACAGGCTGTTTAGCACTGATGACTATGATTATGATTATAATTACAGGCTGTTTAACACTGATGACTATGATTATGATTATAATTACAGGCTGTTTAACACTGATGACTATGATTATGATTACAGGCGGTTTAGCACTGATGACTATGATCATGACTGATTACAGGCTGTTTAGCACTGATAACTATGATTACGATTACAGGCTGTTTAGCACTGATGACTATGATTACGATTACAGGCTGTTTAGCACTGATAACTATGATTATGATTACAGGCTGTTTAGCACTGATGACTATGATTATGATTATGATTACAGGCTGTTTAGCACTGATGACTATGATTATGATTACAGGCTGTTTAGCACTGATGACTGATTATGATTACAGGCTGTTTAGCACTGATGACTATGATTATGATTATAATTACAGGCTGTTTAACACTGATGACTATGATTATGATTATAATTACAGGCTGTTTAACACTGATGACTATGATTATGATTACAGGCTGTTTAGCACTGATGACTGATTATGATTACAGGCTGTTTAGCACCAATGACTATGACTATGATTACAGGCTGTTTAGCACTGATAACTATGATTATGATTACAGGCTGTTTAGCACTGATGACTATGATTATGATTACAGGCTGTTTAGCACTAATGACTATGATTACGATTACAGGCTGTTTAGCACTGATAACTATGATTATGATTACAGGCTGTTTAGCACTGATGACTATGATTATGATTACAGGCTGTTTAGCACTGATGACTATGATTATGATTATAATTACAGGCTGTTTAGCACTGATGACTATGATTATGATTACAGGCTGTTTAGCACTGATGACTGATTATGATTACAGGCTGTTTAGCACTGATGACTATGATTATGATTATAATTACAGGCTGTTTAACACTGATGACTATGATTATGATTATAATTACAGGCTGTTTAACACTGATGACTATGATTATGATTACAGGCTGTTTAGCACTGATGACTGATTATGATTACAGGCTGTTTAGCACCGATGACTATGACTATGATTACAGGCTGTTTAGCACTGATGACTATGATTATGATTACAGGCTGTTTAGCACTGATGACTGATTATGATTACAGGCTGTTTAGCACTGATTATGATTATCATTATGATTACAGGCTGTTTAGCACTGATGACTATGATTATGATTACAGGCTGTTTAGCACTGATGACTGATTATGAATTCAGGCTGTTTAGCACTGATGACTATGATTATGATTATGATTACAGGCTGTTTAGCACTAATAACTATGATTATGATTACAGGCTGTTTAGCACTGATGACTGATTATGATTACAGGCTGTTTAGCACTGATTATGATTATCATTATGATTACAGGCTGTTTAGCACTGATGACTATGCTTATGATTACAGGCTGTTTAGCACTGATGACTGATTATGATTACAGGCTGTTTAGCACTGATGAATATAATTATGATTATGATTACAGGCTGTTTAGCACTAATAACTATGATTATGATTACAGGCTGTTTAGCACTGATGACTATGATTATGATTACAGGCTGTTTAGCACTGATGACTGATTATGATTATGATTACAGGCTGTTTAGCACTGATGACTATGATTATAATTACAGGCTGTTTAGCACTGATGACTATCATTATGATTATAATTACAGGCTGTTTGTCACTGTGTAGCACTGATGACTATGATTACGATTACAGGCTGTTTAGCACTAATGACTATGATTATGATTACAGGCTGCTTAGCACTGATGACTATGATTAAGATTACTGGCTGTTTAGCACCAATGACTATGATCATGACTATGATTACAGGCTGTTTAGCACTGATGACTATGATTATGATTACAGGCTGTTTAGCACTGATGACTGATTATGATTATTATTACAGGCTGTTTAGCACTGATGACTATGATTATGATTACAGGCTGTTTAGCACTGATGACTGATTATGATTATTATTACAGGCTGTTTAGCACTGATGACTATGATTATGATTACGATTACAGGCTGTTTAGCACTGATGACTATGATTATGATTATGATTACAGGCTGTTTAGCACTGATGACTGATTATGATTATTATTACAGGCTGTTTAGCACTGATGACTATGATTACGATTATGATTATGATTACACTTTATTTGGAAACCATTATGATCAGAGGCGATGATTACAACTATGATTGCTTCTATCTGCTTAACCATTTTTTTTGTTCTGGGCAGATATCATATACCAAATAACTGAAAAACAAACCATTTTAACTCTATGTAAATGATTATTGACAATTATTTACATACAAATTAACATACCATATAGTCACCAAATATTATGACAGTGTAATCATAATCATTAATTTCAAATACTATTTGTTCCAAATCAATTTCAATTTCAAATCAATATCAATTTCAAATACTATTTTTCAAAAAACATACTTTCATATTGGCCACCTAAAATTTTCCCATTCCTTATAGTAATAATCAACATTCATGGTCTTTGTTTATGGAAACTTTTATTATTCTTACAATTATCAAGTTATTTTTGTTGTTGTAATAATTTTTAATCATGATCACACTATGCAATTTTAATGAAGGATGGTTATGATTATGATTACAATGATTTTGAAATTAATGATTATGATTACACTGTCATCTATTACAATTCATATTCCTTGGTGTTCAAATGCTAATAAAAATGTATCATTTTTCACCCACTGGTCCCTGTGTCCTTGGACACATGGAAAATGGGAACCAGCCTGGAAATGGTTGAAGATAAAATAGAATATATACAAGTTTGGCTGGCCAAGACTGGTTAATAGCAATAGTAACAGTTTGATTTTGGAACACTCATTACTAAAATAAGCACCTAACTCTTTGGTGATGAATTGAAAGCGCACGTTTCAAACACATGTAGGTTCAGAAAATGCAGCGGTTCATATCCTTTTCTCAACACAGAAGCTAACATCCAGGTTTCATCTATACTGACAAACATAGGCTTGATCATAAGCCCTCAGAAATTTTAAGCTAGTGAATTTTTTATATCATGGTGTTTGCATAGGTTTACTATGTGAACTAAATTAGTGCTGTGAGTCTGATCTCCAATCCATAAAAGTCAGCCATTTTGTAAGGGTGTTATGTAGCCGCACCCCAGTACAGTAAACAAAAAATGTGTTGCATTTTACTAAACCTGTATTGGATCACTGTCAAACATTCTACAACAATTATCTCTGGATAGACAAAACCAATTAGCACTGTCACTATTGACCTTAAAACCTTCCTGCACTCATTTGCAAAGGAAAAATCAAAATAACTGTACAGTTTTAATAATTTACTTCAGTGTATATACCTTAGCTGGGGTGTCAGCTAGACATATGATGTACCTCAGACCCTATATAATAATCAAGACATAAAGAATTTTTTTAATTTATGCGGACTATAAGTGTTTTGAGTAGGCTAATTTAACACTATCATTACTTGGATTACAATAGGCCAATTTGAACATTTGAGCCAAATCCAATTAATATTTTTTTGAGTTATCCAAGCTAGAAATTACTCTGTATTACATTCTATTTTGTGAGTGTGTTACTTTGTGGCTCCACGTTTCCTTGCATTATCTGATACTGTGTAATCCATGATACCAGGAAGCAGCTGCACCATTCTAATGTCATGGCCAGCAAGATGCACTATTACGTTTTCTCCTGCAATATATGTCTTTCAAAAGCTCCAAACAAAACACCCTTCACATTAACACAAATCTTAACGATTACTGAAATTACCACTACTGGACACCTGACACCTGTGTCACAATATCATCCAATACATACAAACAAGGAGATGCTCAATCACTAATTAAATATACACTATATTTAATAAGTTGGATTTATACAAACCTAAATGAAGAGCCTCTACTGATGACACGAGTTTTGTGGCGCTCCGCTTTCTTCACTGTATGACATCGGAAGAATGTGTGGTGTTCAATGCATTTCTTCCAGAAACCTTTACACTCATCTCTGGTCTCGAAGAAAAACTCGACTAGATCCTTGTAATAACCCTTTAAATAAATGAAAAACGGTATAAAACAAAGATTACAAGACAAAATCAGTGAGTCTGCCTAATAAATTTGACAAAAATGAAGGGAGTGGACTTGTCATCAGAGAGAGCTATACTCATAATATTTGCTAAAATTCTGTAAATTTTGGGACTGGCTTATCACAGGATTAACTGGGTTATTAAAATAAAGCAACTTAGCTCATTGGAAGAACAACTGTGTGGACCAAAAATGTTTCTAATTTTGTTTTATTTTACTTCAAGATAAATATACACATTTTTTCTGTCTTTACTCATATGATTATGGCAATGAGACAGTCTTCTAAAGTTTTGAATACAAGATACAGGATTACAACACATATTTTTCATTCACAAATTATTGTTACGTTATCATTGTTTCCTTGTGATCCTACAGTTGTAACTTGCTCTAACTGGTCAGATTATGTACAAAGCTTTTGATACAATGAAACCTAACATCTTCTATTCTGACCCAAGGGAATTGTTTGAGCTGTAACAAGCGAATTATTCTGGAATCAATATTTTCCCAACGCCAAACACAAACACTATGAATAGCTCTTTATATATTTTAATTTTAATAATTAATTTTAATTTTAATAATTTAATAATCATCTAACATTGATAACTGAAATGTGTATCTTGAAACCATGTTATTTCACTCAGTGACATTGACCTTTGATCCATAAACAAGTTTGCTTCTTCCATACCCCATTTGCAAGCCATCCACAAAATTTTGTTCAGGTCTGTGATGTGGAACAAATATTGTTGTGCAAAAAACATTTGTCCTCTTCAAAGTGATTTGATCTTTAACCTCAAAATCAATAGTTTTCTTCCTTACCCTGAGTTCACACAAGCAAAAAATAATTGTCCTGACATATGATGTAGAAATAATATTTGTCTGTATAAATCATTTTTATTGTTTCAGTGACAGTTACCTTGCATTTTAACCCCAAAATCAATAAGGATTTTCCCTTCTCAAAGTATATGTCATCTACAAGGTTTGGTAACTATCGTACACAACTCAAATCAACCATGTTTTTTCTTAAATTCACATGATATTCGATATTTTGGGCTAAAAACTGAGTGGGTTCTTCTTTACCATAAATGCAAGCCATCCATAAAGTTTTGGTGACTCTACAAAGTGGAGAACTAAAGTTATTAAACAAAACAAAAAATATTTCCTTTTGACAATGACTTTGACACCCATTTTTGATTCCGTTCTGCCTAACCCAAGTACAAGCTATTCATAAGATTTTTTTTTGGTGAAAATACAATCAGTGGAACAAATACTATTTAAAAAGTACACAGAAAATGATAAAACCATAAATCTGCAATCCTATTCATGGTTGTTGTAATTAAGTTAGCAAGTGATTGGTTATAGAAAATCCCTCTTTCTAAAAATAAATATTTTAATCATTCTGAAAAAGTTGCTGAGAATTTGAAATGACCAAGAGAGTATTGGACTAAATTACTGCAAAGTGTACTTTATGGCAAGGTCAGAGATATCTATATATCCCTGCCAGCAGAACAAAGTTCTAATTATGATTTAGTTAAGGAATGCATCTGGAAGGATTGTTTTAGTCCCTGAGGCTTGTTAGCCAACATTCAGAAACTATAGGAAAGATGCTAAACAAATTTAACTTGCATTTATTTGCTAGGGAAAAAGAACAGTTATTCAAGAGATGGTTCTTAGCCAAGAAAATTGAACATGATTTTGCAAGTCTTGAACAATTAGTATTACTTGAAGAGTTTAAGAACTGCGTCCATATTGACATCAAGAAACCTTGGAAAAAGCTGCTATTGCTGCTGCTGGGTATTCATTAACTCATAAATTTCTTGCAAATCTTTCACTCAGCAGTTTACTGATACAAAATATGACTCCTTCTACAATCTGGCACAACTTCTAAAAATCAAGCTACTGACAGACTTGATTCAAAATCCTTGTCTATTCCTACATGTACCTATTGCAAAAAAAAAGGACACATTATTTCTGATTGCTTCAAATTGAATTAGAGGCATCAGAATCAAGATAGACCTATCCCAAATGCTCTTATTTCTAAGAGGTCATGGTCATATATTGAAAACAATTGGGTTTGAAAAACCTGTCTGATTTTATTGTGGAGAATTTTGAACCTTTGTGTCAAAGAGCTTTATCACTCTTGTGTTGATTCGGCCAATCATATCCTAATTAAAATTTTGAGGGATACAGGGGCTTTTAGTTTCTTCTGAGAAAACCTGTTTTAATGAGTGTTTTCATTCAGGGAATATGCCTCTTTCTGATTCTATTAATTTGTCCTCCGACTTGTGACAGTTGGCATAGTGTCTACTTTACTTGTTGAGGGCAATCATTTGTTGCTAGGCAATGACTTAGCTGGAGACAAGGTTGTGGTTAATCCAGTTGTAACTGATAAGCCTTCTAAGACAGTCAGGCAACCAATAATTGTTGACCATAATGTGTGTGTGTGTGTCAACCAAAATCACAGAGGCAATTCCTTTGAGGAATATTAAAACAGAAAATATAGTAAAAGCTTTGACAAATTTCTTTACTCAATTTGGCCTTCCTAAGTCTGTCCAGTCAAATCAAGGGTAAAATTTTATGTATTTAATTTTCCAGCAAGCCATGCATGAATTGGGCATTCAAAATTTCAAACCAACTGCCGATCATCCCTGAGAGCTGAGGGGCTTTGGAATGATTTCATCCAACTTTGAAAAACATGCTTCATTGTTTTATTAAGTCTTATTGTTTTGACACAGGTAAAGAATGGGATGAAGGCAGACATTTACTTTTGTTTGTAATTAGAGAGTCTGTGCAGGAATCTCTAGAATTCAGTCCCTTTAAACTGTTGTTTGGATATGCTGCATGTGGACCTTTAAAGTTATTGAAAGAGAAACTTCTTTTTAATGAAGAAACAGAAAATAATCTTCTTGATAATGTATCTGATTTCAAGTATAAATTGCCAAAGGCTTGTGAGGTCACAAGAACAAATTGCACTCTACTCAATCAAAGAAATTAAGATAGAACAAAATCTCAAGGGATAGGAGTTTTAGTACTAGAGTTATATAGCTCTCTTGCCCATACCACAATATCTTCTTCAGGCAAAATATTATGGTCCATACACAGTTGAAAAGAAAAGTGATTTAAATTACATCATAAATACTCCTGGGAGTCATAAACAAAAACAACTTTTCCACATCAATATGTTAAAGGAGTATGTTGAAAAAGATAGCCAGGTAAGTTATGCAATTAATTTAGTTGAACCTGTTCCCCCTAATGAGTGAAGGAATTCATACAGATTCTACTGATCTTAGAACAAGTCTTTGGAATTTGGAAGTTATGGAATATCTAGACCAGAAACTTTCTCATTTACAACAAGAAAAAAGTGAATATAAGCAGCTGTTTCCAGACATACCTACAAGGACAAACAAAACTTTTCAAGACGAAATATTAGATTAAAAACCCATGATACAACACCAATGCAGGATGAACCCTCTCAAACAGGAATGCTTGAAAAAGAAGATTCAGTATTTATGGGAAAATGATTTTATAGAGCCCAGTATGAATGACTGGAGTTCACCATGCATACTTGTTCTGAAACCAATTAAAACTTTCCAAATGTGTACTGATTATAGGAAGGTAAACTGAGTGACAAAAGCAGGTTCATTTCCATTCCCAAGAATCGATGACTATCGCCAAAATTGGAAATGAAAAACACATCAATAACTTTGACCTTCTGAAAGGATTTTGGCACATTCCACTAATGGAAAGGGCAAAAGAAATTTCTGCATTTGTGACTCCAGATGGACTCTACCAGTACAAAGTTATACCATTCTGGATGAAGGGTTTTTTAAGTGCTTTTCAATGCCTTATGAATATGATTACCTCTGGTCTAGACAAGTATTTTCATGTGACCTTTTGGCCTTTGTCTGGTACTGTTTTGTTCAAGGTTAATTTCTCTGCACAGAATCTATTTTTAGCCTCTGCTGATCCTTATATGATCTTGACAATTAGATCTGGTTATAATCATCAATGTTGCCAACTACAAGACTGATAAAACAATTTTTTTTTCATTTAAACAAAATGCTACGTTTTTTTAAAGGCAGTGATTTTGTCACATATTTAATTAGTCAGTCTGGTACCCTATGGTTTTTACATTTCTTGACACTAAGTGAGAAAAGCCAAAACAGCTTTGATAGGTATGCAGATTTTACCTTAACAATATTACCTTGCAGCCATTAGGATTTGTAAACTTGACAGTTCTTGTCAATAGTAATAGCTACTATCTACCAAAGTGAACAAGCTCAACATCTTGCTATGGGAAGCCATAAAGGCAATCAATCCATTTTCTGCTGACTAGTGTAATTTA
The DNA here is from genome assembly GCA_016746295.1 of Potamilus streckersoni. Lineage (NCBI taxonomy): Eukaryota > Metazoa > Mollusca > Bivalvia > Unionida > Unionidae > Potamilus > Potamilus streckersoni. Next base: position 187,208 of record JAEAOA010000563.1, read on the forward strand.
CTTTATTACCTACACTTCTCAGCTGTTACTACTGATAAATAATTGTAATCTTAACAATTATCCAAGTGACTAAACTGGACATCTCATGACTACACAAAACAGTAAGGCTAATCAGATTACAAGTAACTTACCTTTTTGTATGGACTAAAATTTTAGTCTTTCTCAGCTTTATGGAACAAATGTGGCTTTTGTGAGGCATAAATGATATAATATTAACCTTAGTGGTACAGGTAATTTAGTCAACACTTCCTTCAGTAATGAAAATCAGACATTGAGAAACATATTGGATTACTTAACACACCTTATAAAATAAAATACTGGTTCTAAATACATATTAAAAAATAAAATGTGTCCACTTGTGAGGGGGAAATTTTATATTTTTGCACTAATATGCTGGCTGCTTGTCATGTTAACAGGGTGGCATTTCATGAGGGGTAGCTTTAAACACGAACTTGTTGGTGCCAATGGATTCTGGCCGTAAGGAGCAGGTGGCTGCTGGTCAGGGAGACCATTCAAGAGAGGGACCACTGTACCATTTTTAAAAGTCTTTGGTATGACTTGGCTGGGATTCAAATTCCTGTATCTAAAGTGAATGTCTTAATGATTTGGTGGGGGTAAAAAAGGTTCAATTCATTGATATATAAACATTAATGCACCAGTATGTTGTCTATGAATAGTTACGGTAATATTGTATTGCATGGTAACCATGAAATTAGGATGAACAGTATGAAATAAAGACACATTTACATAACTTCTCATGCACATATCATACAGATTGTTTCAATCTAGTAATCATTTCAACTTCCATTTTATAGTGAATTTCATAAAGTAAAATACAAATTCTTGTTTAAGGGTAGTTTTTGAAGCATTTTTACTAACTTGCAATTGCAATACTGTAATCTAGTTATCTAGTTACTATCAATTAAAATTCATTATACATTGCATATATCTCTCCATCTAAAAATACACTTACAAGTATGAATACATTTCATATGAATATAATTCTTTTATACACGTACATACAGCACAAAAAAGTTTCTACTTGACAAAGAAAACTTATTGCTTAAAACCAGAGTTAAGTGCAGATATTCATACTGAGAAATAGAGAACATAATTCAAAGAGAATAAAGCACACTCAAACATTGCATATATACACCACTCCCTCGATAACTCGCAGACATTGGGGTCCAAAAACATTGACCGCGATATAAGCGAGGGCGCGAGTTATCGAGGGACCTATAACAAACAACAAAACTAACAAAGGGATCGACGTATAGGCAAAAGGGGGTGGGGTTGGCTTGGCATGTTACAGTGTTGAATACTCAATTAATAAACCTGCTAAGATTAACAGTGAATAAATATCTCTTCATATCGGTATATATTATTTTTTTCCTCAGAGTAACATTAATTTCAGGATAACTTGCTGTATATTGATCATCAAAACATTATTCCACGTGGTGGTTTTCATTCGCTTAGCACATGTACGACTTCACATTTTAACCTCAGATTTGAATCACCCACGCATGCGTGCCCCAGTTATACCACATGACCACTTAGTCGCATAAATGTTATTATTTTGGAATTATTATTTTTAAGATAGTTATTGGTAAAAACGTAGTAGTATAGCAAATAGAAATATCGGTACATGGCTAACTTTCGAAATTTGCAGAGCTAGTCGACTAAAAAAACAATGAGCAAAGATTACTTTGATGTGTTACAAAGATTTCAAGGGGTCTAGGTGATGATTGTTCATAATATACTTTGTGGGATTTCTTTGACATGTCTGTTGGGAAATTAAAGGTATCCGTCTGGATTTTTTTAAAAGAGCTAGCAAGGTACCCATCATTTAGCACCCACCCACATTCAATAGTTATTGTCTACAAAGAGGTTTATTACCCTTGGAACAAATGTTTTAATCTTGGAATATAATGCCTTGGGGATAAGGGTTGGTCCAGTGGCACAATGCCAAGGAATTTTATTAATCAAAACAGATGGTCTGAGGTATTGTTTATTTATATTAAGCAGCAATCTGGTTTCTAATTATAGCCATAGCTGTCACACCTGTTTGAAGTGGTTGGTGAGTGTGGCGATTTTTTTTTTTATAGGTACCCATGTTTACGTTTCAATATCCAGGTTTTTCTATACCAGTTTACCCTTGACAGCCCTAGATACATTACTGATATTATATACTTTAATGATGTTAATACATAAAATGTGAAAACATTTTCCATTGGTGAAGTAAAATTAAATTTGATAATGGTAACGAATACGAGAACCTATGCTACTATTGGCATGCCTTTGAACTTTCTTTTATGGTACTTACCTGGTTTGATTGGATGCAAAATACATATTCAAAGTGATAAAACAACACCAGTCTCTTTTAATTGATTCTTTTATTGTAACAAACACTTCCCACGCTGTTGATCCAAACAAAGCCGGCTTGTAATTAGGTTCTCACGTGTGACAGTTGACTGACTCTTTTCATGCTTTCATAGAAGAGAATAGGTATGTTGCCAGTATAAAGTGGAGACAAAATAAAAGGATTATAATGTGAATTTCACCTAACCAGATATTTAATTAGTGTCTATGGATTCTATCTTTACGGCAATAACCACCATTTTCATGATAAAAACGAGTTATATATCAAGGTTTAATTTATCAATTTACCATTTCTTATCACATTTTTCACTGTTCAACACATTTTAAAATATATTTGCTTTGAAAAAAATTGGGAGCCATGCCTGACACTAAGCAGGTTCGCGAGTTAGAGTTATCAGCGCAGTTATCAAGGAAGTGGTGTATGTGTGTATATATATATATATATATATATATATATATATATATATATATATATATATATATATATATATATATATATTGCATTTCTTGCTTTGCTTCTACTTCTCCTTGTTCAGCTCTTATCTACCTCTATTTTGTCCAAAAGGAGAAGTCACTTCTATCTAAATAAAATTTAAATCTGGCTTGACCCTTGAAACACTGTAACTAAAGTGTGTGATTCAACTCAAAGGAAAAGATATTGTACTGATGTTGGAGAGCTTGCTGATGAAAATGGATGTGTTGGCACTGAAGCCAACAGAATAAAGGCAACACCACTGAGATAGGCAGTGCACACATAAAATATATTTATTAGAATGGGCAGTAAACATAAAACTGACTCAACAAACAAGGAAATATTATGGGGACTTGAGAATATATGTAAAACTGTTCTCCTGATAATCTTAGGATGATTCTGAATCAAATAAAGGCATGTACTCAATGCTTAAACATCTGCATGTAAATAATGTCAAAAAGATATTTTTGTTTTCTTTTTTTTAAATCCAAAATACTTTATTTACAAAAGTCAGATTTGGTCTGAATATCTTTTGCCACATTAGTAAACTGCAATTTTTAGATATGTGATATGTATTAACTATATGATTCAAGATTCATTTTTAAAAATTTACTTCTCTAATATTCAAAATTAGTTTATACCAAATAAAAAATATCTTTGTTAAGAATTAAATGTTCATGGCATTACTTTGTTTCAAACATGGTTTTCATATTATTAATAAAGGTGTCAAAATTTTAGCATCTAAAAGGGTACCTGTTGATCTTAAAGATTGATTCTGGGTCTGGGTATCAGATCAAAGGGAAATTTGATTAAATGTGAACCTTAACTGCTTTGCTGTAGGTTCATACATGCCAACCACAACAGAGGTATTACTAAAATAAGTAGCAAAAAGGTGCAATCCGAGCATAAAAAGAACAATCGATATATTACATGCCATAATACAAAAAAAACAAATGAAAAATGTAGATTTATTTTTGCTACTTACTGAATCTGCAGTTAGTTCAAATTCTTGTCACAAATCAACTAAATCCATATGGATTAGTACAAGAATACAGTCAAAAAACAAAATAATAAATTATTTATGCACAACATTCATTTTAACTAATCTACATATCTTAACTTTTTCTAAATGGTTGTAAAGAGAAGCCCACAAATCTGAATCATCACTGTTGAATTTACAGTTTCATCACTGTTAAAATTTCTCTTTCAAAAGTTGTAAAGTGCTAGTATCTTTTTCCTGATGCAACGTGTTCTTGAGTTTCACAAAACCCCTAACATTTTTCAGTCATATAACACCCATGAGTCACATCGATCAAACAAGTTTCACTTAATATTTGACACAAATCTTTTGAATACAGACTTATCTACCAGTAAAGTGTGTATCGAAATATAATGAATTTGTGACACATTATTTCAAAGTCAAGAAGCCTGTGTTTTCTTGGAAATGTGTCACGTACAATTACTATAATTAGAAAATCGGGAAACTATCTGATGTTTATAGCTAAATGCTTGCACATTAAAAAAAATATAAGATCAGCAGACAAAGGTGTACAATGGATAAATGTGCAAAAGTCAATAGTCAAATAATACAAGTCTTGAATTGTAATTGTTATTATTTGTCTTGCTCACTCCTTACATTGCCAGAAATAATCTTTCATATTTCCTTGGGAACATGTTGGTTTGTTTATTTTTTTACATTAACTAAACAGGTACCAGATAGCTCATTTTATTACCTGGGTTATTAGCAATGGGTACCCAGATACCTGTGGACATCTTTAATCACTAAATTTGTAATAAAATTACTAGGGAACTTCCATGTAATCCTTCCTGTTGGAAACTAAAATACATCTAGTGTAAAAATTACCATGGTATGCAATGCCATCAAAAAGCCTGGATAAAAAGATTTACTAGTAATACACCTCATCTCTACTATGCAATGTAAGAGAGCAAAATTATTCCACGAGTTTAAATAAAGTCAAACTCAAACGATGTATTAAATAAATAAAAAAATAAGAAAATTGAAAAAAAGGAAAGTGTTAACTTGTGAAGACCAAAGAAATTCATTCAGTAAAACCAGATTTTTCAAGTCTTGTTGTCGAGTGGGCAAATATGCGATGGATGCATGCATACATGTAGGTATGCATGAATAATTTTTTAATTACGCCAAAGTTTTGTGGCAGTTAACTGCCACAATTTGTTGTTAAACCAGAACAATCTACTGGGTCATCAGATTTTGAAAAATGCTTTCTTAGGGACAACCATGACTTTTCTAAATTTTCTTCCCTGCAGACTTAAGTATTTGTTTTCTCTAGATTTTCCATGAAAAACTATTAAATGTGAGCATCATTAATGGACCTTGACAAAATTAACAACAATCTGTTATGCAAACAGGTCCAATGAACAAAGCTTGAATTTTACTTACATAATTTTCTGGATGTAGTTTTATCAGAAACTTCTTCCTCTTGAAGCTAAGTTTTCTGATCTTTGCCCAAGAGAAGGTGTTGATTTTTGTGAAGCCTTGAAAAACCAAGATTCCCATGCTGGCCACTGCAAGGTTCAGAGGTACAGCCTCATGGTCCTGGGAAAAAAAAGATCATACTTTCTACCAAAAATTTGTTCTCCATCTGTTGTGACCAAACTAACAGATGTGCTATGCTCTCATTTTTCAATACTAATAAATAATTACCATCAGATTTTCTCATTTGTAATTTTTAACAACTGTTGTAAAACACTGGTGAGTAGGAGTTTGTTCTGTAAAGTAAATTTTTTTGCACTTGACTAGCTGGGATTTTACAAGATTTTTACTTGCCTGACTGGGGAAGTGGATTCTTAAAGATCTGCACCTGCCTGTCTGGGCAAGTGGATTCTTGAAGATTGTATACTTGCCTTGAGGATATTTCAACCAATGTTTTGTGCTACAACAAAAACTTGTACTATGTCCAATTCTAACCCACCCAGACTGTCTCCAGCTGGATTGATAATTATAGTAGATATTTAGCTTCAATTCTTGCCTACAGTAGGCTGTCTCCAGCTGGATTGATAATCATAGTAGATATTTAGCTTCAATTCTTGCCAACAGTAGGCTGTCTCCAGCTGGATTGATAATTATAGTAGATATTTAGCTTCAATTCTTGCCTACAGTAGGCTGTCTCCAGCTGGATTGATAATTATAGTAGATATTTAGCTTCAATTCTTGCCTACAATAGGCTGTCTCCAGCTGGATTGATAATTATAGTAGATATTTAGCTTCAATTCTTGCCTACAGTAGGCTGTCTCCAGCTGGACTGATAATTATAGTAGATATTTAGCTTCAATTCTTGCCTACAATAGGCTGTCTCCAGCTTGATTGATAATTATAGTAGATATTTAGCTTCAATTCTTGCCTACAGTAGGCTGTCTCCAGCTGGATTGATAATTATAGTAGATATTTAGCTTCAATTCTTGCCTACAGCAGGCTGTCTCCAGCTGGATTGATAATTATAGTAGATATTTAGCTTCAATTCTTGCCTACAATAGGCTGTCTCCAGCTGGATTGATAATTATAGTAGATATTTAGCTTCAATTCTTGCCTACAATAGGCTGTCTCCAGCTGGATTGATAATTATAGTAGATATTTAGCTTCAATTCTTGCCTACAATAGGCTGTCTCCAGCTGGATTGATAATTATAGTAGATATTTAGCTTCAATTCTTGCCTACAATAGGCTGTCTCCAGCTGGATTGATAATTATAGTAGATATTTAGCTTCAATTCTTGCCTACAATAGGCTGTCTCCAGCTGGATTGATAATTATAGTAGATATTTAGCTTCAATTCTTGCCTACAATAGACTGTCTCCAGCTGGATTGATAATCATAGTAGATATTTAGCTTCAATTCTTATTGAATAGACAGTAGACTGTCTCCAGCTGGATTGATAATCATAGTAGATATTTAGCTTCAATTGTATTGAATAGACAGTAGACTGTCTCCAGCTGGATTGCTGAGAACATTATCATGATGGTCTTAAATACTTGCATTTCATAAACTATTCAGAAGGGTTATTTTTACTTACTTTAAGAAAGTTTTCTTTCTTGTATGTGCATATTTTAGTCAATATTATGAAATTTGTGGGTATCAAATTTAGCCATCTGTTTAAAAGGTGTACATCTGAGTGCTTAAGTATGCTCATTTGTTATCTGGAAGAGGATAACCAAAACAGGAACAGGATAAACAGGAACATAATATAATACTGAAGGACAATGTTTATACCAATGATCATATATGTACCATCATTTATTCCATACATTTCAGAGCAATCATGCCTAATCACATTAACTGGATTGATCAGGCAAATTATTCATTACTCTAATTAAGGATAAAAGCAAAAATCTGAACCAAAAATGCAGACATTGTTTTGAATGTATGCACAATCATAGTAGTTTATAATAGTTTAGTAAGTGCTTGGACACAAAAAATTGTTTTTAATTGCATACATGGACACTGAAAAAAAAATATTTTTTTTTTGTGTCATGAGATTTACAACAACAAAAAAATGTATTTTACATGCATATCAGTCTTGGGAAGAAAAAAACTTTTTTTTGGGTGTCACAAGATTTACAACAACTACAATAATCAAAAAAATTTGAATTTTTTTTTTAAGTTTACACCTTGGCCTGTGGATAAGCTAAAAAGCCCTTCTTCCAGACTTTCAGTTTTTTAAATTATTTGGCTTATACACAAGTATGTATAGTATATAGTGTATGCATGTCCTGTACACAATCAGTACAATACCACATCATCTCTGTACAAGAAATATGTGAATAGGAAGTAGTAGTGCTTTTTTATGTTTTCAAAGCAAATCTTATGGTCAGACAGTTTTCTCATGTAAAGGAAAACACCATCATGCCTCTGTGCTCATTGCATATTTGGAATCACAATATTTATCTACCAAGAGATTCACCAATAAGGAACTAAAATCACACTTTCAAGAGTGGCATACATATACCATTAAACAAGGTCTCAATCAAAATCTACCTTTATCCAAATAAGCAAAGCGAATTATCTCCACACATTATAACATACCCTTCAGACGGACATGGTTCAAATGGGCTTCAGGAAAGCAGGACTGATCTTCTGCCTGTTTATTTAGTGTTCTTTTCAGCCATTTAACAAAATAAAACAAGTAGTAAAACTTTTTATTCATCATACAACATTTGAATCAGACATGGTAATAGCTTGCACATTAATCTATCCATTAAGTATGGAAGGATGTCCAACAGTAGACAAGACAATGTCTTTATGAGCTAAACATTATCCTGAATTACTTCATGAATTAACAGATACAGTCTGACTATACCTCCCCATTTGTCTGTACCCTCCCACTGATTTAAAAGACTAAAAGCACAAATGAGATAAAAGATGCACAGAACTTAGTTCATTTATTGATTTACAATTGCAAACCTGATTATGCCCAGGTGGGACCCTAACACCGTTATTGTCTGTACATTTCATTTCAAATAGAAGTTTTCAGTGTAAAAGACAATCCGTTTGCCAGCCATTTTAGTTCCTGGACAAGTCAATTTTTAGCGAACAGGTGTATGCACAACTATACATGTATATACATAGAAGGAAAATACTGTTTATTTATAATGTCAAATCATGCAAAAGAAAAAAATGACAATTACCAATTTGCTTTTCATATGGAATTAACAAGCAGTGCAATTTCTATGTAAATGTGTGCAAAGGATATAATTCTAACTTCTCAACATTATGGTAATTTATGGAATTATCCGGCAGTTACCGAACAGGACGAACTATGTCACAATTCTGTCTGAGGAAATCATCAATAGTGTATGCAACATGGCACCATGTTATTGTGGAAAGTCTGTTATGAAAATTATAAATCAATGAATGAATTGATTAAGTTCTGTGCATGTTTTATCACATTAAAGATTTCTGTTATTGAAATCAGTAGGGGGTACAAACAGGTAGGTATAATCAAACTATACAAATGCTGTTCAAGAATGTGAGCTTCAAGAAGGTATAAAATGTGAACAGGATATTTCCACTGTTCCTCATTGTGAGTGCGTGTGTTTGTGTGTCCAATAAATACTGTTGGTGTTAAAACATACAGATAATTGATACTTTACCATGGTATTTGGTTACAGGTACTAGGCATACTTTCTATTCTATATCAGCTTGGTTTGCTTTCATTGCATCTTCAAATTAACTTGCTTCAAAAATCTATGAAGTTTGTTAACCCTTGAATTCAAACCAATTTACAAGCATGCTGTAATTAATGACTTTTAATGACTATTTTTTTAAATACAAATAACAAACATGTTTGTAAGTTTGAACCAAGATTTTGCCTTTGGATTAAAAAATATCTCTAAAATTTATGTGCAAGCAAATACCAGGAATCGACAAGAAGCTATGTATGTCCGATACAGTATATCAATCTCTTACCTTGGCAGGTGAAACACGTATTCCATACAGATCTACTTTTCTTGCTGTGTCCAGTAAATTGGCATCTGCTTCAGCTGGTGTCTCTCCACTAAAAAGAGAACAAAAGGTATTCTTTAACTACTGATGTTGAAGACATACAATATAAGCTGTTGAAATACTACCAATCTGGCCAAAAAGGAAAGGTGTAATCTCCAGACACAGGTGGCCTCTATGTGGTTATAATGCTATATAGTCAATTTAATTTGCACACTAAGAATGTATGCATTTTTGTTTGTGGGTGAGGGAACTAGACTCAAATATATGTCTCAAAATAAGAGTAACTACACAGAAACTGAAAGTAAAGCATATACTGCTACCAAAGATTCTTGAAGAAAATTTCATTAGCAGCATTTTAGTGGTTGATGATCATATATCCTTTCACTTTATACATAAAAGAGTAGATGTATTAAACATTCGTTTCACTTTATACAAAGGTAAAAGTGTAGATTGCTAAGTGAACTCTCCATTACATGACCATTACCTGTACCAGAAGGTAGAAAGACAGCGAACCTAGTTTATAGTTCAAGTTATAGAATGACAATAATTTCTCAAGTTTCATAAATTTTCAGTGGAGTTACTTTTTTTGCTATATAAAGCCATATGGCAGACCAATATTTATGGTCTGTTACCTTAATTATTTAATAGTCAAAAAATCTTGCTATCATATCATAGTTACCTTGAATGCCTCCGATTACTTCTAGCATTTCTGAATCACATCATAATGCTGGCTTAACAATTATGTTAACTCAATCTGCACCGAAAACATTACATCTGCATCAGACATCCTTAATTACAAAAATGTGAACTTTCAATTTGAAAAAAATCTCTGCGGAAGATTAAAGCTAAGCAAAAGACTCCATTTTTATCAAGACTGCCTTTTTAATCCAACAAGAAAGGAAAAATCTTTAATATCTAAATATCTTAGGTGCAGATGATGAACATAGTTTCTGCAAAGGCAAGTAATGGGAAAAAACTAATTGTGATTTAAACAGACTGTGTGTGCACAAAATATGAGGCAAATAAAAATGAAAGCTTTCTTTTTGCTTGATTTAAGAAGACCACAATATGGACTGTCGTGAAATATTCTCCAAATTCCATTTCTACAATGGAATTTCCCTAAAAAGTCTTTTTATATTATAACACATTTACATAATAGCCTTGAGATATGATTCATAGGCAGATTGTATTAGTGACATGAGAAAAACCTATGCATGCCTATGGACATCTACTTCATCCCTTTCAGTTCCACATAATTAATAACTGCTGCAACTGGCAATGAATAATCATTGATCTTCAAGTACAGCACTATTACTACATATGCAAATACTGATGCAAAATAACAATAGGTGTGCTTGATTTGGTTTCAACTACCATCATGACAAAATGCACCAATACCTCATTAAGAAATGACACACAGGAGTAATAACATTTAAAATTGCATACATCAAGCTGTAAATCTCCTTCATGGTAATAATTTTTATGAGTTTGATACATCTATAAATGGCTGACATCTAAATAATTACAAAAGTACACTGAAAGAATATTGGCTCAATGAAGACTAACATTGTAACAACTCAAAAGTATACATGTATTGGAAAAATGCAAATATATTCATGACTGTTTTATGCTCAGGAAATTGTATTGTATACAATGTAATGCTCTGATCAGAATGAGGTAAATACCAAGTCTGTGAGTAAGCAGGTTGTAGAATTACAAAGATTTGATGACAGAGAACTTGCATTAATGTTTTATTCGCCCACCAGACCACAGCCACTGTGATTTCATATATATTTTTCAAATTTAACTTGTTTTTTTTAAAAAAAAAGAAAGACAATCTCCAGAGGCCTCTTCAACCTTCAAGAAAATGGTAATCTTCCAGTATCATAGCAAGTCAAGAGTTGTTTAGTCATTCACATTTCAGTGCATTTGATATTGCCATGCAATGGAATGGACATTATTCTGATTTGGATCATTTAACACACAATGTGGAATGATGACTATTTTGATAAATAGATCCAACAGACCCCCCTCCCCCTCAAGCTGATGCTCAGCTTGTAAATTGTATTTCATGACAGATGGCATTATAGAAGGACATTACAGCGTGGAACCATATTACTAATTTGCAGAGTCAACATAGAGGCAGGAAAACATAAAAAAAAAAAAAATACCAGAAAAATTTCCTACCTTTTATAGGAGACAATTTAAACCACACTAAATATAAATTTCTATCAAGGCTACCTGTAAACCTTTTCTCTGCCTGGAGCAATAGAAGATTTTTTTTAAATAATAATTATGTTCATTACCTATTTAAACAGTAATAAACATGACATGTGAATAAAAATAGATATACAATCTATTCACAAAGTTAAAAATCCTAGGTAAGATCGAGCTACATTTTCAAAATAAAACCACTATGAGGAATTACATCATGTATTGCAAGAATCATGGTTCCAGCTGTATTGTGAACTTTTAGGTGTTCCGGTCTCACCAACTATAGAAATAAATATTGCAGTCAGAAGTTACTCTCTGAACTGGCTGCCATTTTTTGACACCCAAATCATTCTGTTGATTGGAATTACTTTAATTATGGATAAGATAGTCTTGTACAATTCATTTCCAAACTGGATACAAGGTTTCTGATAAAAGTTGGAGAAAAATAAATGCCATGTTGCATGTGCTACAGCTATACAATGCACTGAAACAAGAATTTATAAAAACACAGCACACACCAAAACTGTCTATTTATCCACCATAGAAAGACAATAGCTATTGCTATTTCAATATGCTTAGCAATATATGAGACAGATCTTCATATAATATCAGGACACTTGAATGAATGAATGAATGAATGAATGAATGAATGAATGAATGAATGAATGAATGAATGAATGAATGAATGAATGAATGAAAAGTTGAATGAATGAATAAACAAACACTTTATTATGCCCATTTCAGAAACAAATTTATCTAAAGCTGTGAATAAAAATCAACAACCAATCAACCAAAAGATTTAAAACAAGAAATCCCTCTACTCACACATGCTGTTTGTGATATTCGCAGATTTTTCGTTCTAAGGCCTCTGTCTGATTAGGAACATATTTCAATCCATAAGCACTGAGGTAGGTGTGATCTTCATATTCCTCGATAGGGTAGTCTCCAATTTCCGCTGTAAACAACGAAAGCAAAATATCGTGAAACCTTGCTCCATTTACTTGAATATGCTAGCATCCTTTTAATGATTATGGAAACTGATTTCACTTAGAACACAAATTTGAAACCTTAAAGTGCTGAAGAGCCAATGCTTTTGTTTCTAATTGTTACAGTTACATGTATTAAATGTTACTTTTAGTTGGTATCATAAAGCCACTGCCAAGCTAAGGTGCTTCAAATGCTATAAAAGCATGAAAAAAGATACATTATGAAGTATGAAACTCAAATTTGATAGAAAATTATAAAGCTTCAGCATTTCATCTTTAGTAGACCTCTTTTGAAGTACTGGGATACTTTTTTGGATAATGCAGTTAGTTATAAGAAAAAAGACTAAAATAAGTACAAGCTGATGTGACAACAACATATATTAGAATTCTGGAGTGAAAAAAGGAAAAATGAGACAAAAACAATAAACTGCTTTAAGCATCAGATTATCAAATTTGTAAAGAAAAAAATGCTCATTAATAAGACTGATGGATTCCTTCAGGTTTTGGTTCCACCAAGTATTCAGTAGGTAAATAATAGACAAGATTCTGACCGACCTAACCCCCAGGTGCATTGCACCAAGACAACTTATATTAAAACTAATTTTTAACAAGGACCATTACTGAATGGCAATTTCTTCATTTTGAGAATGGGAACAGCCAATCATTGCATTTCTTTCCTTTATACTTAAACAGGAATGTAGAACAAGTCAACTGCGATCAAGGTGACAGATTATGAAAAGTTTAAAATACAGTACTCGCTCAGTCTAAGGTCCTTCATTGTAACACAATTCTAGTTATAAGGCAATTCATTATAACAGTTCTAGTTAAGGCCCTTCATTATAACAGTTTTAGTTTTAAGGCCCTTCATTTTAACAGTTCTAGTTATAAGGCCCTTCATTATAACAGTTCTGGTTATAAGGACCTTTATTATAACAGTTCTGTTTATATGGCCCTACATTATAACAGTTCTAGCTATAAGGCCCTTCATTATAACAGTTCTGGTTATAAGGCCCTTCATTATAATGCAGTTCTAGTTATAAAGCCATTCATTATTACAGTTATGGTTATAAGGCCCTTCATTATAACTCTGTTCTAGTTATAAGGCCCTTCATTACAACTCAGTTCCAGTAATAAGGCCCTTCATTATAAGTTTTTATAAGGCCCTTATCATAACTCACTTCTAGTTATAAGGCCCTTCATTATAACAGTTCTGTTTATAAAGCCCATCATTTTAACTCTGATCCAGTTATGAGGCCTTCCATTGCAACTCAGTTCTAGTAATAAGGCCCTTCAATATATCACAGTTCTAGTTATAAAGCCATTAATTATAACACAGTTCGTTATAACACAATTCTAGTCATAAAGCCATTCATTATAAGAAAAATCTGGTTAAAATGCGAATATTATCATGAATCCCATTTTACTGAGTTGTAGTAAAAGTACATATATAATGTTCTTCATTATCGTAAAATCTCACTTGTATACTCCTTGGCTCTCATGGACATGTTTATAATCAGTATTTTAACCATGACCTTTACAGTGTTCCTTTCAGTGCCTTTCTTTTGGTTTTGACTTGAAGCCCAGAAATTGAGTCTAGGTTGTTCCCGCTTATGTGCAAATACATTCTATAAAATGTTATACTCTGGTTAAGTAAAATTTACCAGTTGTAATATTCAGTTAAATATATACTCTTGTCAGTACAGTACACCAATTGTTATACTCTCGTAAATACATATCAATTCTATACTGACAGTGTATTAATTGTTGTACTTGGTAAATACAATATATCAAATGTTATACTGATATATATATATATATATATATATATATATATATATATATATATATATATATATATATATATATATATATATATATAGAATTACCTTGCACAACATAGGAAATTAGAAGTGCCACTGTATTTTCACTGCATGGCAGGTTTCCACGCATTAGGTCACGTTTTATTTGCAAGGCCAACAGGTACCTGTAACATAAAAGTGAAAATTTTAGGTTATGAAAAACTCCTAAATTCCAGCTAATGCACTATACATAAAAAAAAACATGAGTATGCAGTAAGAAATTCCTAATCAGTAATGCTGCATGTTAATTCTGAAATTTATTGTGACAATGGAGGAATGGACATGTAAATTGATAAAAGAATGAAAAACAAGTCAAAGCTCACAGAACTTTGATTTTGTGCAACTTTCTACTTAATGCTTGCCAAAGGAATTCATGTGCTATAAATAAAGTTTTAAGCTTGGGTCATACTCTACAAGTTTTGAGATTGTTTTGGACTGGTTTCAAATTAATCTTTACTCCTAGATATAATAATGATAATAGAAAGGTCTGATATATTTTGTTGTGTGAAAACATCTGCTTATATCAAACTGAGCATGATTGCTCTTCTTACAGGATTTGGTGACTAATAACTGGGTAATCCCACTAAAACATAGTGGTTGAGGTTCATAAAATCGAACCATGTTATAGAGTGAAACATACATAAACAACCAAGTCAGTTAGCTGAAGAAAATAATGCATGTATTGAAAATATGGCCACAAATTGTTGGGGACTAATAAAATGTGGTGCAAAAATACATGGTTCTGATTAAATGAAGACAAACTAGTCTGAAGTACACATGTATATTGACAACTTATATTGGGGTACTACAATTCATAATGTACATGTATATGAAAAATCCAAGAATTCAAATATAGATCATGTTATAAAATTGATGTATCAGTTACATCCACCAGAAAACACAAGTAACACATATACAAACAAAAATGTTAGTCCTTGTTTGATCTATATCATTTGACACTAAACAATTCACTACAATAATGTCACAGGATCTATATGTTTGACACTAAACAATTCACTACATTAATGTCACAGAGTCACAATTGTGTACCCAAATACCCACAATACCAAGTGTACTACCTTATGCCACCATTTTGAGTCTCTAACAGACCTTTATAAACACAGGTTATCAATCATATTCAAGATGAAACCTGATTTAATTGTTGATATGGATGTTTACTTAGTCAAAATGATAATAGATTATACTTGAAATTATGTGCCCCTATAGCACAAAAATAAAAATACAACTGTAAGTTCCAAAGTTTATATTGAAAGACAGGAAAGTGAAGTTGAACCATAATAGAGCATACTGCTATCAAAAATAACTGCTGGGTATTTTTTTATATATATAAACAGACAATATCAACCGTTTAAACAAATGTTTTGCATGATGTCCCTGAGCTTGTCACCCTGAAATAGTATTTCCAGACAATTATCTTTGGGATATAACAACATTTTTCCTGTAAAAAGGAAACTTTCTCACTACAATAAATGGGTTCCAGTCTCTTCAGGAAATGCAACAGTCCGTTAGATTTCATTGTTTTTATCTAAGTTTGGCACTGACTTTGTTTGATTAAATGTTCTTTGTTTTTATCATAGCCTGTAGTTGGCTTTCTTGGACAAAGTGTGCATGTGTTATTGAAGTCAATGCTAAAGGACAGCACAGGAGGGCAAAACAAATGCCTTTTTTACGGTGGCATGAATTAATTGAGAACACTGATTAAGACCGATGTTTTATACAGATTGATTGGTACTTCAAAGGTAATCAGTTTTCTCTGAAGTTTCAGGAAAAGTGTTTTTTTTTTTCTGGGTACATTTTAAATGAAAGGAATTATTGTCTGGTTGATTGTAGCAGTTACTGATCCTGCCTTAAAAAATTTGTCAATTGTAGCATGACCACTTTTGTTGCAGCATACAGTACTTAGACCAGATGTTAGCATAAGTGGCTTCTGTATAACAATGCACTGTTCAGATGGTTTCTCAATATGAACAAAGAACTTATTTATGTAACAACAAATATATTCCAGTGCATTTTATATCAGTCTGCAGCTTCCTTTCAGGCACCTCTGAATTTTTCCTGTCTAAACCCAAGATACAAGTTTAAAGAGCCAACTATGTCACACAAAAAATCCAGGATATATGGTATATTTTGCCCAGTGCAATCCCTGAATAAACTTGTTATTTTCATACTTTTGAGAAGAAAAAATATTTTTTATGTACAATAAAAAAATGTATGTATGAAATTTCTGGAGCCATGCTACAAACAGGTTATATCCAAATTTGTGTTTTAAAGGAGAATGTTTTAATGGGGTTACACTGGACAAGTATTCAATACTAGAAATTTACAATATGGACAAGTATTAAATACCAGGTATTTACAATATGAACAAGTATTAAATACCAGGTTTTACAATATGGACAAGTATTAAATACCAGGTATTTACAATATGGACAAGTATTAAATACCAGGTTTTTACAATATGGACAAGTATTAAATACCAGGTTTTTACAATATGGACAAGTATTAAATACCAGGTATTTACAATATGGACAAGTATTAAATGCCACCTATTTACAATATTGAATTTTTTAAATCACAACAAATTCTGCACTGGAGAAGCACATGTAATTCTGATGTTTTAGCATGTCTGCCAATGCACATATCAAACCAAGCTGACCATCAAGAATGTTTAAGATACAATCCATGTACTGAAAGAACTCTATACCAACTTCAACACATAAGCACTTAATTAACCTACATTCCACACAAAAGAAGAAAACCATGGTGAAAGATTTGAAAGATTAGTTTCAATTACATTCTCTTTAGGCTGGTCCCTTTGGGATGCAACCTGTGAGAAATGGACCAATACTGAACACCACCACTTAAAGAGTGAGGTTTTACCAAACAGAACTATTACATTCATGATAATAAGTGGGGCCTTTGTCCAAGTGGCTCCATGTGAAGAACTGTCCTTCTTCCTTTAATCAAGAGGGCATAAACTCATGCATGGATGTGATGGTGAAACAGCTGACATACCAATTCTCTCCTGATTGATGTGTAACTGATGTCCAATTACTGTAATACCAGAACAGTAGGCTTTTCTCTTTTCCAATGGAAGCTTTCTAACTGTAATTGATTTTTATATGCACATTTTAGACTGAGATGTTGTGGAGATATTGTCATCTGCTGTCTGTCGGTTTCATCTATCCCAATCTCCTCCCAAATTGCTTCAAAAGGAGAAGTAATTCACAAGGTTTCATAATTAAATCCTGTTACTAAATCATTTGGAGTTGTTCAAATGCCAGCTTTAAATACACTTCACTCAGTTTGGACCCCTTTCTCCCCCAAAAAAACATACAAGATCACAGCAGTAACACATGACAAATGGGGCTATGATGCCTAGGTACACTGTTTTGGAGGGTAAAAGAGTTCAGATTGGGAGGGGTCTAAATTAATACTGCTGCAATTTAGTCACTATGTTGATGAAAGTCATGGTCAGTAAACACAGTTTCACTCTTTCTTCACCAATCACACTTACATTCTAATTCATATAAAGCCTGTTCTTCTTGAGATGGTTCAGTGGTTAGAATACCCAACTCACATCATGAAATGTGTTTGCATGATTCCTGCCTAGACCACTGGCCACTGTGGTGTATTTCTGGACATGGCATTTAAGTGCAACTACCCTGAAATGATAGCAACTTTTGATATGCTGTTATGCCATTAAACAGCAACCCTAAATCTGATCAGGATAATCTGATGAATTAAATATTTTCAAATCAGAAAAGTCTGTTAGCTGGATAAAGGGATTAAACAATGACATTAAATTGTACATGACAGCTACTAGGTATACCAACCTGATAGATTTAGACCTGCCAAACCACCAAAAAAATTTTTCCCAGAAAGGCAGTCTAATTGTATGATAGATTTGCTGAATTTCATTAGGTGTAATTAAATAATTAGTTCTACTGTTGACTTAGAAAACATGCATCTGTAAAGTTTGAAATTCAGGATCAAGAAAGTAAGAAAAGATGTTTACTGGTGAAAACTCACGATGATATGGTCATAACTTTGGGAGTAGAGATAATAAAAGTTTCAATACAGACACCATGTTGGCCATATTGTGGGTTAGTCATGTTTATTATGACCAATCCAACAGTGTAAAAACTCTTCTGATGAAACCCTCAGATTACCTGCCTTTTATGAGTAGTGTATTATCCAGATGCCCACATGCTGGACATCATATGAGAACCAGTTTATTCAAGATGAACAAAACATCATAAATCTTTTAGTAAAAAAATAACCATTATAAATCTTTTAGTAAAAATCCCAAAGTGACATCAGAAGAAGTAGTGAGCTGGTTATTGTGGCAGCCATCAGATCAGATCAGTACCATTTATTTTAAGACTTACTAGACATGATAAAAAAAAAGTCTTCTGGAGGGAAAATACCATACTAATATGACTTTCCATTCAGAAGGAGCAGCAAATACAAACCTTCAAGATGGCCTTTGTGGCAGCCATATTGGGCATCAGATTAGCATAATTATCATTTAGGACCAACTATATATCATAAAAAGTCATTTGGAAAAATATCTTTTCAATATGACTTCCCTTTTGGAATGAAAAACAAGATTTTCAAGATGGCTGCCATGTGGCAATATAGCATAGGAGATCAGAAACAATTTTCTTAGGACCAAGTTTGTTTGTTTGTTGTTGGGCTTAACGCCATTTTTCAGCACACGATAGGCTATTCATGGCGGCCAGTATTAATGGTGGAGGAAGAAACCGGAAAATCACTGGAAAGAACCACCGACCCACGGGAAGCTACTGGCAAGCTTTCTCACATATCTACATTAGCTGAATCCTAGACTCAACACACGCAGACAGAGGTGAGATGGCAGTGATCCGTAATGGACAGCGCTTTAGACCACTCGGCCACTCGGGGCCCCCTAGGACCAAGTAATAACATCAGAAGATTTTTAGTGAATAATTCATGTAGATATGACCAACTCTGTATGTGGAGATGCAATAAATAGATTTTCAAGATGGACAATGTGAAGGCCATGTTGGGCATCAAATCATCACCATTTTCATTTATAACTAACCAGATTCCTTAAGATGTCTTTCAGAGAAAAATCCATATTGATATAACCATCCAAACAGAATAAAAAGCAAAAACAAGATTTGCAAAATGGCTGTAATAGCAGCTATATTGGCTATCAGTCTAGTACCACTTTAATTGACAACCAACTAGATATTATACAAAAATTTTAAGTCAAAACTCCATGTTAGTATGACCATCAATTCAGGAGGAGTGGTATTAAGACCAACTAAGCCATACAATGAATGTGTGTAATGTTTCTTTGCAGTCCTTCCAGTAGTTTAGGATGATTAGTAAAAACTTGTACTAATGGATGGATGGTCAATGGCTCAAAGACAACTGCTTGAAAGCTATATTGGATATCAGATCAGCACCATTTTTACTTAAGAGCATCAGGATAGCATAAGAATTCTTTTACGTGAAAATCCTGTGTTAATATGAATTTGCAATAAAATGATTTTCTATGGATCTCTGATGAGTACCACTTTTATGTGGGACCAACCAGACATCACAAGATCATATGATCATCTAGGATTGAGGAGTGGCGATTACAAAATGTTCAAAATGGCTGCAGTGGTGACCATATTGGCTGTCAGGTTAGAACCATTTTCATTTATGGCCAATCAGACATCATATGAAGGCTTTCCATTCAAGAATAATAGCAATTAAAACATTTAAAACATGGTTTTAAGATAACCAATGTAGTAGGCATATTGGGTATCCGAGGAGTACCATTATGACCAACTAGACCATGAGATGTTTTCTCTCTCTGTCTGTCTGTCTGTCTCTGTCTGTGTGTGTGTGTCTCTCTCTCTGTATGCACAAAAATGGGCTCCTTTAAGTTCAGTGAAACAGGATGTACTTCATCAACAGATACAAGAATTCATTCAACACTCTGTCCTCTGATCAAAGATAAAGCTAATTTTCTCTTCATTGCATAACACAGGTTATCCAGGAATAAAATACCTTATCTCATGCCAGTCAATCAGTACAACACTAAAGTTTGTAGAGTAACTTCTTTAGGATGTTTATCTTAGGATAAACCTCTCTACCTTGGTGCCACCATTTAAACCTGATCATTTTGTGTGAGTTCAATATAATGTATTAAGACACAGTGACTGTACCAGGTATTCAAACACAGAAACACTAAAGTAAAAGTATTGTCTCAAACCCAGAAACCTAATTATAAGAAATTCACATTTGACTCAGCTTTGACCAAACAAACATTTTCAATCTAAATTTTAGTAAATGTTAGCTCAGAAGTTTAGATTTGAAACTCAACTAGTCTCTTTTTTACCTATCATGACCTACAGATTGACCAAAATATTCCAGTGGTGCAAGACCTATATAATTTTTCAGGATCAAGTCTAAATGAAATTCAGGCATACACTGCAAGCACAAACAAGACATATGTTCCACATGTAACACATAAATTTATTCTTATCCTGTTCAAAAATATCTTCCATACACAAGAGAACCAACTTATCCAAAATGAATTCAAAAGATGATTGCATCATTTTTATAAATAAAAGTAATCCAAGATCTTGATCAAATAAAGCACACTGATAAAAATTATGGCTTTAACAGTTCCAATAAACCCATACAATCCATACAACATTACCCGGCTGTACTTTTTCCAGAGTAAATGCTGGAAATGGATGGAATACCATGGAAAAACATGGAAAACCCTGGAAAATTGAAATATTCTGCAGAATTTAGCATGGAAACCCTAGACATTGTGCATGGAAAATGCTAGACATGCCTGGAAAATGCTGGACATTTTGGACTTTGATTTTTTTCAGCATAGAAAACCCTGGAAAATGCTGAATAGCTTGGACTTAGAATTTTTTGATAAATTTCAGCATGGGAAACCCTGGAAAAGAACTAAGTCAATTTTCAGATTGGTACTTAAAATTAGTTTTAATTCTTTCTGGTCAACTGATTAGAGTTTGTCCTATCCATCAACTATCAAGATTCATGTACCTAAAGAATGAGCAATCATAACTAAACTTAGCTATAACACAGATTTTTCAACTTGAAACTATACAGTTATTTCAAACCTATGATACATATATACTCTGAAAGAGGACACATTAAACAAATAAAATCACATGCTCACACACATTTGACACTGGCTTTAACAAGACAAACCACAAGTGTTGAAGTAACAAACCCTTTGTTGAATGCACAAACATATGTAATTAAATGTTCATGATCAAAAATCATCATAATACATAAATGTTGGTGTAATACAAACTTTATATGTATGAAAAAATATCCTGAAAAATATAGTTAAATCCTGACCATAACATATCCAAACCAAAATGCATGCTTACAACAAGCTGTGAGCTTGTGCAAGCAAGTAAGGGTGCAAAAGGAATTTTTCAAAGTCTGCAAGCTTGCAAAATCTAAAGCACCTAATGCAGCTTGCACAAGCTTGAAATAATCAGGTAGTACTTGAAGCTGGTACATAAATAAAATATATTATTCCAACATTTCTCTATGTTTAAATTAACTATGAACATTATTAATATATGTCAAAATAAACTGAATTATTGCTTGAGCAAGGCAAAATATGAAATATTACTTTTTTTACAAATGTCTTTTTTATCATTTTCAATTTTTACAAATATTATATGTTAGAGAAAAATTGAGCTTTTTTGCATAAAGGAAATTCTTTAAGTGATTGAATACTCAATTAGCTATGTAGTCAGTTTGTCAGGTAATGGAAGAATGTGTACAGATTCCATTTAGAAAAATCCTGTTAAAAAGTAAGTGTTGATTGCAAAGTTAATTACAGACTAACTTAATACAGCAAGATTTTTGATGGCAAGTACTTTTAAATCTATTTTACCAATAATGTATGCACTATAAAATATAGTCTCAGTAAATCTTGTAATATTAACTTCTGGCATTAGGTTAATGAAAGAACTGTCATATATTTGTTTCAATGACAATCTGCTGCCAGGAGAAACAAATAATTTTCAGTTATTTAATTACTAAATAAAATTTTCAAAGATATTGTTTTTGTTTTTCTTCGAGATAGAGAAGCATCCCATTCTGCCAGCATGTTATAAATAATTGAGCTTTGTAAATTTTGCTTCTTTAAAAAGAAATCAAATAAAAGCATGCAAGGTGTATTGTGTCTTTCCGCGACAGATACTTAATTCGGTATCGAGTCATTAAAAGCGGTTATGTCCCCTGTTTACTGGTTAGCAGACTGGTTTACGAAATGTAAATGTACACACAATAAATTTGAGTAGAAAGAACACAATACAACCATTGTAGCATTGCATTAAGGCACAATTTTCAAGGTTGAATCATCACAATTTACATCGTTAATGTGATAAATTTCAATGTTCTCTAAATCATTGTATGTGCAGTAACCGATCCTATAATCAGAGAGATAATTTGCAATCACGGAGTTATAATACCGGTGAGTAAACTCTAGATTGTGTTGTATTTTGCCAGTTTTCATGACTTTAGTTTTGTGCTTTCAATTTAAATGTCAAAATATGAATTTGTAATGCTATTTCACCCAATGATTAAGATGGTAACGCTGCAGATCATTTTTATTTATTGTTACACTTGCCAAATCATGCATGTGCTATCAGCTACACTTGGGAATTCCATTTCCGTTATTCTTAGGGTATTTTTCCTCTCACATATCAAATCAACAGTTGTTAAGAGGTTATTACATTTAATTCTTTACAGCCTCACAGAAAATGACCATTTTTTTTATTTCAAAATGTCTTAAGGTACATAATCAGTTTCATCGGATTTTTGTTGTTCAAAACCCAGGTGTCATTCATTTGACATGCGTCGTAGACCTTTCAAAATGAATAGTAAAACTGAAATTTATGGCTAATTAAAGGATGAATAACACTTATAATTCCTGGACTTGATAAGTGATTTTGGAATAATAAACTAAAAATGAAATGCTTTTGACAATGAGGTAAATACTCGGTTTTTTTTCCCTACTGATTTCATAGTACATGTTGCTGAAATCCATTTCAGTGGATGATACCTGGATCACACCAGAAGCAGAGGAGGATGCAGAATTTTACTCTGAGGATTTTGTTTAGCAAAAGTGATTCAGAGCAATTCTAATGTTTTCACCAAATTGTTTATCATTGTGAAAGATGAGAGAGAAACCTAACTATTTGACACCATCCTCACCCAAACGGATTTCTACAAGGAAGTAAATTAGTGTAACATTTCCAAGGCAATAAATAGCAAAAGTATAGTTTGCTCACACAGATCCCATTCATAGGATCTTATTTTTATCTGATTAAATATTATTAAATGATTTGATGACTTCATTCTTTTTTTATTGTTACAGTAAGATCTTATTCTAATTGATGTTTACCGTATATTAACATTTTCATTTTAATATTTGATATTACATACTTTTCGCACATCAAAAGCTCGAAAAATGGAGGTATGTAACTTTGCATAGAATTACAAAACAAGCTTGCCACAACCTTGCATTGCTGTTAAAATCTCTTGTTTTCATGAATTAATTTCTGGGTTTTTTTAGCTAAATTTTAGTGTTCAGGGTTTTCCAGCATACCCTGGACAAAGGCTGGAAGATTAAACCAAATATTCCAGCGTTTTCTATGCTTGAAATTGTCCAGCATTTTCCAGCCTATGATGGACAAAGCCTGGAATATTAGTCCAAATACTCCAGCGTTTTCCTTGCTCGAATTTTCCAGCGTTTTCCATGCTAGAATTTTCCAGCCTACTCTGGACAGAGGTTGGAATATTAGACCAAATATTCCAGTGTTTTCCATGCTTGAAATTGTCCAGCGTTTTCCAGCCTACCCTGGACAAAGCATAGAATATTAGTCCAAATACTCCAGCGTTTTTCATGCTAGAATTTTCCAGCATTTTCCATGCTAGAATTTGTCCAGGGTTATCCAGCCTACCCTGGACAGGGGCTGGAATATGAGTCCAAATACTCCAGCATTTTCCATGCTAGAATTTTCCAGTGTTTTCCATCGTTTTTCATGGAATATGATGGAAAATCTACAGCCGGGTACCTCATCAATATTCATGGCTCTTGCCCAATATCAAACATGTCCAAGCTTTTGATGATACTAAACCATATTCCAAGCCTGATTGAAATCAGATCAGAAATATGAACTCCAATGTGGTAACAATTTTAATGAATCAACACAAATGACAGCAGATTATACACAATGGATGCAGGATACATACTGGAAGTTCCCGTAGCTTTATGGTAAGGTGAACTAAATTGAGATTTGTTTGCAAAACATGTATACAACCAATGCATATGAGAAAGTTCATGTTCAGAAAGTTAAAAAACTTCAGACTGATATACTACCATGAAAATTGTATATTCCATTCATTCCACCTACCAGTGAATATAAACATAACTAAATTCATTTTTCTAACATACAGGCCAATTGACAAACATGAGTAAAGAAAGGGACACCAAGAAATGTAGCATGAAAATTTAGACTGACAATAAGAACCATGAAGTTGATAAAAAGCATAGGGATGATTTAAAAAAAAAAAATCATTTCAACAAGCTCTGCTACCATGTATCAAATCCAACTGGGTCTTAAAGTTAAAAACCTACACAACATCTGATGTCAAACTTTAAGTCAGGCTTAAACTTACTTTTCATGTTGTCTATAATAAAAGATAGAACCCAGCATTTTTATGGATTAATATGTCAAGTCTAATTTCAAATAAACTAACACAATAACTAAGTCCAGACTCTAAAATGGAATGCTTTTGCATCAAATTGGAGCCAGAATGATACAGTCCAGACTAGAATTCTGTTAGTGAAATCCAGGCCTTGTTCATGTCCTTACAACTAACCTTGTTAATTCATCTTCCAATAAGGTTGGATCTGGAGTATAAAATTTAACAAGGAAATACAGAGGCCTATCTGGGTTAGGTAGCTGCTTGAGAATGGCTTTCTCCCGGTCCAACCAACACTGAAATTAAAATAAAATTTTAAGTTATAAAAAAAACCCAAAGTGAACCAAATTATAATATAGGATAGGAAACTGATTTTATTTATTCCCTAATAAAGTGAGGTATTAATTAAGTCCATTGCATTAAACCTCACAATCATTTTTGTATTCATTTTAAACAAAATTAGGTTTATTTATGAGTCTATATTCTTAAAATAAGTAAAAGACAAAGTGTGAAGATGACATGCTTTTTCAAAAATGTTATTTCCCATGAATACAAGGTAAAAAATGAGAAAAAATAATTCAAGGTACATGTATTATGAATTAAATCTTGAAATAATCCAGAATTCAAGACACAAGTCCCAGTAATAAAAAGTCCTCAATAAAATTCAGTTCAAATCCAAAATTTAAGAAGACATGTCTGTTATGGTCTGCATAGTACTGATATGTCAAGTCTCTTGTTGAACAACAAAAATATTTTTCCTGGTCTGAATTCAATATAAATTCCAGTGAATGTCTTTATGCAAGAATTTTGTCTGAAAACTTTTGTATTTCCATACAAATTATTCACTTGAAGTCGATAATTTGGAGAAAATAAAATTCATCCCAAACTGGTCACAACATAATACAACTTCAAGTCCTAGATAATAAAGCATGACTGATAAAATCCCCCCAGTCACAAGATAATATAGCTCTCTGCTTGACCTCAATGTCACAATTAGCATTTTCTAAAAACAACCATTATCTAATGGAAAATAACCTTCTAAAATGCTCTAATGAGTCTGTTTATTTGCAACATAATAGCCTATAAAATTCACTTAGGAATCTACAAAACCCTGTCCCTGATCAACATATTTACTCCTCATTTGTTTACCTGAATAATTTGGTTAATATGCTCATAAACACTGAGAATAATGATGCTATTTATAGTTGTTTTCATAAATGAAATTTAAAAAATTTAAAAAGTCAATCATGTCAAGCAGAATTTAACTCAATTTTTGGACAAGGTCAAGTCCAGCATATAATGTTGCATGACAATAACATGCAATGAAATTTTTAAAAAAATAAAACTAACAGACAAGCAATTAAATTAAACACATATTACAGTTTTAATTGATAAATTTCACTAATCCTTTAACCCTTTCATCACTGCGGACTAGAAAAACGGTCAGGGGGAAGTTAAGTCCGTAAACACTATGGGCCAACTTTAAGTCTGGGGCAGTGTTCTTTTTTAACATTATAGTACCTGACTAAATAACTTTCGGGGTACCTCTAATAACTTCCATCTTGTAATGAAGATGTTATATTTGGATGATCTTGTGAATTTATCTTGTATACAACTAGAAATATTGAACAAAGTAGGAACTTTTAATGTTTTCCGAATGCTGAAATTTGTATCCAAAATGGCAGTGTTTGAAGATATTTAAGAGAAGAGTCATCGGAGGATTTTAATAATTAATAATTTCGACCTGGTAAATTTGGATGAGAGAAGACGTATGGAGAGACAATGGAATGCACTTGTGGGTGACAGTGATTACTTACAATGAAGAGGACTTTGAAGGTTTTGAACCAGAGGAATTGTACGCTCCACATGGTTTTGTTTGGACGAAGCCGAAAAACCAAAGAGATTTGTTTCAGTTTTCTGACAGAATTGGGCGAACCCGTGTGTTAGATGGCTCCAGGAAAGCTTCAGAATATTTTTAAATATTCTATTCAGATAAAGTTTTTGGAAAAATTGTCCGTTTAACGAATTTCAATGTGACTTCAAACGTGGTAGAGCGATATAGGTGTGTGGACAGATCTCACCTTGGAGATCATTTTGGTTCATTTTATAGAATTTTATATATTATGGACACCATGAAAGAAAGACTTGTATTGTTACTGTGATTATTCACTAATACACCACTCCCTCGATAACTCACGGACATCGGGGTCCAAAAACATCAACCGCGATATAAGCGAGGGCGCGAGTTATCGAGGGACCTATAACAAACAACAAAACTAACAAAGGGATCAACGTATAGGCAAAAGGGGGTGGGGTTGGCTTGGCATGTTACAGTGTTGAATACTCAATTAATAAAGTGCTAAGATTAACAGTGAATATATCGGTATATATTATTTTTTTCCTCAGAGTAACATTAATTTCAGGATAACTTGCAGTATATTGATCATCAAACATTATTCCACTGGCTTGACTTCATCACTTCACTTTGATGGAAGATTTGAATCACCCACATGCTGTCCCAGTCGCATAAATGTTATTATTTTGGAATTATTATTCTTAAGATAGTTATTGGTAAAAACATAGTAGTATCGCAAATAGAAATATTGGTAAATGTACATGGCTAACTTTCTAAATTGGTGGAGCTAGTTGACTAAAAAAACAATGAGCAAAGATTACTTTGATGGGTTTTGTTTTAGGAAGATTTCAAGGTGTCTAGGTGATGATTGTTCATAATATACTTTGTGGAATTTCTTTGACATGTTTGTTCCAAATCCATCTGGATGTCATTATAAGAGCCCCCTAGGTACCATCATTTAGCACCCACATTCCATAGTTATCTCTACAAAGAGGTTTATTACCCATAGAACAAAGGTTTTAACCTTGGAATATAATGCCTGGGATAACAGGGGATAAGGTTGGTTCAGTTGTTGGTTGCACAACAGCTTATTAAGCATCATCTGGTTTTTTATTATAGCCATAGCTGTCACACCTGTTTGAAGTGGTTGGCCAGTGTGGCGATTTTTTTTTTTTTTTACAGGTACCTGCATTTACGTTTCAGTATGGGTTTTTCTATACCAGTTTACTGATGACAGCCCTAGATACTTTACTTATATTATATACTTTAATGATGTTAATACCTAAAATTAATGTTTTCGATTGGTGAAGTAAAATTAAATTTGATAAGGGTAAGGAATAGGAGAACATAGGAGAATGTAGGCTCCTAAAGGCATGCCTTTGAACTTTCTTTTATTGTACTTACCAGGTTTGATTTGATGCAAAATATTCTAATCCATAAAACAACACCGGTCTTTTTTAATTGATTCTTTTATTGTAACAAACACTTCACATGTTGATCAAAACAAAGCCGGCATGTAATTAGGTTCCCACCAAAGTGGGGTTTTGGTTGACTGACTGACGGTTGACTGACTGATGGTCTCTTTTCCTGCCTTCATCTAAGAGAGTAGGTAGGTTGCAGATTATGGAGTTGAGACAAAATTAAAGGCTTATAATGTGAATTTCACCTAGCCAGATATTTAATTAATGTCTATTTCATTCTAGGTTGCCCCATGTTAGCATTTACCAGAATT
This sequence comes from Potamilus streckersoni, assembly GCA_016746295.1. Lineage (NCBI taxonomy): Eukaryota > Metazoa > Mollusca > Bivalvia > Unionida > Unionidae > Potamilus > Potamilus streckersoni. Next base: position 215,960 of record JAEAOA010000563.1, read on the forward strand.
TTTCATTGAGCACTGTTTATTCACAATTTACAGTGTATTAACAACTATTTCTCTATTAAAAAAACAATATGTGATATCTTTTTAGAAATTGCAAATTTCACAATATGGATTCTATCTTTACGGGCAATAATCACCATTTTCGATGATAAAAACGAGTTATATATCAAAGTTTAATTTACCATTTCTTATCACATTTTTCACTGTTCAACACATTTTAAAATATATTTGCTTTGAAAAAAATTGGGAGCCATGCCGGACACCATGTTATAAGCAGGTTCACGAATTATAATTAATTATCGGGGGAGTTATCAAGGGAGTGGTGTACATCTAGGATCAATTGAACAAGTTCTGAGAACTTTTTATGTTTTCTAAGAGGTAATAAAATAATTACTTGTATTTTACCTGTTGTCTTATCTGTTTGTACCTGCATTTTAACAGTTCTAATAGATATGCACATTTTATTGAATTAGTCATAAAATATGATTTTTAACCTTGATTTTGACACCTAATCCAGCCAGATATCTTTAACATTGGCAAAGTTATGTTGTTTCAAAGTCCACAAGTCATTTTGCTTTACAACTCCAAAGTTACTTAGTGTTGGGGACTCTATGCCTACAAAGTTACTTAGTGTTGAGGACTCTATGCCTACAAAGTTACTTAGTGTTGAGGACTCTATGCCTACAAAGTTACTTAGTGTTGAGGACTCTATGCCTACAAAGTTACTTAGTGTTGAGGACTCTATGCCTACAAAGTTACTTAGTGTTGAGGACTCTATGCCTACAAAGTTACTTAGTGTTGAGGACTCTATGCCTACAAAGTTACTTAGTGTTGAGGACTCTATGCCTACAAAGTTACTTAGTGTTGAGGACTCTATGCCTACAAAGTTACTTAGTGTTGAGGACTCTATGCCTACAAAGTTACTTAGTGTTGAGGACTCTATGCCTACAAAGTTACTTAGTGTTGAGGACTCTATGCCTACAAAGTTACTTAGTGTTGAGGACTCTATGCCTACAAAGTTACTTAGTGTTGAGGACTCTATGCCTACAAAGTTACTTAGTGTTGAGGACTCTATGCCTACAAAGTTACTTAGTGTTGAGGACTCTATGCCTACAAAGTTACTTAGTGATGAGGACTCTATGCCTACAAAGTTACTTAGTGTTGAGGACTCTATGCCTACAAAGTTACTTAGTGTTGAGGACTCTATGCCTACAAAGTTACTTAGTGTTGAGGACTCTATGCCTACAAAGTTACTTAGTGTTGAGGACTCTATGCCTACAAAGTTACTTAGTGTTGAGGACTCTATGCCTACAAAGTTACTTAGTGTTGAGGACTCTATGCCTACAAAGTTACTTAGTGTTGAGGACTCTATGCCTACAAAGTTACTTAGTGTTGAGGACTCTATGCCTACAAAGTTACTTAGTGATGAAAGGGTTAAAGTTTTTATAAGCATAAACTACTCTATGATGCACTATGTGAGGTTTAATCTTAATTTCTTTTGCTTGCAGCTTACAAATGAAGAACTGACTGCTGAGCAGTAATGGATTTATTTATTATTGTTAAATGACACATCTCCACATTAAAGGTTACATCATACCAAGGACACCAGAGTAAAACTATCTTGCACAGAGACACCTGACTTAACTTGATAAAGCAGAATTTGAACTACCACTATTCTGGCTGCAAGTTCAGCATATTAACCACCTGGTCTCCCAGATTATCAATTTTATATAATAATAATAATAATAATAATAATAATAATAATAATAATAATAATAATAATAATAATAATAATAATAATAAGTATTATTATTTTATAAGGGTGAATGAGTTATACAGAACTATTCTATATTAAAAAAGAACATGCATTCACACCTAAACACACACATGCATACAGAGCAAATAGTTCACCTGTGTCTAAACACATATACAAATATAAACATGTGATATTATTTATCTTCAAAAATTTATTTGGAAATTACTTTAAGATGTGGTAAATATTTAACACTATTTTTCCAAGTAATACTCCTTTCATGGATGGATTGTGCAGTTTGCACAGAGTTAATTTCTTTGCAATAATATTCCATACAATGACACCTGAATACTGAAAGTTTCTATTAGTTCATATTTTGGTCTTTGGCAGCATGTGCTATCAGCATGTAAATATTTCAAAATTAGGTCTGTTCTGGTAGAATGTGGTTATCTGAAATGGTGACATGTATTGCCTTGCTCTGGTCAAGTAAAGAAAAAAATGATGTTTATGCTCATTTGTGAGAATTGTTATACACATCATTGCTTTTGTGAGAAATATACATCCATGTCAGGGGCCCTCTGCACCTCTGCTTTCCTCTCCTTACTACTCCTTACTCCTTTACAAGATCACTGCCATCTCACCTCTGTCTGCATGAGTTTGAGTCTAAGATTTGGCAATGCCAGTAGCTTCTCATGGGTAGGTGGTTCTTTCCCAGATATCCTGGTTTCTTCCTCCACCATTAATACTGGCCACCATGTATAGCCTATTGTATGCTGAAAAATGGTGTTAAGCTTAACAACTACACACATGTATGCATACAATTTTCAGCCATTCCATTACTGCAAAATGTTGGCTGAATGGAGTTTCAGTATAATTTTATGTGCCTGTTTTGAAACCTGAACTATCTTCATAGGTTTGCACTACAAATACTCCTTTGGAATTACACTCCACAAAATATTGCAATTGAAAATAAAATGGCTTAGCAAAAACATCTGAAGGAACAAATTGTATTACATCAAAAAGGAATGTTATTTCTAAATTTCTTATGTAGGGGAAGGAAAGAATTGGGTGTTATAATGATGGACTTTTCTACCCCAGATGCAGTTTATTTGGACTAATCACTCTAATAAACCCTAATCTGCTGATGTATAATGACACATGGTATCTGAGTGCATAATCTTTGCAGCTAGACCAGATGTGTAATTAAGAACTACACATGTTCCAAACTGAAAAACGTGTAGATTCAAATCAGTGTATTTAGCAGCTGGCACAGAACCTGGTCTGCTGGCATGTAATTATGCAGTGGTAGAGTAACAGTTGATTTAATACAGTGTACACAAAATATGGCCGTTTACCTGTAATCCATGTGCATCTTCATATTCCAAGTCAAAATAATCTGTCTCCAGAAGATTCAGGTGGCGTACCACTGCTTCCCACAATACCTGTCCAAATGCCTTCACCTGAAATTGAGATCAACAAATGCCCATGAAGTTTAAACCAACTTACATATCTTGAACATTCCTTACTATTTGTCTGTCTGTCTGTCTGTCTGTCCAATAATATGATCAGGTTGATTACATCCAAAACTAAGGCCAGGTTGTCTGTCAAGTCTCTCAAAATAATTAAGGTCAGTTTGTCTCTGAAAGGTCTGTTTCTACTATTTAATGGGTATACAAGTAATTCAGAGCTGTTTTGTTATTCAAAGTTCTTTGTCTATCCATTTTTGTATTTTTCCTTCTTGTTTATGAAATGCAAATTTACAATGTATCAAATTTAAATTATTGTCTAAAATCTTACAGTATATACCTCTCTGCAGGAGAAGAGATAATCAGAATTTCTTTTGCAAATATCTGTATGTTTTGATGTCTTTCATTTTATCTATTCAGAAATGTACAGAATACCTTATATTGGTTTATCTCCTGTCTCCTTAACAAAGATGTCAGTTGAAAATTGGATAGTGTATATACCTGCTTACAAGTCCAGTCCAAATGCAAGCAGCATAGACCCTTATCTACCATTGCATAATAAGCCAGCAGATCAGGGTCTAGGTCTATGCTGTTTGTTCCAATAATTACTCCTCAGCAATTGCAGTACCAGAGCTGCCAGTGATTAATGCAATGGCAGGTATGGAACTGTAGTTTGCAGCTGGGTTAGACTTCTTAGCATACATATAAATGTATGGTAATTCATATCAGTCCACATGTCTGTCTGTCTCATGTGCTGGCACACACTGTGGATATATTATTTATTTGATGGTGTTTGTGATTTATCAGCCATTGTTTAGGTCAAGTCAACTACCATAAGAATGTGACAAGTGTAGAACTCTGTATTTATCAACCATTTCCCTTTCTATTTCAGTGCCCTATTTATTAACCTATAATACTGTCCTTTTTTGTTGAGCCAAAGACAACAGACTGTGACATGCCAACACAACACTTTGGCAGATCAGAGTTTATGCTATTACATTTAGATTATGGTATACTAAGGTAAATATACTGTATCTATGTCAGTCTGATTTTATAAAATTAAATCACAGATATTGCTGTTGATATCTGAACTCTAGAATATCATTATTTACAACAACAACAACAACCCAGAAGTAAACAACACTTCAGGTGTCTAATAACAAAGCATCAGTAAAGCAATACAAATTTTAAGTGTTATTTTTGGCTGGTTCTTACTTTTTAATGATACTCCAAGATGGAGAAAGTCAGCTGAAAGATCTTAGATGCCAAGTATTCCACATATTTGCTACTGAAAGGGTTTGGGAGGTCATACAAACTTGAGGCATACAGGAGGTGCAAGCTTTTGTGCTGAAGCAATGACACATTAGTTTGCATCTACATTATTTGTGATGTGAAGAAGGGTATATTCAATGATGTCAAAGTAAATGACTCATAAATACACTGTTGGATTCATTTATGAGTTGCATAACTTTCTGTAGTTGGCAATGTATTTCGTCATTCCCATCATTCACAATGAAAAATAAAACTGAAGCTTTTGAAGTGGATTAGTGAATTTCACAGGTCAAAATAGTCTATTCTGACCAATATGCAGAAGTACTTGCTGTGTATGCCAAAAGTTATAAGTAAACTCCTAAATACCCTGGCAATGCAGCAAAGTATTTCTGCAAATGATGTTCAATGAACTGTACTACTGTATCTATTCTGTGGTTAAGGACTATGCCCCCTACTGAACAGTCCTTCAAATGATCCCAAAGTACTGGGCATTTTTTGAACCAAATATGCAGATAGTTGTTTGTAATTTATGTTTTAAATCTCCAAGAATACAAACTTTTTAGCCACTTACACATTTCATATGAATCAACAGAATATGAAGTGTACATGATGTTAAACTGTGGAACAATGATGGAAAATTTACATTCTTATTGCTGACATAATTACCCGGCAATCTATTGGTTTTTACACAGTCAATACACATACAGTGTATATATAGTACAGTATACTACAATACTGTACAAAGACCTCTGAATTAACAATAAGGGAACAAACAGTTGTGAAAGGTCATATGATATCTCTGCCTGAAATAATTAGGAAGCATCTGTTGGGAATCCATACAATATACCATACACATCTGCATGAAAATCCCGCTTTGACATAGGTTACAATATTAATTTAAGCAAATGCTTTGAATGTCTTTACTAAATGATTTTTAAGTCCCACTCCATTACAAAACAACAATATGATATTTTGTCTTGAATTTTACTTTTATAATATCTTAATTCATATATGTATGTCATGGCATCACTGAATTTACTAGGGCAGATGAACTTTTTATATCACCATAACTGCTCAAAAAAAGGTGAAAAAATTATGCAAAACCATGGCAAGGCTGAAAGCTTGCTTTACTCAGCAAGACCACAACTTTCATGAAATATAATTCTTTCAACAGTTTTTTAGTGTGAGTAAGGTAAACATTATGCCAATACATTTTGTTTGTGTTCTGATTTGGATATTTTAACACATCTTTAACAATTTTTTAGTCACAGCACTACAATGTCTGCAGTGTAGCAGATTATAAGGCATCATGCTCAGACATACGGCATGATGATGTTCAATCCAGTCACATTATCCTGACACCTGGCTGTTACGACCCTGTAGTTAAATTATGTGTTAAAATTTGATTTCTTTTTAATTCTCTCTATTTCAATTTTATTTTATTTTATATCATTAAATACAATTATTTTTTTATCATGATAATGATTATGTTCGTATTTTGTTAGAAACATCATGTTTATTTAAAACATAAATGTGACTCACGTAAGAACACTGTTTTGTCATGTTAAGAAAACAGTCAGAAATATTTATGTAAATGATTAATTGTGACCACATTCATTACTAATAATACTTGCTGACATTATGTTCATTTGTTACAGCATCTGTCATTTATTGATAAACAATCCTTGTCCCAATCAACCAAAACTGATCAAGAAGATACGGTTTCATTTTTTAACATCATCTACTGTGTAAATGCATTTATTTTGCCACAGCCACAAACTATTGTAGTTGCTAGGTGTCAAACATTTCGAACAATTTCACAGTAATTTGAATTTTAAACAAAACAAGTAATATCTACACACACACACACAATCAGTGCTGCACATTAAATCCAGATAAAAAGAGAATACTATGCTTCCCACCCGTCCAACAAATATCAGGGTGGTGGGCAGGTTTTGGTGTTACACAACATTTTAAATTGGAAAAAGAAAAAAGGACAGTATTTAATGCCCTCTTAACTGCTTTTATACTTTGCTATCTTAACTTTGTCATCTTTAACCTGAACACTTACAGTCTGTTAATAATTGTTTTACCCAGTGTTCCAGTAATTCGCAAAAACATTAACATGTCTGAACATGGGGTTCACCAGAAAAAGAGCTGCATTATGGATTTTTCTCTTCTGGGTCTTGCTCTAAAGTTAACTTCAGTGTTTACTCAATATCTTCCAGTATTGATAATTATGCATCTAATTTTAATATTTTTCTGAATTACTTTTATTTTCGAATTAATCATTTGACTGATACATTTTGTCTTTTGCCATTAATTCAATCTCAATAAATAGCAGTAGATGTGTCTTCAATAATGAAAACAATACAGTAGCCATCTATCAGACACTTGACACTGTAATTAGGGTTGACTATCACAAACTGAATGCTTTGATTAACAAATATATTTGTTTTCAAGTGCATATAAACAACCATCATACAGCTGTTGTTGCCTTTCAAGACTCTAGCTATTGCTAGGGCCAACATCAATAATAATGGCTAAACATAAAGGAAAGAAGTAGACCTTTTTTTTCCAAATTTTTTCCTGCTGCAAAAGCACACCCAGAGGCTACACTGTGGACAAGATTTGGGAGACATAAGACAAAAAAAAAAACCTGTGTACAACCCAGCACTCAAGGACACACATGATCCCACACAAAATTTTTTTCATGCCAGAATTTGAGTAAAATAAAGTTGTGGTTTTTGGTCATGTGTTGACACTCTTGATGAACTTGTGCAAATAAATTGTTTTGGTCAAAATCCAATGCCAGGGTCAGGACATGAACAGTTTCAATAAGGCAATGTGAATGCTTTCACCAATGGATGGACTTGCAATGAGTGGATTTACCATAGAGCATATACTGCAACATCAATAATAGGAACCAATCAGGCATAATTACGCTTTGATAAAACATTAAACAAAACATAATTGTGTGGAAATCAAAAGCAAATTTATAATAGGGATGAATTTATGATTTTCTGTTATCACCAAAGGAATAAAGGAATAAAAGGAATAAAACTGCATAATGTAGTGTATCACAAACAGTAGATTCATGTAAGTCTGTAAACTCCATCAAAATGTCCAGTTGAACTATTATTGATTGACTGTGGATTTTTTGGCAAACCAGCTCTTAAAGGTTATACAGTACCACACAAAAAGGATATATGACAAAGATTTATTAAAAGGTTTATTACCAACAAGTGACAAAAGTACAAAAACACAGATGGCAAGAATAATATATGAAGGTTTCTAATCAATCTGAGCTCTGAAGCATCAAAGTCATCTAAGATACAGCAAAGTGGGTGGTATTACAGAAGCAGACAAATGTAGTTTTACAATAACAAATAATCTGGACTTTCACTTGCATTGCAAACCACTGAGGGAAAAACATAATTTTTGAGACTCATCTTCTAATACCCAAAATTAGCTAGTTGTTGGAACCAGATTTTGTGTCCATATTTTATGCTTTTTGGCACGAGATCTAAGGGAGACTGGTCTGAACTGCACACAGACAGATGACCTTTGCAAGAAGTTAGATAACCTTGATGTCTAAGGTAACAAGTGGCCAGGACACTTAAATGACTGGTCCAATGTTATTAGAAAAAAAAAAAAGACAACTTCAACTTTTACCCTATGCACTTTTGTAAGTGAAATAGAAATGTTTTTTTTAGGTGGCTATTTCTAACATTTCTAACACAACTAGGAATCCAGCTAGAAAATATCTATTGACAGCAGATTTATTAGGATGTATTTAGAAGTACCCTCCAAAATGCATTTCCTACCCCCATTTCAAGCCAAAATAACAAAAATCTCCTGGACTGAATGATAATACATTATGCCTGTGTCTCTGTGTGTGTGTTTATTTTGCAATATGATCCGTTTTTCTCATCTAAATTCAGATTGAAGAAATAGCATGTAACTGCTGGCTGATAGCAATTTTGCAACAAAGACAAGAAGACAAATCGATTCTGACTGTACACATTGAGGTTTTTAAAAAGGGACCAGTAAATAATGTACCTTCTAGCAAGTACATAAACTCATGGTTTTATACTGGACTTCATATGTGACCACAATACCAATATTGTCCCTGCTTCATATGAACTGGATTGCACATGGACAATTAATTATTGGAATGAATTAGAGCTAATTGATGGCTCACCAAGGCTAATCCCCATTCTTTTAATAAATCTCTCACTGCCTTCAAACTAAGATGCTTTCTGATTTCATCAAATTCTGTCAAGTGGCTTTTTCAAAGTTTTAAAAAGTCTTTCTATATTTATCACAACAGCTGATGGCATATTAATCTTATTTGTAAAAGTGTTTAATCCTAGGATGCTTATAATAAAATCTGGATTCTGTCCAGTGCTTTTTGGCGGTGCCTCATTTAACAGATATATGTTGTTATTTGTAACACTAACATAACTAGTAATGAATCAGTATAAACTGGATAAATATTAAAGCCATTACATTTTGTCAAATTTGGTATTGTGGGGGTAGTTCTTGTGAAGATTTTTGTTATTGTTATTGATGGTGGACTTACAGCTGGCTGCAGATTGGCTTCATTTGTATAAAATTGAAAGCCTCTATAAAAAAGTTTTTGAGGATATTTTTAAAAGTCTCAAGTTATAGTAACTATGGCTATATCTAATGGCAGATCTGCAGCCTTTATAAAAAATTTTTTTAAAAAATCTGGAAAACCAAATGTATAACTCACTGGATGCTTTAAGTCAAGTCTGAACATATTCTGCTGATCATTTTTAGATATCAGTTTCAGTTTTTTTATTATTAGTAATGGTAGTTTTATTTGAGGGTGGACCAAAGCACTTGCCATGAAATTTCATCAAGTTATGTTCAGTGGCATTGTTTGTTAATTTTAGTAATGGTTGTCATATTGCTAGACTGATTACATCTACTGAAATGCCTTGATGCTTCCCCTAACATCATGTACATATTGGTTTTCGAAAAGTTGCAAACAGAAATTGTGAACTGATGATGCATAATGGATCACAGATGAAGAACTCATTGTATAACTAGGTAAGCTAAGAGATCTACACAGGTCTGCTTGCTGGAATACAAACTGAAAAGGTCCCACCATTTGCATGAAAATATAATAAACATTAAATCTGAGCTCTGATAACTCAAAAGTATCACTTGGATTGGGAAGAAAATTTGAAGTTAAGCAACAAGCAAGAAATATAATTTTTGGCAATTTTTTTTGTCTTTTGAAATCTTCATTAAATCTGAAATTTCTTGAAACTGCTGGATAGTGAGGCAATTGCAGGTCTTGCATATCAAATGTTGTGCTAAAAGCTAACAAAAATATTCATTGTATCACAGAAAAATTTGTAAGGACACTCCTAGGTCCCAGTGATATATCTCGCAGCTTTATGTGTCTTCTAAAATTTACAGCATATCACAATTTTGGTTGGTTTTCAGAAGATTTTTATCCCAAGTGTGTGACTGGTCTAAAAGCAAATGGTAGAAATATCAAATGTAACAGGGTGGGGTTGGGGTAGATGTTTGATAACAGCTGTCCTATATTCATATGAACTTTCCTTCAGGTAGATAAGTCAGAATCCATGTTGAAAATGAGAAGATAAGGTGTGACTAGGCCTTATTGATTTCTTCACCTCATCTGTATATATATTGACTCCCTATAAATATATACTCATATTTCAGTCAACACTAGCATGTTTTGGTTTTAAGTGTACACTGTGGCAACTGGAGTCTGGAAATAATATAGGTTCGTAAATAACTTTAACATCTTTTAAAAACTACTTCAAAGCCTGAGTGATTGGCCTAATTGATGACAAGAAATGACATCAAATGACACAATAATTTTAATTACAAGAATAATCAGCTACAAAAGACAAAATGAACTAAAATGCTACTTTTGGGATTATTGACAACTCTTTCAAAAAATTTTGGATTATATCATTGTTGTCATTCAAGACTTTTGGTATATCAGCAAATTCAAGACTATCGGAATTGATTCAGAATATTTTATATTAATGGACTGACGATAGAATATTTAGGATTATTTAGATTTTAATTTACAAAACTAAGTTCTTTTCATTTCAGGAAGGGTCTGGAAGCACAAATATTTATTCTGGGGTTTTTATTTTAAATTTGCAAATGTCATCACTTCATGTGAGGAAATGCTATCAAAGACTTTTGCTCTATAGCCTTCTATTGCTGCTGTTGATCGCTGTAATCACATGGATGGAAAATGAGGAACTGATCTTTAGGTATGTATTTAAATGTTTTCTAATTAACACAACTGGCACTCAGCATTAAAAGGTTAGTGTTAGGACTGGTTAGACTGGTGTCAGGATAATGTGACTGGGTGGGACATCATGCCACATGTCTGTGGCATGATGCCCCAGTACTAGACATCACTATAAACTGTCACACTGCAGACATCATAGCAATATGACTGAAAAATTGTTAAAGCTAACCCTAAAATTCTAAATCACACACTCATAATTAACACACACACATACACACACATATGCATGCATGCACACTCATGCACACACAGACAGAGGTAAAATGAAAGTACTTAAGGCAAGTTGCCCCTAAAAATAGTAACCTTTGCCTAACAGGGTATCAGAATTTACAATGGGCAACCAGTTGAAATTTGCTAAGTGGACTAGAGCACTAATCCATTAGAATCCCTGCTACATCAGCCCACTGGTTTTTGCAGGTCATTTCAAGTTATTTACAGGTCTTGGACCTCTACTTATGTGATGTGATTATTTTTTTTAAGGTAGCTTTAACAATTTTAGGGTTAGGGTTAGGGTTAGGGTTAGGGCTAGCTTTAACAATTTTTCAGTCATATGCTAGGTCTGCAGTGTGGCAGTTTATAGTGATGTAAATCTTATAGGCTCCATATGGGGTGAGTGTTGTGCATATGCCTAGGAAGGGTGAAAATAAAAAGCAAGCTTTCAATATATGATTGTCGATTATTATGTTGGTATTATAAAAAAAATAAAGGTGATCTATTTGTTGTGATAATGTTCTTTTTTCTTTCTACCTAGCCGAGAGTGGCTTCAAAATGAGCAGAACTTGCCAACGGAAACAACAGAATGCTCAAAGATTGTTTTGATGCATGTTGGAGATTTCATGATGTTTAAGTGATAATTTTTAATAATTTATCATATGGGATCTCTTTGAGAAATAAAAGGCATACATCTGGATTTCAATAAAAGAGCACATGATTAACCAAACATGCAGCATCCACAATCAATATTTATCATCTGCAACGAGGTTTTTTACTTGTAGAACAATATGTTGAAAGCATTGTACATAATGCCTTATGGATAAGGTGCTTGTTCTGTTGCATGATGCCAATTAATTTAGTAATCCAATTCTCTGATGTATTGTTTAATATTATAAAGCAGGGGTCATGGTTTCTAATCAAAGCCCTAATTGTCACACCTGCTTAAAGTTTAAACCATGGTACATATTGTACATATATGGTAATGCCTCTGGGAAGTTCATAAAAGTGAATGATCACATTAAATAATTGGCAATGAAATGAAGCAAACTCAGTATCAGTTAAATTAACGGCAAACACACTGTGAATTTTACTTTAAAATGACATAGATGATCTTAGATTGTGTCTGAAAACATAAGTTGTACAAAAAAATTATAAAACATCCGAAAATTGCATGGCATTTAAATATATTTTTTTATTTAAAAAATGGTGTCAGAAAACATGCAGTAAAAACGACAGATCCAAAATTTACCTAATGAAATACATCATCAGCATGTTATATTACTCAAAAGCAGATTTTAGAATTGGAGACTATGAAGAAGGCCAAACATTCACAAATTTCAAATTTTCTAGAGAACTATGAGAAACACCTAGTTCGCTAGTGGCATGTTTTCTTAATATGACTTGGTTGCTGCAAAATCACATGTCTGGTCTACAACTTGCACCATTTTCTACTATCTCTTTCCCTTACAGAGTGTATGGCTTTTAAGCCCTTCAATACGCATGTAGCAAAGCTACCCAGTGCAGTCCACTAAACATAAGCCTATTAAGCAGTGAATTGTATGTTAGGTTTAAATGCAATTTTAACAATTTAAAGTTTTTGGTACACATATATAATGTATGGAAAGATTTAAGAGTAAAATACGGTTGTTATAGCTGTATAATTATTTTTCACAAAAATGCTTTAAAATCTTGACAGAACTTGTTCACTATCAAATCAGTGAAACCACGTGATCAATTGTAGGGCAATTTTTCATACTAAAAATTTACAAGTTATTTGTCTGCGTCTACATCACTAAATCAGTTGAATTTGATAATTTATAAAAACTAATGGCTTCTTGCATCAGTCTTGGAGCCTTTACCCAAGTTGATGAAGCTTTCATAGCTGTGATTCTACTGGTTCAAGTACTGAACGATATCGGAGACCGCCATTTTGTCAAATTGAGAAAACGAGACATGTATGACCTATGTACTTTAAATAGCAGATTTTGAACAGAACATAAACAGTGACCACGTAATTTGATGTAATGATCATTCTCACCAATGAATGTAGTATCCAACAGGGTTGTTTTCATGAAACCTGCTCAAAATGGCTGCTGTTTACAGAGTTGCCAAAAGGCACTTAAATGGGCATTGGGTAAAGTGCCAAAAAGTGCCTGTATGGGACATGGGTAGACAGCCTAAAGGCGCTTGTATGAGGAAAAGGGCTATCTGAGCTGGAATATTTATCTCAAATTAGGGTACAATAAATACAATACTTAAAACTTTTACATTGGGCCACTGCTTGTAATACCATTGTGGATTTTCTATTTTAATGTCAAAGTCTTCAACTCAGATTCTGTACATGATTTTAATCTTAAAGTGTGTTGAAATGATTCTGTCTTCTATCTTACCTATTAGCCTACATAGTGCAACAAAACAGCGATTCAAACATCAGTTGACAATGGTACATTATTTGTGGGTGTGATGTCGCATGTTCATTACAATGTGCAATTTTGCTTCATACAAAACTGACCACCGGAACACACCAGAGACATTTAACTCCAATATGTCATTAAGCACTCCATTTTGATTTCTAACTTCAATTTAGAAGTAATTGCTGTGTGTAATGTTTTATTTTTAAAATGTTAGTACTAACGTCTATAAACCCAGAATTCAAGATAAGACCATTTCTTTCATTTAACTGCTAGGTGTTAAAACTATGATATTCTTCAGAGATAACGAGCTTTTCAAATTAGCTGGTGTAGTGGATGTCAGATTGGCACCATTTTCATTTAAGACAAAGCAGACATAATTTGCTCAAAATTCCAATCTTAATGATCTTCCATTCAGTTGGAATGGTGACAAGATTTTCATGCCAGCCATTATGGCAGACATATTGTAAATATATGACTTGCATCATTTTGATTTAGGACCAAATAGATATCATAAGAAGTCAACTGGTGAAAATCCCATTCTGACAAAGCCATTCATTTGTGAGTAGAGACAGTGTGCAAAATTGCCATCAGTCTAAATGCCAGCTAATGTCACAAATGACTGGAGCAAAAAATAGAGTAGCCTGTCCATTTGACCAGATGGACTTGAAACATACAGAGAAAATTTCATCTACAAATCTGGAATATAGAAACAGGATGCGTGCTAAGATCATGGTAAAACTGTTAACTGCATCTGATATTGATGCATTTGATACAGTTCCATTGATCCACTGCTGGAAATGAGACCTAGTACTCGGGATGCCACAGCCTCATCTTTGGAGACTGGGTCTAGTTCTGATTCTGAAAGTCAATGGATGAGAATCCTGATTCTTATTCAGAATGGTCATCTGATGTCTCTGACACATGGTTGTAAATCAGCTTAACAGTAAGGATTATTGTCCTAGCATGTTAACAGTGGCCACATTTGATGAATTTAATAAATAAATTGGACATGATATAAATATCTTATATTTTCTTTATTATCTATGCTTCACTATAGAGACTCTTTACACCTTACAAAGGTTGATATTCATGTCCAACTGCATTTACCATTGAGTCACTGCCTACATTTTTCTTCAATGATGATATGTAGGACCCAGTTGCTAATGGTTACTGGACCAGCAGCCTTGTCCCATGGGCTTGCAAGATTTTTTGGAACATTTCCAAGATAACCACCATGATAACCCTACTGAAGGTTAGCAGCTTTTCATTTAGGTCCAAACAGATACAAAACACACTTTTGATTTTTAAAAAAAAAACATTAAAAAAATCACTTCCCTTCCAGAGGAGTAGCTAAAACATGATTTTCAAGATGGTCACATGTCAGATCAACACCATTTAAATCAACAAAACATTATAAGAAGAAGTCTTGCAGTAAAACCTAATGATGATATGACCATTCATTTAGAAGAAGCAGTGACACAAGATTTCCATGCTGGTCACTGGTAGTCCTATTAGAACACAGCAGTATATTCATTTAAAATCAAGTGTGTATCATATGAAGCCATGTCAATATAATGTTCTATGTAGAAGGCATAGCCATAAAAAGTTGTTATAAATGGCAGCAGTGGTAGCCATTTTCAAATAGGCCCAAGCAGACATCATAAAAAGTATTGGAGTGAAAATGTCACGCTGATTACAACTGTCAAGTCAGGAGAATAACAAGACTTTCAAGATGGTGGTCACTATAAGGTGCCAGTATTAGATATCACATAAGCACGATGTTCATTTAGAACCTAATGAAAAACTCAATATACCTTTCTGTTCTGAAAGAGTTGCAATAAGATTTTAAAGATGGCTGCTATAGGCTCATTCTGATTGGCACCATTTTCATTTAGATCCAAGTAAAGTTTTAAGGTGACAATTCCATTCTGATATGACCATCCATCCATGCAGAAGGAGCAGTCATAACAAGATTTTCAAAAATGGCTACTGGATTTCACAGCAGTGCCATTTTTATCAAGGACTATCTAGATCATATAAAGTCTTTTAGTGAAAGATATAGCTTATTATTCAGGAGGATTTTCAAGACGGCTGTCATGTCAGCCATATCAGATGTCACAGGTGTAAGTTTCGTTTAGAACTAACCTGACATCATAAGCCATTAAGCAAAAGTCCAATGTTGTATATAAGACTGTCTATTCTGTAGAAGTTGTAATAAGATTTTCAATATGGCTACTATGGTGACATATTAACTCTTTACCTTCTGCTGAAGCATATGTGATGCTAAAAATAACCTTGTATCCCCAGATATGCATATAGCTTGAGGTCTGAATAAATCTTACACAACAGCTTATTGCAGGCTACAGCCAGGGAACAATGAAGCAATCAGTAGTATCAGCAGCCGATAGTGAAGGTAACTTCTACTGACCAGACAAATTTGACAAGTGGGGATAAATGTAAACTTTGCAGAATGGCAGCAGACATGAAGTCTTTATCCAATATATGCAAAGTTAAATTATGTGTACAGAGACGGCCTCAAACAATATCATAGAAAATTACCAAATTTGCAGTAAAATAGTGGGCACACTTGTGCAAAACAGCGGTGCGAAAAGTAGTCTAGCATACATTATAAACACAGATATCCTTATGTATTTTTTTAAAATATGAATATGTGAATATAAACATTTATTCCTGTGGATTATATATACTTGGTGGAAATGAGTGCCACAAAACATTGGTAGGTGTATATTGGTAGGTGTTTAAAAGTTTATTTTTCACATAACTTCATGGTTTGCATGGGACAAGATTGATACAGAAAACAAACAGCATGTGCACTAACTTGAGAAGTTCTTTACTGGGTTCAGACTACCAACAGCAGCTAGAAAGCAGGCTGCTTATTAGACTTATTAGGAAGGGCAGTAAATACATGCAGAAGGTAAAGAGTTAATATGGTATCAATACCATTTTCAACTAAAACAAGCATAACCTTGGGATCAAATATGTCTCATGACAATGCTCCAAGTCGTTTAGGAGGAATACAGACAACAAACTTGTGCTAATGGACAGATGAGCAACAAGCAACAAACCATCCCATAAACTTTCTGTGTGTGTGTGTGTGTGTGTGTGTGTGTGTGTGTGTGTGTGTGTGTGTGTGTGTGTGTGTGTGTGTATTTATCAATGTCCTCAAGTTGACTGCAGTTTCAAACTCAAATATATCCCTTACAGAATCAGTACAAGTCCAGCCTCAAACTAAAGGACACTCCAGAACCCACAAAAATGTACCCTTTATATAGAGAGCCACAGTGATCAGTATTGAGAGTGCCATGCTTGTATCCAATGGCTGTAATTAAAATCCAATCTGGATTGACCATAGTCAACTGTCGTGGTCTATATTTCTCCAAGTCACTTTACTCCCACTGACTTGCAGAAAATAGTCTGTGATCTGCTGTGAAATGGTAATCGACTATTTTACTGAGGTGAAAATTGAAAAGAAATGTAAGAGAATGAACCTACAAATGCTGTCCTTGATGATGTATCTATTCTATGGGAATGGCCTCTGAGACAATTTTAACTTTGTTCAATTCTTAAAAACTTAAAAACAAAATTGAATAGTATTCTTTAAATAACTGCACATGTATGTATGTATGTATGTATGTATGTATGTATGTATGTATGTATGTATGTATGTATGTATGTATGTATGTATGTATGCATGCATGTATGCATGCATGTATGTATGTATGTATGTATGTATGCATGCATGCATGTATGTATATACACATTTGCTGTGTGTATATATATATATATATATATATATATATATATATATATATATATATATATATATATATATATAGAAACACACACACACACACACAGCTGAAATTCATAAAAATAATTTAATGATTTTTGTCCCTGCATGAACAAAATTAAATAAACATGGTGTAAAAACTGAGATCATAACTTGCCTTATTGTCTGAAAACTTTATATTCTCTAATTTTTCACTCATCATGAACTCAAAAAACATTTTTAACAATTTCTCCTCAGCTATTTTATAGAGAACTTTGTATTCTAAGATTTCACAAATAATGATATTTAAGAAACAAACCAAACTTAAGAATATTTTTTAATACCTTTATTATAATTATTCATTTATCTAAATAATTAATACAATGGGAAGAAATAGTTTCTGATGATTAAGTATCATTTTCAACCTCAATATCTTTACAAGGAGAAATAATTTATGCTTTGTAATTTTACCTATCCTTTTTTTTAAACAATATTACACAGGTTTAAATTTGATCGTTCCAAGACCACAATATGGACCAAATTAGTGACTCGCTCAGCTTTGCCAAGGAAGTTAAATACCAATGAGATAATGCTGCAGAGATCATTCATGACAGGGGACTTTACAAAGAAACCCAATATTACAAGGGAGATAACTAAAATGTGCCTACCAAAAGAGGATCCAGCCAATATTTCTACACCATTCAAAATCTACATATATGACCTTCCAAAGAAGTTTAACACTGATGTGAAGGAATGCATGAGAGGAAAAGAATTCTCGTATTGTTATGACCTGGAATACTGTGGAATGGGATCAGAAATTTATAGAATAGATGCACCCAAAAACAAAAGTTTTGAGCATCTATATGATATGTCCGTAAGAGATAGCCATATGTTTGCCTTGGAGGTGCTAATTCATCATAAATTACAACACAGCCCATATATAACAAATGATCCAAGAAAAGCAGACATTTTCTATATTCCAGCTTATATTGGATTACAGTGCCTCTGTTCACAAGTCAGCACAGAAAGCGTTGGCAAAATAGTTGAAGATCTTTTCACATTTTTGAAAACACAGCCATATTTCTTGTCTGGAAAGCCACATTTTTCAACTCTGAGTAAAATACAACGTGAACAGAGCTCTGGTGACTGCCCTTATTTACAACATGCATATACCAAAAATATTACATTTATTGGTATTGAAAAAGAACAGAATCCAAACTGGGCAAAGTATCATAAAAATCAAGGAGGATATATGATAGTTGTACCTTATCCATCTTACATACACTTCATTGAAAAAAACTTCGCAGAACATAACTTAGCATTTATGGATAACAAACATGTCCAGCCAGATATATATTCAGAAACAATTTATTTACATACACCAACTCTAGAAAATCGCAAAATATTTCTCTTTCTTGCCGCTGGTAGAAGACGAAGCAATAGCTTCAGAGCAAAAATAATGGACCAATTTCAAAATAAAACTGAACTTAGCTATCCTACATATATTGCAAAAACTAATGGTCGGGAAATTGATCACAAAATGGTTATGTTATACACTGATGAGTGCATGAGAAACCATCGCTCAACAACAATCGAGTGGATGCAGCATGCAATTTTCTGCCTACAACCTCCAGGTGATTCTCCAACAAGAAAATCCTTTTATGATGCTGTTTTAAGTGGATGCATTCCAGTGACATTTCGTAGTAATCTTCCTCTGCAATATCCTTTTGACAGATTATTAAATTACACAAAATTCATGTTCACCATTCCAGTGGAATCTGTTGAGAAAGGTGGCAATGTGTTAGAGATTCTTCAGTCTGTGGCAATGGATAATATTGAATCAATGCATCTGAACTTAAAGCAAGTTGCACACTGGCTGCAGTACAGCATCCCTGATGGTACAATTACAGAATCTAATGATGCCCTAAAACTTATCCTTCTAGAGTTGGGTAAACATTACAATTTGTGATGATAAAATATTTATTCATTTCGTAGTTATTTTTATTTTTATTTTAATACTTGTTCTCTGATAATAAGTTTGGAGAAATTTAAGGACAGAAATTTTGCCAATTTCAGACTGAAGAAGTTTTTTTTTTAAAGTTTGTATTTGTGTGATTTATATTTTGTGAAACTCCAAAAAAATTACAATTTAGCAATTTGTTAACTGGTTACACAAATTAAATGTATTAAAACTTCCTATAGATATGGCTAGGAAACTTCAGATGGCTTGTACATGTACAGTCTGTATGTTCTTATTTGGAACACACACAAAAAATGGCTTCTTCTGGCCCAAGTTAGTAACAAATGTATAGTTCAGGTAAGTGCAAAGGCACATGCAATCCATCCAAAACCTGTAGTTATCCACCAATCCAGTTTCTCAAGTTGTCCTAACCACACATCACAAACAAATCTACTTGTACCCACTCTGGCAAACAAATTTTCGTCCTGTGGAAAAGTGGGTTTTTCAGAGATAGAGAGGTTTCATGAAGGATGTTTATAACAAATTGTTCATCATACTCTACATGCAACTGGCAACATGACCTTGTTATACCATGCTGCTTCTCAGTTAATTGTCAATTCAATTTTTGAAATTGTAAGCATCTAAAACATTTTATAATTAACAGTAAATAATTTAAAACCTGAAGAAAACAAAAGAAGAAAAATGTTTAAACTTGCATGAAATATTAAGCTGTAAGTATACAAAATTATAAGGTAGACAACTCAGTCTTAGTTATCTATATCTAATCCACCAGCCACAATTAATGATGTTACCTCTGATGAATTCAGACATGGCATTTAAAAAGCCTCATATTTACTTTCCCAATTCAAAAGAATTCAATATGCCCCCCCAAAAAACATGAATAAAAATACTCTTACATAGTGTCTGCTAAAACAGCTCCCAAACCTAAATTAATGTTTTCTGTGGTTCAGGATCTGACCCCATCGGTTCATTAAAAAAAAAAAAAAAAAACGCAGTTTACTGCAGACAGATTTGAATGCAAAATATGCACAATTAATTCCTTTAACACACCTGTATTTCTCCTAGCACTTGAGTTACAATTAGTTAATGGGGCCTTTTGGTGATTTATACAGTATATTTCCTGATCAAATCTGATGCAAGACAACCAGAAAATCCATCTGGATAATACAACTCTACCTACTGCCACCCTTTAAAGTGACTGGGCTCCAAGAGCAGATTATCAGCTAATCCATCAATATCAAGTAATCAATCAGATGGTCTTTCCAATGGTAATTCACAATTGTAACAGAAGGTATTAGGTGTTTTGTTTCATTTAGATTTACAAGTTTTCAAATATCAAACTTTATATGGAAGTATGTTGTCCAAATTATCTAAAGGTTCATTCACCCAAACATAGCTCAAGTGTCATTGCCAATGGAGGGAAAAAATGGTTGGAATAGAGAGCATTTAGCTACTTTTAGTCAATTTTAGGACACATAACTCCAATGATTCAAACTAATTTCCAAAACAGAAAAATCTGAAAGTTGTACACATGAAAATTGTGAATAATATTCACAAGCCCTACTTTGTTCAATTAATCATCTAAATTTAGAAAATATTTTTTTCTCTGAAATGGAGAGGAAATTGGTCCCAAATTATTAGTTCTAGACCTTAATGCTGATCAGGTCTGAAAAAGTAAAACCAAAGCTTTGACCAGCCTTAAAATATTCTTTACTTGCTCTCTTTCAGTCGAAACAGGTAATAAGGTTTTTTCCTTTACCTGCAGGCTTAGTAACATTTAACACTTAATTATTTGAAAACAAGGATCTCAAAATTATATGTTATGGGTGAATTAGATGTTCCAATAAAGTTGCAGGTTTTATGGGATATCAGAGGACATAAAGGAATGTTTTTTTTTTCTTGTTTAAATGATCTTCACATCATTTAGCTCACAATGATCCATAAAGTCAACCATTTGTCTTGTAGACACTAAATTTGTCTCAAAGAACAAGTCACTTCAAGAGACAGACACTCTACAGTCAAAATATGAATTTTCCAATTTGACATTCCTGAAAGATGACATTTTAAAATTAGCCACTATGGTTGCCAAAGTGGCAGTAAGATTGGTACAGTTTTCATTTAGGGCAAACTGGACACTATTAGACGACTTATGGTTAAAATCCGATTTCAATAAGACTATCCATTCAGGAGAATCAGTGACAAAATTTTCAATATGTTCATTCTGGCAGCCACATTAAAAATATATGAGGTACCATTTTCATTTAGGATAAACTTGACATCACATGAAGTATGCTGGTAATAAGAGTATATTGTTATGAATATCAATTCTGGAGGTGTAACAAGAACAAGCTTTTCAAGAGGGCCACCACTGTGACCACAGTGGAAATCACTTGAAACATCCTTTTTATTCAGGACTATCTGGAAATCAAATGAACTCTTCTGTTGAAAATCCTATGTCAATATGTATTTCCTTCAAAAGTGACAATAAAACTGACAGCTGTCATGGGGGTTAGGCTGATATGTCTTTTATTAAAGAGAAAATGTAAAAAAAATAATTTCAAGATGACTGCCAGGGTGGCCATACTGGATGTAAGATCAGTACCATTTTCATTTAGAACAATAAGATAATACAAGAATTGCTGGGAACCCAATGTTGATTTGACCTGTTCAAGAGAAACAATAGTAAGATTTTAAAGATGGTTGTTGATGTGGCTATAACGGTTGTACCAATTTTTATTTTTTTAGAACCAACAAGATCTCGCAAGATGTCTTTCAGTGAAATTTCCATGCTGATATGACCATCAATTCAGGAGGAATATAAAAAAAATTGCCACCTTGGTAGATTACTAGCATCACCATTTTCACTGAGGACCATTCAGAACTTGGAATGAATATACAGTATATGTAGAGTTTTATAGCATTCCTCTAAGTAGTTGAAGAGTAGCAATAACAAATATGTGTTTATGGAGAGCTGGATGGAAGACAAAAGGCCATCTTACATAACCCACAGTGCTAAACAAAGCTTTGGATCTGGTTTCCTGACCCTAGTTTTGTCAAAGTATAACCAGATTAGATTTCATCATTCATTGGTAACAGTATTCATGACCATACTAGCTAACATTATCAATTTTCATAGTATTTGTTGCTATCTACTGGATACACACTAGAAAGTATAATACAAGCCTTTGCATGGTATTCACTAATCAAAAGTATGATACAGACCTTTGCATGGTGTTCACTAATCACAGACCTGTCAACTCAAAAAATGCATTATCAGTAAGTCTATCAAAATTTTTTTCATTAAATTGGACCAATTTTCATTAAGGTGTAAAAACTTTTAAGTACTGGCAACAAGTAAAATTTTAATAACCATTACAGATTATATCCATGTTGTAACTTACAATTTATAGCCACTGATGTGACTGGTGCATGGTACTTTTGCACTTTCTGAGAAACTTCTAGTCAAACTCCATTATGAAGCATTCTCCCCCCCCCATTACTTTCATGATTAGCATTGCAACAGATGAGAACACCCTCTCACAACCTGCATTTGAATGAGGAACAACAAGTACATTCTTCATGATGCTGGACAACAATTTGCATTTGAACTGGCATTCTTGAGTTTACTAATAAGATCCGATTGCTTGTCAACTCCCTTAAGATCTTATGATTAAATTCATCTACTTGGTAATTAAAAAACTGCTTCCAAGTTGTCTCCCTAATTGGTTTCTTTAGGTTCCATACACATAAATCTTGATAGGAAATACATCACACTGCTAAAATCACTCATCAACCTTTTTGACACATCAGCAACTGCACTGTTTTAAAAGTTTTTTATTGATGGGAAACCTCTTAACAATGTTAAAACAGTTGTGTAATAGTCCCTTACATCTTTATAGATCTGACAATGGCTACTTTCATACAGCTTCCTTTCAGCCAAGTATTTTCTTGTTTCTGATCCTACATTAAGGTCTCACTGGATAGTTTCATATTTTGACACACACACCCTCCTAATTTTTAAGGTAGAAGGCATGAGCCTAATTATCACAACCCTAGCATTTATAAATTCACACATAAGCTAAATCTGTAATGTGGTTTTTATTTACATTAAGTTAGGCTTGAAAATGGATTGGTTTGTTTTTGTCTACCTGTCACAGTCAGATTATCATTGGAGATCAATTGCATAATTTGGGCTGCAAATGAGCAGCCATTTTGACTTGGCTTACCTATTTACATGTGTCTGCTACAGAGGTAAATATCTAAAAATCTACATGTTTGAGGGGTGATGAAAGGTATGTTAATTTGTTATAGTACTAGTGAACTTTAAAGATTAATAATGTACATACTGATTCTTTTAGACACCTTG
The DNA here is from genome assembly GCA_016746295.1 of Potamilus streckersoni. NCBI lineage: Eukaryota > Metazoa > Mollusca > Bivalvia > Unionida > Unionidae > Potamilus > Potamilus streckersoni. Next base: position 239,546 of record JAEAOA010000563.1, read on the forward strand.
TCTCAGGAAAATGTTAAAATTAGCTCTTTTCTGTCATAAATGAATGTAAAAAAGAGGGGTTGGTGGCAGTATCGGTTCAGTATAAAAGCCAGCAGTTGCATAAGGAATTAACTGTAATACCTCAGTTGGAATCTTACAAGCATGCTTTTAACAAAAAATCATTAGTTTTTATTTGTATCTTTAATGTAATATTATAATCATTTTTCTGCAATAGGTCATCCGTTGGATGAAAATTTGCCAAAATAACTGTCCAGTGAGACCTTGAGTGTATCTGACTTTTGTTTCTTAAAGTCATCATGATCAAAATCAGTAAGATATTAGGCTTGTTAAATTTCTGAAGCCTTTACAAATCGATCACAAACTGCTTTAATAATTCAAACCTGTTTTCTCTAAGATTGTAGATCATATGCTCCTTCTGTTGTACTTGCTAAATAATGGAATTACATTGTCTAAAAATAAGCACTAAATCTTCACCCTCCTGGACAGCAAAGCCTTACACACACTCATAGCCTTTTCCTCTCTATTACTGATTTTTTTACTGTCTTTCCAGTTATTTCTAACCAATGGTATCTGAGATCTAGATAGAGCCTTTTTATCTGATTTCTGTGATGTAGATTTCTCTAAGGAACCTATTTATCTTGGGTTTTATTTTCTCAGTCTTTCCTGGTGATGCAGACTTGAGGGTAGTTACTAGCCTGACTTCTAGACTTATCACAGTTCAAAGAATAACTGCATTTACCTGCAGTGTTGTTATATCCTTCTTTATTACTAGATACTTTTGGAATTCTATTGTTGGAACTAGACACCTGACATCCTACTTTTGGATTTAGTTTTTTTTTCTTTAACCTCTTGTTTTATGGCTTATTAACCAAAATATATTTTTAAGGGATATATTTGTAAGGGTTCCCATTGTTCCAACAGTCTCTTTATACCTTCACCAAGAGATAACCATCTTGTTACACAATGCATCAATATTTTTCTCTGCTCTTTCCCACAGTGTCTGAAGATCTTTCAGTTTCATTTGTCTATTCACACTTTTAGCCAAGTAATGATTTGTCCACTACTAACTCCTCAAAACTAATAGGCAGCAGCATATCAGCAAATTTTAGCTGCAAATGTATTAAATGGCATGAACATCCACGAGATACACTGAGGGATTCACCACAGTTATATGTCCAAATACACCTTTGTTGCAACCTGTCATCACTGAAGCATTATCTGATTCAAAGGCAATACAGTTATTCAAAGGCAATACAGTTGCCAAGTTTCTCTTTTTCAAATCCTCATCAAAAATGTGAAAATATTTTCCTCAGTTAAGAGGCTCCACCTGTTGGAACTGTCAAAAGTGCTTCAGTTACAACCCCATCTGTTATCAAAATATCTAACAACAACTGGGTACAGATTCTCAGAATCATTGCTACCATCAATTGCTATATTCAATGGTTGGGATGAAATATTGTTAACAATGCCTTCCTGTACTGACTTGGACTGTTGTAATACAAAAGCAGTAGTTTTAGTTCTGCCAATTTGATAACTATTTGCTTCTGGCAATTTGGGACACATGCACTTTAATCATTTAGAAGCATGGTCAGATGCAGCAACTGCAACATTATGCTCAGTGAAAACGTTTGTAAAATATACTTCAGTCTTAGCAACATCCAAATCAGTTTCTGGCACAGAAGATCCAAAGCCCATAGGTCAGTGACTTACACTTCAATTTCAATGCAACATATTCTGTATGTTATTTGGAATTCTCGCCCACCATGGGAAATGCTCAACTATTTTACTTGCAAGCATGACCAAGTATCTGAGTAATCTCTTCTATACTTTTGCTACCACTATTTCAGCTTTTTAGGAGGTTTGTTGTCCTCTCCACCTTTAATGCATTTTCATTTGGAAGACATTTTCAGATGACTGGATTAATTAAGTGAAAAACGAAATCTATATTGAAACAAAAAATATCGGGGGGGGGGAGGAAATCATATATCAGTACTTTTTGCTAACATTCCATAAACCCAAATTTTAGTGTGTTTTTTTTTTTTGAAAGACATGCATCGGTAATCATGATCAGATTTAGATTTATGGCATGTTGTGCCAGATAATGCAAATTATTAGCTAATTATTAAACTAATTGTAAAAATTATTTATTCAATTATCCAATAACATTGTAATGTCAAGTGATTCTATAACATGGTCTTTACTTGAATAAATAAATTTAGATAATGGTTCATGGTTCACTTTCTGTAAATGCAAGATAAAAAAAGGACTCAAAGAATTCTTATATTTGCTAACGAAAGCAAATTTATTTTTAAAAAGGAAAACAGTCCCAATCAAAGGTCTGGTGTGTTTATCAAGACACTTAATTTCCCCTAGTTGTCATCTTTCTTCTACCTCTGCCAACCACATGTATATTCTGGAGCCAACAGCTATTGATTTTAAAATCCAATATTTTTCAATGTGACAGTCAACTGCAGCAAATAGGACATAGTGCCAAAAACTGTTCATTATATTGATACCTACTGTACAACACAACATCCCAACAACCCAAATAATGTATTCCTGATTTATACAAAATGTAATCTTTAATGAGTGGAGAATTATACTTATAGTTTGATTTTATAACTTTTTAAGTGGTCACCCTATATAGCCCATGACAATCTGATACATGTAATTCTTAGGTGTACCAGATAGGGTTGCAATGGATTTACCTGGGTATACCAGAAAGGAGATGCACAGAGTTATTTTCCATCCTATATTTTTCTGGGTGTACCAGAATAGGGCTGCATAATTCAATTTTTAATTCTGGGTGTACCAGAAATGGGCTACACAGTGTTATTTTCCATTCTTGGTGTACCAGGAACTGGATGAACAAAGGAATTTTCCATTGCAGATTTGTGCTCATTAAACTTTAGCATTAACTTTAGTGTTTTCCTGATGTAATTTTTTTTCATCTTAGAAATAATTTCTTTTCAAACAAATTTCTATCTGACACAATGGAACTGAGTATATCTGAACATCATTTTCTAAAGAAATTGAGCCTCTGAACATTATTTATAAAAAAAAAAAACCCTCAAAAACATGTTACACTAGCAATCAGTTACATTACACTAGCAATCAGTAAGATTACACTTGTAATCAGTTACATTAAGCTAGTAATCCTGTTACATTACATTAACAAAACCAATGGTATTATTTTTTCAAAGCAAATGTTCAAAATTGCATTTTCCTAAATCTTTTCCTCACTTATTCATTCAGTCAAGCTCGAAAAGTTACTGATTACAGCACATATGTTTCACCTCATTTAAAATGTAGATTTCCACCATCTGGAAAAAAACTAAACCAAAGTGAGGAAAAAAATGTCAGCAATAATTTCAGTTTCAGCTAAGATTTAATAAGGCAACTGCTTCAATCTGTCACAAAATGAAGATAATGATTCTTCCACACTACTCCACACATTTTCTTTCCCAGTGGAAATGGATTTAGAGGGGCTTTGCTGTCACTAAAGATAAACTGACATTTAATTGTAATAGCAAGGTTATTCTTTAAATATATCAGTTGATTGATTTATTGACTGATTGTATTTTTATGTGCACCAGCACTGTTTACAAAAGTTTATATATAGGACCATTTAAAAGTCATAAAAGGTTTCACATTGACTAGAGATATGAAACCAGAGTTGATTGATTGATTGACTGATTGATTGGTTGATTGTATTTTTACAGCACACCAGCACTAAATAGAGTGGAAAGAAACAGTTCAATTTCATATTCAAATATATGTTAACTGTATGAAATTTGCAGCTGCCTGGAATGTCCATTGTGATATACAGCAATATTATGTTAATGTATGATGTGGTTTTGCACTGTATGTGTAAGGTAAAGTACTCTAATGAATCTGGTGTAGGCCTGATCAATTCTTAGAAGTTTATTGATGAGTTACCCCAAAAATTTGTCAAAGTTAATCCGCAGAAGGCAATAAATCTTGACTCTGAGAAGAATAACAAGTATTTCTCTCATAAAAAGGTCCAAGGGACCTGTATTGGAAATTCTGAAATATGATTCTTTAATAGGGGGCAAGACAACAAGGCAAAATGTTTGAGTTTCATTAAAAAAAATCTTGAGCCTGAAGACAATTGTTTGAATTTGTTTTAATGTCAAGTAATTTTTTTATAAATCTTTTCATATTTGTTTGAATTTATCTGTCTTGAATGTTATATGATTCATGTATTCTAAGATTTTCTTATATTATTTTCTTGACAAGAGTCGGGAGATAATTGTTTTAATTTGTGTTTATATATCATACAAGTCATGTATGCTAGGAATCAATTATCAGGTCTGTAGGATGTTTATGCTGATAAATTTAAAGTCATCAAGTAATGTAGTTGGGATAAAAAGTGAATTTTGGTAATTCATTTGTAAAACTAATATATTACTTCTCTTAGCCTATGAATCTTGTATTAGGCTTAAAGCCATACCTGGGACCATATTGCTTTTTACTGTCAATGTTAACTGTACATGAACATGTGTTTGACATTAATCAACATATTGATTAACAGTTCACACTAAAGGGGTCTATTTGTTAAATGAATGAGGTAAAAGACAGACTGCTTTTAATCAATTTTTTATGGTGGCTGGCTGTATTAGGGGATTACCATATAAAAAGACTCCAGCTCCACTGATTCAGGAGGGTGTTGGGCAACCAGATCAGGTTATACAGTCATACTAGACAATTAAGTCTGAAATGCTCCCTCAACTGTAGCATGAAATTTGTCATATTATATGTGTAAACAGAACTGCTAATTGCACTTTTTAAAAATCCTTTGGTAATCTTTTTCTAGTCCAAGTATATTCAAGTGTCATGTACAAATTTTCTTTCACTGATTTATTAAACTGTTAATATTCTGTATACTGGGGCTCATGTTATTCTATTCAATATCTCTGCTCAGATCTCCATTTATTCCATCCATTAATTTCATATTTATAGTATTCACTCAATCTTGGTGATAACACTGAAGTCAACCATACAATAGATATTGATAACCACCACCACCCCATAGCAATATTCATGACATGAATATGAATACTGAAAATATTGTGAATATTATTTATTTATTTTATTTTATTTTATTTATTCATCTACATAACTATACAGTATTTTATCTACAAATGGCTCCATGTAAGTCATTTGACCCATCAAGGCACCAAGTCAAAATCCAAACCTATGATTCCTATTCAAGCTGATGATCAGACTTCAGTAGTTTTTTTTTAAATATTATATTATTTACATTCACAATAAAAATATTAAAGTTACATAATGTGACTAAAGCCAAAAAGGCAATTCCTTTGCCAGAAGCATCTGAACATTCTATATTTGTTAAAAATCTTGTTGATGGCTTCATATCATCAGAAATAATCAGAGCACATATGACAAGATGTTTATTGTTACCTATGTCAGTACTTTCATCTGCTATTGCTGTCACAAATGACAAATTTTGCATGCCAGGTATAAGACTATCCTCAATATTTGATAAGCTCTCCAGTTCCTTTGAACAGGTTGTAGCCAAGTCATACTGAGTGGCAGAATTCAAAATGCCAAAAGCATCAAATTCTTTAGCCATTAAGTCATATTAAATTAAAAAGAGATTTGTATTTTAAAAAAAGGATGTCTTTAACACTCAGCCAATGTACACACTTAAGTACTTTTGCTGCTATGTATGTTTTGTAAATTTGCATTAAAATATGCCTGATGTTCTGAATCTTAAATCACCAGTTTGTGTTTAGGCAATCCAGCATACCTTCCCAGTGTACAATTTGAAAGTTATTGGGGTTTCTGATCATCAAGATTCATTTTAGCCTCTATATGGCAAAACAAGGGGGCTTCCTCTTCGCTGTCACATTCTTCCCTAACTTCTTTTTGAAAACTATCCAGCTATATGTAGCTTCCAGTAAAACCCCGAAGCTGATATGACAATTTATTCAAGGAAAGTTGCTGTCAATGAATACCAGTAATTTACATTTTCTAAAATCAGTAAAGTGATGTAAAATACTGATGTTGACAAAACATGTATGATACAATTTTCTGTAAGAAAAAAATTGTTTATGAAAATAAATTATTTGAAAGAAAATTAGTGAAGCATGGACATATAATTATACCACTAATAAAAATATCTGCAAATCCAAAACTAAAAATGGGACTGTGCATTTCATAATATGTCAACGGTTACTTTTTTAACCAAATTATTTCAATCTCCTTTGCTTGTTTTTCATTTTTACTTTAAATATCACAAATAACTGGCTGGCACATGAATTCTGGGGAATAAAATATTCAGAAATAGCCATTAAAATTTCAGGATTCTGATACTTACATGTATTTGGAATGCATGGACCTGATCATCCAAGAATATTACACGCAAGTTTACATGTTTTCCTTTCCGGTCCATTCTGAGTGTCAGCTCATGACTTCTGACCTTTAACTGTTAATCTTTTGATCAGACTGTAAAAACATTCCAAACCTTTCCTGGCTCTAATCACATGGCCACTGCAAAAAAAAATTGATTTCTACATATAATGGATGTATTATAAAAATGTCACCTTAATATGGCTAGGATTTTTGTTTTCTTGTGATTTTCAAAAATTAAAAAGTAAATTAAAGTCTACACAAGCAAGCAATATTTGTGCAGATAAATACTATCTTGCCACATATATATGACCATATACATGTATTGGTTAATTTATGTCAGAATTACCAAAAACATAAATACAGATTTTTGTATTGCACTCAAATTATGCAGAACAATGCATGCATTTATTCTGAAGTTTTCAGCATATGTGTATATTGCTCTTGCAATAAGCACAGTCAATGTTTGGTGTATTTTAGCAATATAAATCTGTCCTAGAGACTTGTGCTACAGATGCTACAAACATTTGTGCATGTTTGAAATATAACAGCCAAACCAGTCTACCACAGCCACCTCTGGGAAATGGCAAAGAGGTCTTTGAATATAGGTGAAAGCAGGTTTAGCTCTCAAAACTTTGGTTCATGACAAATTTATCTATTATCCAGTTGTTAGTAGCAATATCATTAATTTTTGTTATTAGCTATAGTAGAATGCTACCAAGATACAAATTGATACTAGAGAACATTGCATCAATTTTGATTTCTATTAACTGATACTTAACACAGTTTACATTGTGGTCAGATTGGTTAAAGTCTATCCTTTACATTATGGATATCCCTGATGTGTTTTTTTTACTTGTAATTCCCTTTTTATTCTTAATGGTATACTTACTTTCAGATTGATACACCCACTACAACAGTATGCCATGACAATATATAAATGTCATATGACTAAAAATATATCTGCACCAGTAACTATGGGTGTATAAAATACAGATATGGTGGTCAAATGAATAAATGATTCAACAAGACCATTTCACTTTGTACTGATACAATAGTTTATACTGATTAACTCATTAACCTCTATTAACCTCTAGATCCATGTTAATGGGACAGGCAGTAGTAGCCTACTTCTGAGCTCTGTAGCATTAAGGTCATGTGTGTCGCAATAAAGTGGGTGTATTATAGAAAGGTAGATGATACCAAATAATATGGATGTTCTAGTTCCACTACAAAATACAGAGAAAAAAATGTCAATTTTTGAACTCAAGTTTTTTCCAGCTGAAATTCGCCTAAGCTTGAAATTTGATTTTGTGTACGGATTTTAGACTTTTTGGCCTTAGATCTAAGAAAGATCGGTCTGAACTACACACAGACAGGTGAACCTTTGCAAAAAGTAGGACAAGATGGGAATTTTAAATTTTGAAGAGTGGTCTCAACAAGAAAATGGATCTGTTAAGCAAAAAAAAAAATGTCGAACTTTTACCCTTCTGCACATGATCAGAAGAAATAGCCAATGAAGAATGATGTTTCTAACACAAAAAGGCATTAGGTTAACGAAAACTGTATTGGAGGTCAATGTATTAGGATCTATTCAGAAATAGCCACCAAAATGGGTTTCCTACTCACATTTTATTCAAAAATGACCTAAACTCCCAGGGGTTAAATTGATTTAAATACATCATTCTAAAAGATGGTTTGTGTGATTTGTTTGTAATTTAGAATGTTAACAATGCTTTAACAATGTTAGTCATATCACTATGTTGTCTATGGTGCGGCAGAGTATAGCCATGTTTAGTACTGGTGCATTATCATGGCACCATGCCACAGACATGTAGCATTATGTCCCACCCAGTGACATTATCCTGACACCAGGCCTACTAGTCCTAACACTAAACTCTTAACACTGAGTGCCAAGCAAGGCAGCTATTTAAATCTTGGGTATGACTCAGCTGGGGTTCAAACCCATGACCTCATGTATCTCAGGCAGACACAATATCCACTAAGGCCACTGGGGCAGTCAAATATGGTTTAAACTAAATGCTTAAAATTTCAGTTCTGCATAATTCAACCTCATTAACAAATCTTTATTAGGTTTTTCCTCAAATTTTTCTTTGTAAAATAGTCTGCTTATATATAGTTCTTTTTTTATTATGAACACATCTGAAGATGTGACTGTCCTAGATTAATGTTGTACAAATTTAAAGTGCCTGATTATCAGATAAGGGTCTATGCTGTTCATTCTGGTATGATTTTATGCAAACATTTAACACATTAGGCAACAAACTTGGGCCTATGTAATCTCTTTAATGTGACCATGACCTTCATTTATCTCTCAGTTTTACTGAGTACATATCCTCCTCCAATACATGTTAAATACCTGTCCTTCAATGTGTAATCAGTACCAGTAGGGTCATGTCACTTATTAGGCAACAAGAATCAGCAATGGGTGATTAAGATTTAGGACAGATGCACAGAAATGATACTGACCCTGCCAAAAGAGAAGTAAAATGGATTACTATTTGGGACAGATGCACAAAAATGACACTCCACCAAAGGGAAGCTGTAGTGGAACAACAGTTAGCATGCTGAAGTGGTTTAAAGGATTTAAATCCAGCAATCAGATCAGACACAGTCACCTACCTGATAAGGCACTGAATGCCTCAGATAACCTACTTGTGTTACTGTAAAGACAACTCTTGCAAACCAAAGTTTGGAGGATGTAAAACTCATGCTAATGACATTATGGAAAAATTAAAACTGAACATGTCCAAGGTCTCATCGAATATTCTGATATCTTTACTTGTCAGCTTTGATACAATGTTTACTCTACCCATTTAAAATTTTGATATGCTATCTTGTATGTGCTTGTAAAATACCGAGCAAAATGCATTAGAATATGTGTATATTTTTTAATATAATAATTATAATTCTATAAACAGGTTTCAGGCACTATCTGATTTGTGCACAAAAAGCAACTTGTTAAGAAATCTGTCATGTCTAAAAACAATACATTGGATACTACCTGTCTAAAAATCAATCCTCTGATCAAAATTGTCATGTCTTTGGCCGCCTCAAAAGAGGTCTACAAAAAATCAACCTAAATATTCAACACATACTCCCTAAGCTGAATGAAATTAAGTTAATGCTACAGCAAACTAGATCAGTCAATATTCTAGGTCTATGTGAAACCTTTCTTTCTGATGATACTGAGGATTAGGCTCTCCAAATACAGATGTTCAACTTCGAAAGAAACGATAGGGAATGGATGGGGTGGGGTGGGGTGGGGTGGGGTGGGGGTATTCTTCTCTAGGTAAACAGTTCCCTTAGTTATAACAGATGTGTTGATCTAGAGATTATTGAAGTAGAAATTATCTGGATGGAAGTAACTCTTGCCCAATCAAAGCCAATATTGTTGTGTTCAGTTTACAGTCTACCTAACTGACTGGATTAATAGATTTGAGGTGCAAATTAAAAAAGCATTACTAAAGGAAGATTTAGAAACTATCATATTATGTGATTTTAACATTATATACATGAAAACTCCACCATTAACATTGATAAGTAACCTTGAAACCTACAACTTTACTCAATTAAACATCCCAACTAGAGTAGCTGACAAGTGCTACTATCACTGATCATGTCTATACTAAAAAGCCTGATAATGTGCCATTGTATGCACTGAGTGACCACTACCCAGTCTGTATGACTAGACATGTTCCAAAAATCATCTAAAAATGGTCAACACATTGAAATACAATAAAGGACTTCAAAGAGTTTGATGAGAAAATGTTCTTAAATGATTCAGTCTGCAAACCCTTCCAATCAGTCTGCAATATGCTAATGTAAACACTGCCTTAGAAAAATGGTATCAGATGTTCAATGCAGTCATAGAGAAGCATATTCCAATTAAAACTAAAAGGGTTAAACAGCAAATTACACTTAAGTGGATTACCCCTGAAATCAATGAGGCTAGGCACCTAAGAGATAATTTCCACCAAAAAAAAAAAGAACGTTGATGAATTTATTAATTCATGCACTGACCATTTTTCAGTTCATGCACATTCATAAATAGTTCATAAACCTTTTGATGAACTTTCATGAATGGTTCCTGAGCTAGGTTCATGCCAGTTCATGAATTATTCATGATCATTTTAATAGGGTAGGTGTGTCCATTGATAATTTATTAATGGAATGACCATAACCATAAGCTTTGTAAAACACTGTCATCCCATATTGCCTTCTCAGCAGAATCAAGAAATATTTACCTGTGGAACAGCAATCTATACTACAAGCAATGGATTGTTGTTAAATGTATTGGGAAACTGCTAAATTTGCGCTTGACAGGACCTACAAATGTCAGAAACGAGAAGCACACATAATTTTAAATGCATCTATTGATCATCCCTCAAAAGCATTGTTTACAGAACTCAAATGGTTCTCAATATATGACAGGATAGATTTTCACAAGGCAGTAATTTTATATAAATGTCTACATAAACTATACCAGTAAATCTTCAAGACTTATTCAGGTCTTTCTCAACACAATAGCAGTGGAGATCAATATTACATAGCAATTTAAAAAGAGCCTTCAATACTCTGGTACTGTTCTATGGAACAAGATTCCACTACATGTAAAATCTGCTGAAAATATTAGAGTATTTAAGAAGAGATATCATAAGCATATACATGTATGTGTCTAACAGGTAATGGAATTTAGTATTTTAATAATAAACATGTTAAAATACTGCTATTTTATTACAATGTGCATCCTTATGCTCTCCTTAAGAGGGCCTCAAGGAAGAATGGTCCTTGACTAATGAGTCATTCTCTATAAATAAAGCATTATTATTATTATTATTATTATTATTATTATTATTATTATTATTATTTGTATTGCCAGCTAAAATTATATTGCAAAATATTGAGATCCAGATGATTGTATAACAATATGCATAGATGTAAATTGTTGCCAATGCTGCCATTATGAAAAAAAAATAATCTAGTAATAAAGTTTTGTTATAACAAATAGTATGTTCCACCAAACATGTTTCTCTTTATTTTTAAAAAAAAGAGAAGGGTCATGCTTATGTTCGGTTTATAAATGAAAGTACATGTATTTGGACAATGAAAACCACCACCATTATCAAAATCAGATTTGGAATAATCTCCCAAGATTGATAGGCTTCACTGCCATTAAAAGACTGGATTTTGGCTTAAAACTTTTGGAGAGTGGTGTGGATGGGCAGATGACCTGGACATAGCAGACAAACTGGGGCCAATATCCATATTAGGTTTTGCATTCAGCTCAGCTAGTTACTATCAGTCCAACCAATGTACATTTACAGGTCAAATATGGTGGTAGAAATGTTTCAATACAAATTGTGATATAGATCTATACCAATGTGTACTGCCACACCAATATTTTGATATACTCTTGAACTCCCATTACCATACTTACTGTATGTGTTGGGACACCATAAATTACTTTTACAGTAATTTTTTTGTTTGTTTGCACTCTTAATACAAAACATGCTGTCCTTTTCCTTGGAAAGGCCTTCTGCTGCTTTACAAATAAAATTAAACAGCTGGTTTATTTTATTTTACAAAACACTCCTCTCTAGCATGCTTTTTTGGTCACCTATGGGCATCTTAGAGGAAGCTTTAGGCAAGCCTTTTATTTCCATTCACAAGGCAGGGCCTCTTCACAACTTGAGTATCACACTACAAACTTATCCATAATAGTGGAGATCTACAATGTGGTTTATTATTTTATTCTTATTTTGCTTTATGCATGTATATGCCATGTATGCCATAACAATGACTGCAAGAAATAACTTTAGGTGTAAATGTGTGAGTAATTATCCTTTCATAGTGTTCCATTATTTCTATTTTTTTTCAAACTCAAAAGTCAAAACTGACTGAAAGAAATCATAGTCTGCTTCCCCATATTGGCCAACTTTGTATGCATAGGTATACTTTAAAAAAAAATCACCATGCTAAAATGAATCCAAAGTCTGCTTCCCAGGGCTCAGCCTGCTTTGTAATATATTAACCTTTGTATCTAATATCCTACTGGTAAGTTCAAACAATGAATTTATAGATGTTACAAGGTGTGTTTATTCAACACCTGGGCTTTCAGTTGTTAATGCCATCTGTAGTCCTAACTGACACAATATAAATAGTATACACAGCATTTACTTGCTTTCATAATACTTTTTGTAACCCATGGAATCAAAAAGATTGTCATTTTTACTCACTATGAATGTACTTTTAATAATTTCTATTTGCAAGATATTGTCCTATTGCTATCCTGGATATAATACACTCTTGATTATTTTGTACCATACAAGCATGAATGGCATGTACTTTCAGCAATGAGTCTGGTAATTCTCTCTCATTATTTGTATGTGATTTTGCTGGATACAGTTTTCAATCTCCTAACATTCAAACCTTTGGGAACAACCAAACATGATTCGTTTCTCAATATTCATGTCAATGACCAATGTGTTGTGTTGTCTGAGGTAAAAAAAAAAAAGTAATTATATTTTGTGTCTCAACATATGCGGTAAATATGGTATACAGTGAAATAATGTGTGATACAGATTTTCAACTGTATCTTTAACATTTTTTCAGTCATATCAAATAATGATGTAAATTGCAGCGTGGCAGTTTATAGTGATGTCTAACACTGAGGCATCATGCCACAGACATGTAGTATCATATGCCACTAAATAACATTATCCTGAAACCAGGTTGGCCAGTTCTTGCACTAACCTTGTAATGCTGAGTGCCAAGTGAGGCAGCTGCTAGAATCATTTTTATAAGTCTTTGGTATTACTTGGCTGGTGTTCAAACCCACAACCTCCTGTATCTGAGGAGGATGCTCTTACCACTTAGGCCACTGGAGCGCTAGTGAAATAATATACCAGCTAGGATAATACAAAATATTTGGTATGCCCTTACCCATCTGTTACATGTATAATATTACTAGTATCCATTCAAATTCTTGGCTTATACCATGAATCTGTATTCCAATTTATAGAAAAAGTTGCATCCCTTTGAAATGTCATACTCAGAAACTTCCATTTACAAAATTTTATAGACTGCTTTATTATCTCAATCATTTGTCCACTGAGAATTGCAAAATTGATTTCATAAATTTCATATGAACTGAACTGAACACTTGGGCAAGATCCTCAATTTTAATTTTGCAGATCAATAATAAAATATCTTTTAAGTCTGCTCTGAGAGAAAAATGTAACACCTCAGTAAGTCAGGAGCTATCATTAAAAGGTATCTAGTTACAAACCCATTCTTCATACACTAACTGTATGGATCAACAAAGAGAACTGTCAAGATGAATATGGCATGCAACAAGAGGTAATGGTGCTGACAACAGAATTCATCAAAATGAATACTGCATGCAAACAGTGAGATAATGGTGCTGACAAAAGAACTTGTCAAAATGAACACTGCATGCAGACAGAGTTAATAGTGAATATGTATAATTATATCAGCCAAGAGAAAATCATGAATCTTAATTGAGCTGTCTTTCAGCCAAGTACTTTTGCATCATGCTTCATTGTGTCATGCAAAAGCTTTTCCCCATAGTATTAACACTTGAGCACTGGAGATTTGTATTTAAAATACAAATAGCACCAGATTTTGTTCTAAACTTCCCATAGAAGTCACCTTTATCTCAAATGTTTTTTAATCATTTGATTAGAACTGCATTCCTTCCAAAAAACAAATTTACTATTATAATTGTTCTTTGCAGCAACTAACAATGAAAAACAATGTTCTTATCAAATTCCACCTTGGTGACTGTCATTGTCATATAGGGCTACTTGGATAGTTTGAGTTCAAGTTCTTTACACATTACTTTCCCCATAATTATAAGTTGCTGTGTACAGTGATGACCTCTTCATGACCAGATTGTTGACAATACCTCTTCATGACCAGATTGTTGACAATGTGATTATACAAGTGCATTACAAAATATATAGTGGAAACATCCCACTCCAAAAAAAGTCTGTGTGATATTTAGGTTCCTGCTTTGATTCCCTTCATTTTTTAATTTTTGCGAACCACTATCAAAATATTTTCACTACTATTCATTGGAAAGCATCAAATTCATGTATTAAATGAATGTCAATATCTTGATTTTCTGTTAACTATTTATAGGCAGCAAGGTAATATGGCTTTCATCTGATCAGTTAGTATCCCTTGAAGTTGGATAGAAAAAGGTTTTAAACACAATAAGGGTAACATTTATTTTTATTTCCGTCTAAACTGAATGCCTTCATGAATTAGAAACCTCCCTGATTCTCAAAAGACTAAAAGCAAGTAAATCTTCTGGAGATTTTGCAATACTTTTAACATGCATTGTAAATTCTGAGAAAATATTTTTTCTCTCATGCTAGTTTCACAAAATATGATGAAAGACAATACTGCTCCCATCCACTTCCCTCATAACTTAATTGAACATTTTTACATTTGCCCAATTAAGCCAAATTAAAGTTCCAAAGAATTAAATCTTTTCCTTGCTCCAATAAGTCAACTGTATTCTAAATACACAACAAATTCAACAGAGTGAGAAGCAGGTATCGCTGAAACAGAAATGAAGATGAAACAGAAATTACTGAATAAATTAGAAACAAGAATCTGAACATTGGACAATTTCTTCCTTAACTTCCTTTGTTCATTAAAAACCTGTTTGCCAAAGAAAACTTGTGCCATAACAAAATAGTGTTGACAAAAACAAGTCTTTAGACTTTACACAAATTTCTGTGAACCTATCTGATATTAACCTGCTCAAATCTGCACTAAAAATTGACTGCCATTAAGACAGTTGGTTTCTCACACTTTACCACAGAAAAAAATGACTCATCATAGCAGACAGGGAAAGGCCACTAACAGCTCCCACAAAAAAGCTCCCACAAAAAAAAGACCCAATACTTAGTGGCTATGTCTCCAGAGACTAGTTTCAGTGTATGTTATATGTCAGGGATAGCTACAGTTTAATGCATTGTCTTAAATCATTGACAATTAATATCATTAAATGTGATGATTTATGTTTAACACTGGTTTCATGTAGAAGTGATCACCACTACTGACTGACTTTGATAATAACTTCCATTTAACTTATTAACCCCTGGAGGTTTATGTCGTTTTTGACTAAAATGCAAGTAGGAAACCTATTCTGGGCACTATTTCTGAACACATCCTAATATATCAACCTCCAAGACATTTACGGTTAAACTAATGCCCAACTGTGTTAGAAATATTGTTTTTTTATGGCTATTTTGCCTGAGCATGAGCAGAATGGTAAACATAATTTTTTTTGCTTAATGGACTTATCACTCTTTATTCTAAATGCTCATCTTATCCTACTTTTTTCAAAGATTCACCTGTCTTTGTGCAGTTCAGACCAGTCTGTCTTAGATCTGAGGCCAAAACGTTTAAAATCCAGACACAAAATCGATTCCAACCTCAAGTAAATTTAAGCTGGAAAAAAAAAACTGGCTAAAAAAGTGACATTTTTCCACTGTATCTTGTAGTGCAACTAGAACATCCATAATTTTTGCTATCATTGTAATGCTACATCTGTCTACATTTCTATAATACCACCCAATTTATTGTGTCATACATGACCATAATGCTACAGAGCTCAGAAGTAGGCTACAACTGCCTGTAAACACCGCATCAGGGGTTAATGAGTAAATGCCATGGCAATTTAACTTTTGGTACATAATCCATGAACATGGAGGTAAAAAAAACCCACAAAACTGTGAAAAACTTTAAATATTACAATGAAGGCTCATATTGGCCAAAAATGACATATGACATTCTGTTTTAAGTCTCTATGTTGTCATTTTCATTACCATGGGCATCTTATTAACAGGTACAATACCATAATAGTCTCAAATGGAACAGTTTCATGTCATACTGATGCGACTGACACAGAAGACAATTGAAAAATATTAATTTTTAGTTAATGTGCAGCGAATTCCAAAGTGACTCTAAATTTCACTGACCAAACTATGATAGATTATCCATAAAAAAGAAACCCCTCAGCCTGAGTCATACATTTTTTTCAAGTTATCCAGTTGCACTTGAAATTGTATCTTTTCTCAAGAAAAGTTTGTTCTAGTTTTAAATATACCAAGTGGACACTTTTATCAACAACTAGAATTAGAATTGTATTGTGAGTAATTTAGATCATACCATAATGATCTGGGGTAACATTTAGTCAAGATATAATGAAGATTGAATAAAACAAGTTTTCATTTGTAGACATTATTCACTGTTCCTATGGGATATTAAAGTTATGGACACAACAAAAATTTCTAGTATCTATAATCATACACTGCAAATAATATTCTTTTCTAACTGCACAGCAATTTAAATTAAAATTGTCCTCTAAGTATTGCACCGTCTTTAAATATAGATTAGCCAGAAAAAGGATGATGTAATGACAATGTTATGTGATTCTTTACTTTCAGTAATCAAACTGAAGGATGAAAACAACACTAATTAATAACAAATACAAAAACAATGGTTACATCAACACAGATCATAAGTCAAAATTCCATCTCAAATGTGAATTTTAAATGTTGTTGTTGTTGTTGTGTAACGCCATTTTCCAGCACACAATAGGCTTATTCATGGTGGTCAGTATTAATGGTGGAGGAAATCACCGGAACCACGGACCCTTGAGAAGCTACTGACAAGCTTTTTCAAATTGCTGAATCCTAGACTGAACACACTCTGACAGAGGTGAGATGGCAGTGATCCCTATTGGCCCCTTGAATTTTAAATATTAAACACATACTGAGATACATGATTAATCAAAATCTCACAGATGTTAATTTTAAAACTATGCACCAAAGATTGCTTTTAAACTTTTAGCTATTAACAATTTTCCTATATATTTGTAATACATGTACATCCAATACAATCTAAAAATAGGCCGGTTTAAAATTAATAAAGATAAGACTATACTATATACATTAACATTTTCTGCAATGAATTTCCTTTTACACGAGTATGATCTCAAGCTACCATTTACTGAAATTAAAATATTTATGTTATTATGATGTGAACTTGAAACATAAAAATTAATATCTACTGCAGTGTAATTTATGTAACTTGGTTAAAAACATATCACTGAAATTGAAAAATATTTCTTTGCCAAATGCTATATGTTTGTTGGAGGTAAACAGGTCATCATCTTAAGTGATTTATGTAGGCAAATCAATCAAGTATCTCCCCTAAGGTCAACATTTTAAGCCAATCACCTTTGAAATATCTTTGGTAAAGGAAACAAAACTCATATAAACCCATCTTACAATATATATCTACTAGTTTCAGCTGCAAGCTTGAAACAATAACAGTCATACAGAATAATGTGGCAAACCATCATCACAAGCCACTGGAGACTTTTATCAACTATGCTCCTCCATCACCCACAATAACCTATTTGGAGATTTCCTCATTTTTCATGATTTTGCATAAACAAAAAAATATCCCATCAACAATGAAGCTATCTCTAAATATATATTTTAAAAAATGCCCATTAGTTTAGTTATGTTTGAATGAGAAAATGATTGGCTTGTTCAAACATTGTGAAAAGTCATGTTAGATAACAATGGCAGATTTTGCTTGCACTCATATTGACTGGTTAAGCAGGTTTATGCATATTCCTGTGAAACAAGGAACAAGGCAGCAGTTGGTTATAAGGAACATAGTGGATTGTCTCCCATGGCTTGTGACAATGAGGGTAAATATGCACTTCATGTCAGTTTGCATGCTTATTCAAGTGGATGATAATTACACATTGCATTATATGTACTCAGTGAGTCATATCATATTAATAGTAGTTTCAACCTTATTGTACTTGTTTTTGAACATGTCATGTCCTAAAATTACTTGGTACCTATGGAAGAAGCCTCTTGAAATGAATTATTGTAATATTGGTCCTGCATGAATGTTCCAATTCAAAGCACAACTGGTAAATATAACTACATGTAAACCTGAATGTATTATATAAACAACAATCTCCTATTATTCAATATCTCCTTTGCAATTCATCAGGTCATGTTAAGTGATTATGATTTTTAAGTAGCTTTTAAAAAAAATTCAATCTATGATGTCTGCAGTGTGGCAGTTTATAGTGATGTCTAGCACTGGGGCATCATGCTGCAGACATGTAGCATGGTGTCCCACCCAGTCACATTATCCTGACACTAGGCCAACCAGTCCTAACACTAACCTCTTAATGCTGAGCATCAAGCGAGGAAGTTGTTAACCTCATTTTTGTAAGTCTTTGGTATGACTGGACCTGGGATCCAATCCATGACCTCCTGCATCTGAGGCATCTGAGGGAACACTCTAACCACTATGCCAGGTCAGGTAGTGAGATTAAATGTAAGTATAGTTAAGCAGATAGCTTGGGCTGTAAGTGGTTCAAAAATAGCATCTTTACCTCAAGAAAATACTGCAATTTATTGAATTGTACTGCAGTTTATAATTCTATTTGACTGTAAATACATCTTTCAAATGAGTCAGAAAAGTATCTTAGAATGGGCAGGATTTACAATGTTAGCAATATTCATCCTAGGCTACCCATTATGCCCTTAAGCTTTATTTTTAAGAAAGTTGACTATGTGCATGCATGGCACACATAAAGACCCTGAAAACTAAACACTGAAGGTCACTATAATTCATTTAGACTTTTGAAACCTACACCAGCAGGCTTTTGTCAGTAACCTTGACCTTGGATCTCAAAATCAATAGCCTTTTCCTCATGTGCAAGCCATAAACAAAGTCTAGTCTAGTATGTGATGTAGATATGACTGTTACTGTGCTGATTATTGTTGTTATTGGGTTTAATGATGTGTTTCAGCACAAGATTGGCTATAAGTGATGGCCAATAACAAATGGTGGAGAAAGAACTGGGGAAAACCCCAGAATGAACCACCAATTTAACAGAAGCTACTGGCAAGCTTTCTCACATACCCACATTGGCCAAGCCTGAGAAATGAACCCAGACAGTCAGAGGTGAGATGGTAAGATTTAACAGTGAGCACCTTAGACTACAGGGGGCCCCTGTTAATGTGCTGAAACAATGTTTCTACTTTCATTTACAGTAACAACTGTGGTTGATCTTCTAATCCCAAAGTGGATAGGCTTCTTCCTGACACCAAGTGTTAAGGTTATACCTAAAATGTGGAAACTAATTGTGTTAAAATTGTGTTTTAACACTAATTGTGTTAAAACCAAACATCACAGTGACATTGACAGGCATCTTTCTTACCCTAAATGAAAGCCAACAATATTTTGCAAATTAAGATATCAAAGAACTTTAGTTACTGAATGAAAACAACTTTCTTCCCTTTTTCAGTGACCTTTAACTTTGTCATATTTATCCAAAAATCCAGTGTATATCTTTAACTCATGAGCAAGTACCCAATTTGGTAACTATAACAGTAAACTGTTCAGAAATCATTTTTCTTCTTTCAGTCAATGTGACTGACCTTTGAACTTTGATACTGAAATAAATTGGTTTTTCCTTAACCCAAACACAAGCCATTCAGGCTTTGTAACAAGCTGGTGGACAAATCTAGTTATTGTTCAGAACTGAACTAGTAACAGTCCCATAATGGACTGAAAAATTAATCACATAATACCTTGTGTATAATAATGGATATTACGGACAAACAGTGGGTATAACATTTTTTTCATTTTAAAACTAATATACAAAGGCACAGTACTTACAATTAGCATGTGTCTGTCTTCACCAAGTCAAATGTAAGCTCCACTACAGTGAAATAATATCCAAGTATCCAAATATTAATTACTATAAATCACTCCACTTGACAGAGGAAGCAATCCTATACATATCTAAGCAGTGACTAGTCATACAGTGAATTTAGGCATGGGGACTTTCCTATGTTTAATTTAGTATCTAGGTTAAGAGTTTTATGGTAATCATCTGAATACCTAGACAGTGGAGATAGCTGTTTAAGTATTCCTACACACCCTGGGGAACCAATTTAATGGCAAGGGGCAGAAAAGGTCATTGTAAAGAAACAGGATGAACATAACTCAGTGATGTTACCATATTACCTTAAATGTAAGTCCATGTTCTTTTGGACTATATGCTTTGTTGCCCTTCAATCACCAAATCTTCATATAAGATTATGGTAAGCCAAAAAACTACATGCAGAATAGGAAAGGTCTGGAATTACATTTTAAAAATAGAATGAAGATCCCTGCCCTTTCTAACAAAAGAAATTTTGGGACCTTGTGTTTCTGCTGATCTGCTTAGTCAAAATGCACAATGTTACATGACTCTTAGTACATCATTAAATAAATGGTCAGATGAAAAGAAAGTATGCATAAAAGAAACTTTTTTATCATGGAATACAAAAGGACCTCAAGATCATTCTTATGGATGTGTCTTTTATATTGAGATGAAAGATACAGTACAGTATAATCAAAATGAAGGGGTGCAACTATGTTGTCCTTCCTGAGATATCTTTAAAAAACATATTTGATAATGCAGGTTTCATTGCACACTCTGCAAGGGAGGTGCCATCACATGCCCTCTCTTTTATAAAATTTATTTGCAAACTGTATAAATGTCAATTTCAAATAAATATCTCAAGAGTTTGTGTGATTGCAATTTTCTGATTGACCCTAAATCTAAAAGTGTCAACAGAAAATGGTCACTCAAAATAAATGGTCACTTATAAGAAGACAAGATTTTCATCAATAGTGTTTCCCTTTAACCTCAAATTCATTTGACCCCCAGTTTGGATACCAAAGTTTGCTTTTTACTCTGTCTGACTCCCATTTTTGACACCAAGGAGATTTTTGACACAGTCTGCACCCTTGAGGAATTCACTGTTAACTCATTAACCCCTAGCGCCCTGATAACTCGTCAGAGCGCCTCATTAGCAGGCAGAGTTTACCTAGCTTGTTTCCCCAGTGAGTTTGAGAGGCAGTATTTGGCATGGTTTATTTCCCGAACAACGAGTTAAGAACTCTTGCAAACCATTGCTTGATTTCAAGCAAGTTTCTAATTATTCAGCCAATTGAACCAATAAAATTTTAGCTTACTTTGACAGAGTGAACTTTGCTGAACAAAGGGAAAAAAATTTGATTGCAATAGCGCCAGTAATAGTGAAGTTATTTCGATTTGAAAATGATGGAAATTGTCGAGAAACAGCCACTTGGAGCAGAATTTTACCTGACAGACTCTGACAGAGAATTTCTGGATTCTCATCAGACGAGATCGATAGTGACATTGAAGTAGCAATTAATGATAATAGCGAAAGTGATGAGAATGAGGATGAGAATGTTGTAGAGAATGGAGAAGAAATGATGGAAGAGATGATAGATGGATTATAAATGACAGAACACACATCAACAAGAGGCAATTTACTGGACAAACACCAGACCCAACAACAGATTCAGACTCTGATGCAAATGAATTTAATTTTTTGAGCTTTTTTTCCCAGCATTTTTGTTTCAGTTGATTGTACGTGAGACCCAATCTTTATGCAAGGCAAAAGCAGGTGGAGAAATAAGACCAAAACGAGAGATGAGAGATGTTACGGAGATAGAATTGAAAGCATGGATGGGAATGAGAGTTTTTATGAGCATTCTTCAGCTCCCTGAGACAGCCATGTATTGGTCAACAGATGCCTTTTTTGGAAACCTATGTTTGAGAAGGATCATGAAGAGAGACAGGTTTGACAAAATATCACAATATTTTCATATAAATGATAGTCGTTGATTGTAATCCTCCTCCACGTCAACCAGGTCATGACAAGTTGCATCACCATCACGTAAGACCAGTGCACATGCCATTCAAAACTGCTGCTTACAAAACTACAATCCTCATCAAAATGTAAGTGTATTAGCCTTTCGCCAGTATATACCAGCCAAGCCAACAAAGTATGGAATCATGGTGTGGATGAGGGCTGATCCAGAAAATGGCTACACAAACAAATTTCAGGTATATACAGGTAAGGATGCAGGTACCAGAAAAGTGGGATTAGCCAAACGTCTTGTTATGGACCTAACACAAAAGATATGGGAAAGAAATCATATTGTAAATGTAGACAATTATTTCACTAGCCCATACTTATTTGAGAAGCTTCTACAGAAAGATACATATGCACGAGGAACTGCAAGAAACAACAGAAGAGGATATCCTATTCAGCATCTTAATAAGAGAGATATTTGGGTTCAAGGGAAATTCAAAACGGCACAGCGAGGGGAATTAACAGCCTGTGTTTGGATGGACAAGAGGCACATCTACACCCTATCAACAGCAGAAGATCCAGCAGCCATAGAGAAGATAGTACAACGCAAATCCAAAAATGGAGATGTGAGGAACATCAAAGCACCATCCATCATTCAAGAATACAACATCAACATGAACGGAGTGGACATATCAGACCTGCTAAGAACACAGTACAGTACATACAGAGCAGCTAAAAAGTGGTGGTTGTACCTTTTTTGGTTTTTGTTTGATATTGCTGTCACCAATGGATTCATACTAATGAGAGAATCAGAACATCATGTCAAGCGGAGCAGGAACAGACGGATAAAAGCACACAGGATAATTCATTTTAAGATGAATCTGGCAAAATTGCTGATTGGTGACTACCAGGAAAATGATTTAGCCACATTGGCAACAAACACAGGAGGCCACTTTCCTAAGAATTGGTGAGAAGAGGGGAAGATGTAGACAATGCAGCAAAGAAAAGCGACGCTGGGAAGTTTTGAATATGTGTTTTCAATGTAATATTCATCTGTGTGTAGATTGTTTTAAGCCATATCATGTAGATCTTTTGAAGAATCATTAAATGAATGTTTGAGAATTAAAATTTGTAAGCATGAATGTTCATAATTCAAAGTTTGATAAGTGTTTTATTAGCAAGGTAAATATATGCATCTTGGAACAGTATTCACAGGAGATTAAATTTACAAGAGAAGTGACAAGTGGAATTTTTGTGTACATAAAATAGAATTATTTCATGTGTTCATTATTGTGTGTGAATTCCTAATGGATTTTATGGATTATTCAATGGCAAGAAAAGTAAATTGTTAAGTACACCATTTACTTTCACCTTTATGCAGGAGTATTATTTCTGCATGTAGCATGAAATTTATACCATTATGTACATAATTTTTATTGAGAACTGATTTGCCAAATTTCCGCCAAATTAAATGAATATAAATAAAATATTAAGAAAGTTACTGCAAGTACCCACCTATGGAAAAATATGCAAGCCAAGTGCTGTCAGTAAGTCTCAGGGATACAGGCATTTGTAAGACTAACACTGGTCTAGGTGATCTCTGCAAGTATACTGTAGGGGACTGCCTAGATATTTGGCTCAGGGGTCAATGAGTTAACATAGCACTATCCTCTATGCAAGCATGACACTGGAAGAGAAATAGATCAGAATACATCAGTGAAGTTCAATCATATTGCTAAGTTGTGTAACTGTTTTGACATTGATGAAGTGTAATCATTTCAAAAGTGCATACATCACTTGAAACTTTCCTAAATTGTCCTGTTTATTCAGTAATATGCATCACCATAAAATTTGTAAAGCATTTTCATATTTGTTGACAAATTTGGCCAAAATGTTCTGAAATTAAATCATTTTGTGTAACTTGAACCCATTCAAAAATGTATGTATGTATTTTTATTCAATCTGACTGCATAAAGTATGCCGTTGGCATCCATCTGACTTTGGGAGACAATGGTGTAGCTTCCAGTTGGGTGTCCTATCTGCACTTCTGCAAGTGGCTGCAGAGTCCGACCTGAGAATGACAGTCTCTGTTGTACTTGCTGCAGGTGAATGTTGAGGCTCATAGAGGCTGTTGTTGTTTTGCCTTCCTCCTGGCTCTCTTTGCACTGAGGTTTGTGTTCCTCGTTTCCTTGGCTTTCTGAATGCCCTGTCTGACAGCAAGACACCGGGGGTAGCAGTCATCAGCACAGCTCTTCCAGTTGTTGTTCACGTCCTTCTTGCAGACATCTTTGTAACAAAGTCTTGGCCATCTAGTCAGTCATGTGCATTCTACTAGCTCACCATTTAGCAGGTCCATGAGAATGTGGCCTGAATCCATTCTCTCGACATGGCGAAGCCAGCAAAGGCACCTCTTGCTGAGGATGGAGAAAATATTGTTTATGCTGGCATGTTCCAGAACCTCTCCTTTGGGTACTTTGTCCTGCCACTGGATGCGAGAATGCATAGCAGGCATCTCCAGTGGAAGCTGTTGAGTTTGCTTTCTTGGTGCATGTAAGTTATCAATGCCTCCCTGCTGTAGAGGAGTGTGCTGAGCATGCAGGTCTTGTAGGGTAGATGTGCAGTTTGGTCTTCTCACTGAGGTTGGGGTTGTTCCAGACTCTTTGGTTCAGTCTAGCCATAACTGCTGCTGCCTTGGTAATCCTGCCATTCACCTCAGCATTAATGGAGAGTGAGCTGGAGATGGAGGACCCAAGGTATGTGTAGTTGTCAACAACTTCAAGGTTGTACCCATCAATGGTGATGGCTGGAGGGGAGTCTGTATCCTGCACCATGACACTCGTCTTTTTCAAACTGATGGTCAGACTGAACTCTTTGCAGGCGCGTGAGGTGACATACCAGCTGCTGAAGTCCATCTTCCATATGTGATGTCAAGTCTGCATAATCGGCAAGAGCAATTCAGAGATGAGAACCTCTGTGACTTTAGTCTTTACAAAGAGACGAGCGATGCTGAACAGCTTACTGTTAGCCCTGGTGTGGATGTACACTTCCTTGCTGCAGTCCTTGAAGGTGTACAGGAGGAGCATGGAGAAGAGAATAGCAAAGAGCATTGGTAAAAGGACACAGCCCTGCTTCACTCCACTGCTGACTGAGAAATCCTCTGATATTGTGCCATTGAAGCACACTGTGCTTTGCATGTCTGGTGAAACAATGTCAGGATGGTGAACACTTGTGGGGCAGCTGATCTTCATGAGCCTGAAAAGTATGCTTTAGATGACGAGCTCAAATGCCTTTGTCAGGTCTATGAAGGCAATGTAGAGGGACATCTGCTGCTCATGACACTTCTCCTGCAGTTGACACAGTGAGAAGATCATATCTACAGTTGACCGACCAGCTCAGAAGCCACACTTAGATGCAGGAGGCTAGGCCAACATGTGTGAAAGCCTTTCTGACAATACTGAGGGAGATGCCCAAGTAGTTGTTGCAGTTTCCTTTGTTCTTGTACAAAGTGACAATGTTGGTGTCTCGCATGTCCTGGGGGATGTGTCCCTGTTCCTAGCAGAGGCAGAGGAGTTCATGCAAGGGGTGCAGTAGTGCTGGTTTCCTGCTCTTGAGGACTTCAGGTGGGATGCTGTCACTCCCAGGGGCCTTCCCACAAGCGAGGCAGTTGATGGCTTTTCTGAGCTGTTCCAGGAAAGGCGGAGTGTCTTTTTACTCCATGACTGGCAGGTCTGGGATGGTGTTCAGGGCAGTGTCGGTGACAACATTTTGGGTTGCATACAGCTCAAGATAGTGCTCAACCCAGTGCTGCATCTGTTTCAATTGGTCTGTGGTGACTATGCCTGTCTTGGACTTGAGAGGGGTCGTCTTGAAGGATGTGGGACCTGTCTGTCGCCTTCTTGATACCATCGTACATGCTTCTTGCATCCCCAGTGTCAGCAGCTGTATGTTGGTGCAGAGGTTCAGCCAACAGATGTTGGCACAGTGGCAGGCAGTCCACTAGGCATTGTTCCTGGCAATCCTGAGGTCTTGTAGTGTACTAGGACTAGGGACAGCCTTGTAAGCCAAAAGGGCTTTCCACTTCACCTCAGTCATGGGCTTCATCACCTCCCAGCTGGAAAATACCAGTCAGTATTTTTGCGCTCCATCTTCCTGTAGGCATTAATAGCTGAATTTTACACAGAAGTGGGACCACTTCAATTTGATGGTGTCATTGGTCTCTTTGGTGAGAGTCTCCTGCAGCTTGCTAATGAACTGCTATGTCTTCTCTGGGTTGGTTGCGTGGTGTTGCTTCTTATTCACATCTTGCTGCACATGAGGAACTGGTCCCTGTCACAGTTTGCGCTGTGGTAGATGTGGGTAAGGATACTGGCCAGTTGCACATGTCTTGTGATGATGAGGTCGAACTGGTGCCAGTGGCAGAAACATGGGTGTCTCCATGACACCTAGTGGATTTTCTTACATCTAAAGTAGGTGTTGGTCACACACAGGCATGAAATATGTAAAAACACTGCTTATAGGGAGCTCTGAAATTGACTTCGAAAATAGTGATCTTAGAAGTACAGTTTTAATGTATTCACTATTATTAGCATCAAAATATCTTATTTCAAATTATGTGCCAATTACTTGATTAAATATCTCATTCACTTAGATATTTCTAACTTAATTTAGATGAGACTGCATTACATAACTTGCCTCTATCCAATCAAACTTGACCAGTCAAATGCCTTAAGTCTAGTTTTCACTTAATGATTTATATTGATGAAAAGAACCTAACTCAGAACTGTAATCAGCTAAATCACAGCTCATCAATATGATGCAAGTGAAGGACCTAGTTAGATGTATATGTAAAACAGAGGACATAACTCTATAGTGTTTGCTGGAAACTTTGGCTAGGTCTTCTTATAAAGCTTAATATAAAATTTGGTTTCAATGTGTAATTACAGGAAAACTGATCTGGGTCTTTTTATGTATCCCTCAGACCAAAATTGATTTCCATATATATTAAGTCCTTTAGTACAAAAAAAAGATGTCATTATTATTATTATTATTATTATTATTATTGTTGTTGTTGTTGTTGTTGCTGCTGCTGTTGTTGTTTTCATAATTTGATTCATTTATAAATCTCTGGAAGTGAATTACAAGAAGAATAAAACACATTTTAATAATAAAAATTGTGTAATTATGCCCATTTTGACAAGATTAAAATAACTAACCCTTTCAACTTTGATCTTAAATGACCAACACCCATAGGATAAGATCCCCTGATTTTAACAGACAGATAAAAATGTTTTTTCCTATGTTAGAGCACAAGTTATTTCATAATTTAATTGTCATTATGCAACTGAAATGATACAAAGACTTACAGGCTAGGACTCATAAAATGATGATGGGTTCCCATATCCTCCAAAAATAATAAAAAAAATGATATGTTGATTCAAATTGTGGTGGCTGTGTGATAGTGGAGGTGTTAAGGATGCATATGTCATTTCACAACCAGGATGTTTTGTATCCAACATTTCTACACATACTACTGTATTTTCCTTTAACATTAACTACATTTAGAAGAAAAGAGTTACAGTTAAACACAGTTATGTTGCCAGCCTAGGGGTTTGCCAAAAGACATTTAGATAACGGATGATTGAGATCAGCATGCTATAAAAATGTACATACATGTTTGCTAACAACAAAAGGCATATGTGCACTAACTAAAAGCAGAGAAATACTAGTACACAATACAAACCACCATCTATTCTCGAAGTAAACCTTTATTATATTCTCCAACATTGCAAACACAAAGATCGCTCACAAAATCACAAAAAAAATGTGTGTGCTGTAGTTCATATTTACAAAAAGTTAACAAGTTAACCAATTATGATCATTTTATTGGTAAGTCTAAAGCTAGCATAAAGGTAACCAATAGCAAGATGTAAATAAAAAAAAATCAAAAGACCATGTTCTTGCAAAATAGGATCTCCATTCCCATGAAACTTGCAGGAGTCAACACCTGGCAATATTGGATGTATATACATGTATTTCTGTAGCATAAGTTAACACCCAACATAGGGTTTCTTTCAGTCCTGTACTTTGAGAAACAAATAATTATTTTTAATTATGCAAAACTTATTTATTTGTTGTTAACTATTTCTTCTTGCAGAGTTTAAGTGTCTGTAACCGTAACACACAGGATTGATGGCAAAAGGAAACGCTCATTGAGTAAAATGCACAAATATTATTTACACAAGCTAGATTTATGTTTGGCAACATACTCCTTCAAAATATTACAGCCAGTTGTAAACTAATTGATGGACTTTGCCTTGATACATACATCACAGAACATCTATTTTAACTTTTTATCATATTCAGCCAACAAACAGAAGGATCAGCCATTCTTTTTTGTAAGTCTCCAGTTGTAGCCATTCTATTTGTATCTCAGAAGTCATCCAGTTGTAGGTATAGTAGGTAGCATGATTGTTTCTCATAGCATACAGTTCATGGCCAAGATGTCAGCATAAGCAGATTATGATGAAAAATTGCCAGGATTGGTCATAGAGATGAGATAAGTGGCAAATTTGGCATTCTTTTGTTCTCCAGATATAAAAGAATTGACATAATGGATGAGAAAATGCTAAGACAAAGAGAGAATTTGGTGGTTCCACTTCAAAAACTTAATAGGGCTGGCAAGTTAACCAAGGTCAAGATAAGTGGGTTGACTTTATAATTTATTTAAAAATGGGCTTGTACTTTTTACCTATTCATACATCACATCACAGCAGTGACATCAGTTTCTAAAAATATATTTTTGGACAAGGCAAACTACCCTAATGGCAACCAGTGATCTTCTCCATATATTTTTCTTACTGAACATGATGTACCAGGCACTAAATTTAATCATATGTACATAGATGAGTATTCCAATATTCAGTTATGCAATGGTTAGCACATGGAGGCCTGCCACAAAAAAACCAGAAAAATAAGCATACTACTTAAAAATTAGTCAAAACAAATACTATACATGTTTGGACCTAGTGTATTTATGTTTTCTGGACTATGATCATTTCTTCAAACCTGCATTTTGTATCTTGTATTTTCAGTACTCTACTGTAAATAAAGTGTTATAAATAACAGAAATGTAAATATTTTCCTATCTGTAGTGTATTTAATGTATAGATTAATTATACAAACCAGAAATTACTGTGACATGTTTGATTTATAATTGTATATTCTTGTATGGTTTTGTACCATTTGAAACAAGTCTAAAATGGATCTCAAAATAACATCTTTATATACACAAGTAAGACATCAAAAGAATGTTTATCATCATCATCATCATCAATCCCTTAACCCAACTGCCACTTTGGAACCAATTTTCTCCTCT
This sequence comes from Potamilus streckersoni, assembly GCA_016746295.1. NCBI lineage: Eukaryota > Metazoa > Mollusca > Bivalvia > Unionida > Unionidae > Potamilus > Potamilus streckersoni. The sequence continues at coordinate 269,096 of JAEAOA010000563.1, forward strand.
TTCCCTGTTCTCTAATGCCCTTTGGGAATCTCCAAATGCCTTGCCTTTCTACTCCTTAAAGTTGTCTTCTCACATCTTTTGTCTGCCTCTTCTTCTGCATCCTCTGACACTGTGCCTTGTAAGACTGTTATTGCCATATATTTAGTGTTAACTCATTAACCCCTAGTGTGCAGGGGCAGGAGGTGGTAGCCTACTTCTGAGCTCTGTAGTCCAAGGTCATGTATGACACAATAAAGTGGGTGGTATTATATATTGGTAGATAGATGTAGCTTTACATGATACCAAATAATATGGATGTTCTAGTTGCACTACAAAATACAGAGGGGGGGAAAATGTCATTTTTTAAACCAGAGTTTTTTCCAGCCGAAATCCACTTGAGGTTGTGATCAGGTTTTGTGTCTGGATTTTAGACATTTTGGCCTCAGATCTAAGACAGACCAGTCTGAATTGCACACAGACAGGTAAACCTTTGCAAAAAGTAGGATAAGATGAGCATTTAGAATAAAGAGTGGTCTTGAAATGAAAATGTCAAAATTTTACCCTTCAGCTCATGCTCCAGCAAAAGATCCAATGAAAAACCATGTTTCTAACACAAATAGGCATTAGGTTAACTGTAAATGTCTTGGAGGTCAAGGTATTAGGATATATTCAGAAATAACACCCAAAATGGGTTTCCCACTCAACATTTCAGGCAAAAATGACAAAACTTCCAGTGGTTAAAGAGATTTAAGAATAAAATGAACATCTGTTTGTAGAGGCTGTTTGGCATCAATAAAAGTAATTACAAAGTGATGAGTCAGATTAATTACTGCTTTCTTAAATTGATTTAAATTTAATTTGCTTTATCCATTTCCTCTAAGTATGGTATTTTATAATTTAATTAATAGTACAGATCTGCCATATTATAATGTGTGTCCAGAACTGCAACAACATTACTTTAAGATAGAGTTGGTGACTCATGATGTCACACAAGGGCCACTGCTAAACAACCCTATGGGCTAAATATCTATCACATATCAAACCTGCTTTCACTTCAGCATAACAGCCCCTACCCCCCCTCTCTCTCTCTCTCTCTCTCATGGTTCTCTCACTACAGAGCACTACTAGTACCATCACTTTCTCACTAACACATGTTCTTAGCCTCACATACACGTTGCTACACAGTTAAAAAAAAACATGATAGGAATTTAACTGACTTGAATTTTACATACCTACAGGGATATGTATCATTTCAATTGTAGTAAGCCTTCTGTATGTATGGATGGATGCATGCATATATGCATTATACAGCACTTCAGCACAAAAGCTGCTATATTGTGTCAACACTAAGTTCAATTAAAAAAAAGTCAAATGTTCAATTCATGCACTGGAGAAGTGCTCCTATTGTTTCTGGGTCTTTAAATTGTGGGTTTATGGCAAACAGGTCATTACAATAAAATGTAATGAATCCAAAGCATATGGTAATACAGCTGAAAGTATATATCATCACTAGATATTGTTGAACTTAAGGCCCCCAAACCACCAAATTGTGTTTCCCATTGCAAAAAAATGAGGGTAGGTAGGTTTTGTTTCTTTTCACATTATGTATCTAATAATGATTAGAACTTATTTAGCAGTCCAATTACTTGGCTAAACAAGATCAATTAGATGTACAAATGAATTTCAGGACTTTTTCTGAAGAAAAAAACATTTGGAAATTGTAACCTGGGGTGGGGAAAGAGACATGCTAAAATAGGCAATGAAAAACTAGTATAATCAGCAGACCAGAAACATAGGGGAGGGGGGCCTAACTACTCAGAAACTACAGTCTGTTTATTATCTCAAATAAGATGCAGCATATATATATATATATATATATATATATATATATATATATATATATATATATATATATATATATATATTTCCTCAAATATTCCTTTCCTTACTCATTATCTGTTACCATCACTCTACATTTTATGGTTGTCCCTGGAGAACTACAATGCATCCAATCATTACAACCTAAATGCTACATTCTGCTGATTATGGATAACATCACCACGGTATTTGCATTTTAACCCTATCCTTAACCAATGATAAATATAATGCAATATGTTTCTTCTGTGTATTAAAAGTCACACACACATACATGTATTGTTATTATATCATTATTATGAAATTGTAAAACATTGGAAAGAACAGCAAATACTTATGACCTGAATATACAGGTTCCTTTCAAACTGGGTTTTGAACAAATACCCTGCATCAAACACCATCATCATCATTATTACATGGTGCATTATTCATGTTACTTTTTATCAATAATTTTTTTTAGTACACTATTCAACAAAACTTTATAATACAAGCATATGTTGTATTCTTGCAAACATGTATTCCATACAAGACTATTTTACCATGCTTAATCTTTTGAGCAATATTACAAATCAAATTAGGATTTTAAAAAATGAGTTGCATGCACAATGACAAAACATCAATTTCACCATGATAGAGAAATGACCTTTGTTTTAGCTAACTGGTACAATTAAGCTTTTAAATAGCTGTTCAACTTCAAACATTATCTTGATTAACCAGTTGCTCAATTCACTAACATCAAAATAATTTTTTACTTATGTGAGAAGATGAATCAGAAAAACTGTCAGCCTTTCCAGAAAACATCAAAATAATGAATGATCCCTTCCCCTACACTGACACAAAAGGTGAGTCCCATTTCTACTGCATATATATGCCACAGAGGCAAAAAGGTAACTCCCATTTCTACTGCATATATATGCCACAGAGGCAAAAAGGTAACTCCCATTTCTACTGCATATATATGCCACAGAGGCAAAAAGGTGACTCCCATTTCTACTGCATATATATGCCACAGAGGCAAAAAGGTAACTCCCATTTCTACTGCATATATATGCCACAGAGGCAAAAAGGTGACTCCCATTTCTACTGCATATATATGCCACAGAGGCAAAAAGGTGACTCCCATTTCTACTGCATATATATGCCACAGAGGCAAAAAGGTAACTCCCATTTCTACTGCATATATATGCCACAGAGGCAAAAAGGTGACTCCCATTTCTACTGCATATCTATGCCAGAGGCAAAAAGGTAACTCCCATTTCTACTGCATATATATGCCACAGAGGCAAAAAGGTGACTCCATATCTACTGCATGTACCTGCTGTGCTGGCACAAAAGGTGACTCATTTCTACTGCATATACCTGCAACACTAATACAAAAGGTGACTGCCATTTTTACTGCATATACCTGCCAAATTGGAAAAAAGGCAACTACGATTTCTGCTGCATATACCTGTCACATAGGCACGAAAAGTAACTCCCATTTCTACTGCAATAACAGAACTGCTTTTCTCACCTTCCAGCAAATGAGCTGCTTCAACCCTTTCCCTTAAAGATTAAAACTATACCTCTTTTGAATCTGACACACTGACACCAGAGTTATAATCACAGCATTACTGAAGAACACTGAGGACAGTTACTGAATAAGAATACATCAACTAACATGCAATGCTTTTAATGAATAATCATAAGAAATTTAATGTTCATACCATTTTAGTTTTCGATGAATGATGCGGTTTAAGTCCTTGGTAAATCAAATGTTTAACCTTCTGGAAACAAGAAACAGTCCATATGCCAAACTCTTCCAGACTCTGCTTTCAGGTTTAATCAACATTCTGGTTCTCAGATTTTCCCTGATGAACCATCATTTTTCCCATCAGCCTAATATCTCAATGCTACTGGCTATTGATCAGATAAAATCAAGTGCTATATAAACAGTTACAGCAAAAACCTTCCCTCAACACAATGATATTTTCTACCATAAGACCCAATAAAAGAAGACAAATTCTGTGAAGCCATTTGGCCTATGACTGAACACACAGTCCAAGTCAATATTTTCAGTACATCATACTTTATTGTAGACAGAGGAAAACTTAAGCCTTGATTGTCCAAAGATCTTCATCATAAGAATTCCTTAATTCAATACCAATCAGCGTACAATTTCAGTGTTTCAAAATTTATTCAATTCACCTTGTCAATAATAAAACCATAATATTATGTTGTAGCTATAGCACTGAAAAAAATATGCAAATGCAAAGTTAACACATTCACTAAATCAAAAACACAGTGAATAAATCTACCTCTAAATTTTCCAATAAACCTTCAAATCTTCTAATGCAGTTTACAATGTAGTTTATAAGCTAGTGTGTAGCTTGCTCTGTGCCTAAAAATCATACCTCTTTGATGTGACTATATCTTCCCCCACAAAGAAGAACTGTCAACACAATGCAGTTTACTTGTGCACCTCACATGCCCATGTGTAGAACAATCATCTTTTCCACAAACAATTATGCCAGGATATCAGAATTGGGTGAGGACCAGTCAGTAATAGCTATGTTAAATATTTCATAATTAAAAGTAGCTTAACACATACTACATTTTAGAAGCAATAAGATATAATCCATTGGTATTGTGTAGTTAAATCTGTAAGATGAGTTGCCTGATTTAATAAAATGAATCAAAACAGTGAAAAATGGCATATGATCACCACTTGGAGGACAAATCCACTTACTGCAAACCGCCATTTCTCTAGGCCAAATCTTGACCTGCAATAATGGGCCACAGACAACCTGACACCAGGCTGTCTAGTCCTAACACTACTAACCTCTTAATGCCCAGAGCCAAACAAGGCAGATGTTAGTATCATTTTTATAAGTTTTTTGTATGACTCGGCCAGGCATCCAAGGCAGGTGCTCTAACCACTAGGCCACCAGAGCAGTCAAGAGAAGGTTGTATGTGATTACCAATAGTGCCTTCATGACATTTTGAAAGGAAGATTGATTTAGGTAAGCCCAGGGGCAGCAATCACTCTAACCAGGTGGGCTTGAGTTTCCTATAAGAAATGTCCCTATAGGTAAGGGACTGAAAACAACCCACCATGAAATGGAGGAAGCCAAAATATTGACAGAGCCCTTATGAGGATGAAAAAGACATTATGACCCTTCCTTTTCCCTCTGAACACAATAAGGTAGAAGCAGAGAGAGCAGATAAGGCCTTATAATCTAACTTGCTCATCCACAGGTCAAACTAAGACTGGGCAAATCTATAGGTAGTGGAAATAATGAAGGTTATTGAATGTTTGCTAAACATTCTGGTTGGTAAAAGAGGGAAACATTACTGCCATTAAACTGGAGGCAAATTGTGCTAAAAGAGTAGGCATAAAGCTTGCTCTATCTTGCAGACACCATAGCACATGATTAAAGAAAAGTCATGTGTATCACTCTGGAAAGCTTCACTCAAAGGTTCACTTTGGGTTTTCATCAAAAAACCAAAACAAAATTGTCTCTGCAGCTCAAAATTCTTAAAACGCTTGCCAACTTCATGAGTGTAGCATATCAAGCTAATAATATTCCACAATGGGAGGATGTATCCACATGAAAAGAATAAGGATTTTTAACACCAAAACGAGTAGCTACACAAAAGTTACTGGGTATGAATTACTGCTAATAAAATCTAGTTACAATATTCTAAAAATGAACAAGATCAAAGAAAATATGAATAATAATTGCTAGGTTGCCTATTTCTGTGTACAGAAGGCATGCTAATGTTAAATCACTGAAAAAGGTGCCAGTGTCTCACAAAATGGGTGACTGTTTTAAGGTGGCACATTCAACATTACTGAATACATACATCACTACACAAGTACCTTTTCTAAGGTGAAACCCAATCAGATGACCTGGGCCAACTTTAGTGAATATCAGACTCTTGACATGTTGATCACAAGTTTGTTGTGTAACTGTTACAACTCTAGATCTTAACATGTATAACAAAATGAAAAATGAATGCAACAATTCAAGTAAAATCAACAAGAATTTATTTCTCTACAATAAAAAATGAAATTCAGGAGCTATTTAAAGTAGTGTGAAATTTAATCCCAAATAATCCTAAATATCTTATCACAGGTCCAAAAACTATAGAATGCTCCAAATGAATGCCAATTGTCTTGAATGTCCTGATATAACACAATGGTGCAATCTGGATGGTCTCTGAATGAGTTCACAAATCCAAAAGTGAAAGAGCAATTTAGTAATTCCAATAAATATCTTTAATAAATAATCCTCTCAAATATATCTGAATACAACTGTCAACTTTTATCAAAATGGATTTCCAGTGACTGACTTACAACAGAAATGGATTTTTGTTCATCTAATCCCTATTTACACAAAATTTTACCTGACCAGGAGTAGAATCATTTCAATGGAAAACTCCAATCTAATTGTAACAAGACTGGGCCTACAATGTTCTGAACTCAAATGCAATATAAACATACAACCTTGCAATCATGGACATTCTAATTACTTCATCAAATTTACAACTTACAATCATGGGCAAAAGTTAGCACACAATTAACTATACATAACAGCTACTAACTGAGCCATCTGGACAAAATAGACATTATCATTCCATAAACCCAAACTGACCAAATTTCTTATTTCTCTCCTGCAACAAATGCATACTGATGTGTGTGTGTGTGTGTGTGTGTGTGTGTGTGTGTGTGTGTGTGTGTGTGTAATCCAATATGATAATAACTTTTGACATTGAAGCCAATTGGCTTTAATGGGCTTTTCTTCCACCATTATATGCAAAGAGTTTCCTTGCCAAAATTGATGTAGAGCTGTTGTTTTCACTATGAGTACAATGTCTGCTTTTAAAATAAAATAAAAAATTGATGACAAGGAAAATAATATGTTCTCAAAATATTACCAACAACATTTAATCAACCAGGTCATGACATTTTAAAATTATTTCTCAAACAGGTCATCATTCTTTATCTAGTAATTGGTACAAGTTAAATAATTTGTCCAGTCTGTAACAGTTAACAGCCTCCAATGTACTAGTAAAAAAAAAAACCTTCACAGATAGGTATCACAGCACTGTAGATATATAAAGATAAGCATATACACCTTGAGTGCATTAGTGCTGTGCCACATCTTACCTCTGAGTGTGGTAGTGTAGTGTCTGTTTGCCAAGATTTATAATAAACTGACAGAAGATTAATATGTATTCCATTAAAAGCTAATTTCACTGACAGAACCACATAGTGTATTTTGTTCAAAGCAGTTAGTCTCAAGTGCAAGCTGCACATGTCAATACAACATACCAAACCCATCTGAGAAATCAGGAAAGACTAACGTTGTCATTTACATCAGCTAATACAGCATACACTAAAGAGACTGCTGATTTTATAAGCACTTGTAACACATAACTGGCTACACTATATCATGCTTAAGAAATGTCCGCTAAGTCTTTTTTTCAAGGACAGTCTGAGGCAGCCAACACATGCTGACCTTTAAAGGCATCAACCTACAACCCTTGAATTATGAGTCAGATACTCTACCAACTGAGCTACTGTGGCCCCCTCCAGACAAAGAGAGAACAAGCTGCCAAAATGAATCAAGAGAGGCACTTAAGCTAGCCAATTTTATGACAAGTAAAAAGGTATGTTTCAAGATTAATAAGAAATTCATGTGACTTTCTTACAGCTGTTCTGCATGCACATGAATTTCCACATACATACTGACATTGTACAAACATACTTTCACTGTTAATATGTAAACCTGAAAATATGTTCAAAATTACAGAACCCAAAGTATGGTTATGTTTTATATTTATTCACAACCTTGCCGTTTACTCAAGGGGTGATAGATTTCCACATGACTTTTTCATTTTCTTTGATTTTCTACATTCAAGGAGGAGAAGGGGTGTTACAAGATTACCATTTATCTCATTTAATGTATTAGGTTTGTTTTCTTGGCACATCAGTGACTGGTTTTTTTTTGGGGGGGGAATAAATGCCACTTACAACACATGATAAGCTCTTATTGCAGTCAGTCTATTTGATGGGTAGAGGGGAGAATCATCAAACTACAGAAACCTTCTGACAAACTTTCTCACATACCCATCTTGATCAAGTGTGAACTTGCAAAAGCTGAGGTGTGAATGATCTATAAATCCCAAAATATTCCTGTCTGAATTTACTCAGTCTAAATTAATGTTTCAGTTACAGAATATTACTATTAAGCACTTTGTACTCCAGTGAATACTACTTTGAAAACTAATTCCACCAAAATCATAACACTGAACACAACAATAAGATTATTCTGCTCAAGATGTTAAAACCAGAATGAGTAACATCTAAAGTAAACAAGAATATAAAAAAAAAACTAAGACACAAAAATAGAACCAGTCTGAGGGTCTAAGTCTAAGTTGTCAAGATGATAAAATATATTACTAAAAACTTACAATAAAAAATGTGGGAAACGTCAGGTAGACCAGGTATTTCCATGTGGGATTGTCAACATTAACAATGAATTGAATATTTAATCCATGATCATTGGAAAAATATTAGTTATGTATTCTGTTTACAAAATAAAATAATGTTCAAAAAGGGACTTCCCATTTACAAGGATGATAATGATGTGAACTAAGTAAAGAAACTACTTTTAACTTCCCTTGGTTTGAAGATGTATTGAAAATATCTTGATTTTTAATATCTACTGTTACACTATTCCTCTGTTATAAAATATAGATATCATGACATAAATTGCTATGTCTTTTGGGGATGTATAAAAATAATGAACCAAATTATGAATATATCAAAACATTTTTAAAAAAACATATCTAAAAACTAAGACTTGGAATATTAATGGATGATATCAGTTTTATGTAAGACTTATCTGCCATTTGTACCCTTTGGATGACATTCAGAGATCATTGTAAACAGCTTTTGTGTATAAAAAAGTACTTCCAAATAACAATTTAAATCACAATACAGTGAATATGACATAGTTCTTTACAGAACTAGAAGACAATATTGATTTCTGGCATGGTATAAAGCCTGTATTCTCAATGGCCATAAATTTATTGCTAGCAACTGTCAGTTTTTTTCAATATCAATTTATACAATATTGAACATTAGCAATCATAACTCATCTATCATGAAAGCAACCTCATTTATCCCATTTATTCCTGCTAAATGAGCCAGAATTGTCAATCCCCTGGTACCAAAACTGTCACTTTTACTGTGACCAGGAGTAATGTCACAACCAGCATAATTTTCTCAAGACTGCACTTTTTAAAAAAAATGGCAAATGTTTATTTTATTAAAGCTTTTCTTTCCAAAGCTAAGCCAAACCCACACTTTTCCATTTTTTTACAAACCTGGTCTACCTGGATTATAATGACAAGTCCATTACAGTACTCCCTCTTTATAAAACAAATTAATGAAACCAATAAAGAGAACTCTCTTGTGATCCCATTCATTAAGGTACAAGAATGTCACAACAACACTATCATACACCTAATGATGTTTAAAACATTTTTATTAGGTACCAAAAAAAATACTGCACATACAATTTAAGAGAAATATATTCAAATTGGAATGAACACCACAAATGAAGTCAATTTAATGGGATCCATGATTACATGTTACAAAAGAAATGGTGATATATTGGAGTTATGTAATCAGGAACCACTATATTACATGTACCATTACACAAAATGATTTTTTTTTTAAAAGTATGCATGCCTATACTTTATATAAAAGTTCTCAGTTTGAAAGCCAAATCAACTAATGAAGATTAAGTGGAGAATAGTCAAGAGAAATATAATTTTCTAAAGAAATATAAGAAATACAGATATAAATAACCAAGATCTGTGGAAAAGTAATAACAGTGTAACTCTGTCCTCCACATAAGGGATTCCTATTATAATAAATAACATGAAGAAGCCAACTGTCTGTCTGTACAGATTTAACCTCTATATGAAGGACTAATTGATTATTTCACAGGATTGGAAAATTCCATCCAAGAGTGAAAACATTTTTTCAGATGGTAGGCTGCCGAGTGTCTGATGCAAATTTTTATCCCTTTGGTTGGATTTTCCTATTATGTGCTGCTGACATACAATGAAGGATTCTTTTTCACACATTTATAAATGATTTTGTTGTTGTAACGAAACGAAATGTTGCTTGCAGTTCCATTAGGCATAATATATTTTTTATTTGTTTCGTTAAATAGTATTTCAACCTAATCCAATTACGGCATTCCTGTCTTTCATCGCTCTATAGCCAACTGAAAAAAAGGCAAACAAAACTTGAAAAAAGGTCCTTCTCTTTGGTGAGAATTTCAATTTATAGGAGAAAAGACATCAGGGCAAATGAAGTCTGACAAAATCATTGTAACTTTACTTTATAGAAAGGCGTCATTATTGGTTGCCAGTTGTGTGTGATATTCTTAATAAATTTAACTTTCATTTGACATCAAAACATGCTCCACAGCCACATTCATCAGGCAGTAAGATCCATCTTCCAACCAGAGGAAAAATATCTGGGTGATGGGGCTTATGTCGCAGGACTAGAAGTCACACCAGTAATCCCAATGCCTTGTGCCATATTCTAGTCAAGGGAATATTTTCTCCATTAGATCAACATTTCCTCTTTCGTGTTCTGCTTCTTTTACTTTCTTCCCTAATGATTCTTAGTGCACACTGTTTTCATCTCTAGATCACATTTTATCGCAATAAGAATTGAGGTCAAACATCTGGACGACATCTTGCTGAACTCAGACAGAATCTTGTGAGATCTCGTGAGATCAGGGTTAGCTACTCTGTCATAACATTGCCTAATGGTAGTCTGGTTCTCTGCTTTGTATGCTCAGTGTACAACACAAGAGAGCATACAAAACAGGAAACTAGAAGCAAACACAATACCATCTCTAATGCAACAAACTGAATATTAACCTTTTCATCACTGCTGACCAAAAAAAAAACAGTCACGGGGTAGTAAGTCCATAAACACTGTGTACCGACTATTCAGTCTGGGGCAGTATTCTTCTTTAACGTTACAGTACCCGACTAAATAACTTCCGGGGTACCTCTAATAACTTCCATCTTGTAATGTAGATGTTATGTTTGGATGATCTCCTGAGTTTAGCTTGTATACAACTAGAAATATCGAACAAAGTAAGAACTTGTAACATGTTTTTCGAATGTTGAAATTTGTTTCCAAAATGGCGGCGTTTGAGGAAATATCAAAAGAGTTATTGGAGGATTTATATAATTTCGACCTGGTAAATTTGAATGAAAATTAACGAAGACGTATGGAGAGACAATGGAATGCACTTGTGGGTGACAGTGATGATGATGAAGAGGTTTTGAACCATATGAATTGAATTGTATGCTCCACATGATTTTGTTTGGACAAAGCCGAAAAACCAAAGAGATTTGTTTCAGTTTTCTGACAGAGTTGGGCACACCAGAGTGTTAGATAGCTCCAGGAAAGCTTCGGAATATTTTCAAATATTCTATTCAGATGAAGTTTTTGGAAAAATTGTCCGGTTAACGAACTTCCATGTGACGATCAAATGTGGTCGAGCGATATAGGTGTGTGGACAGATCTCACCTTGGAGATCATTTTGGTTCATTTTATAGAATTTTATATTTTATGGACACCATGAAAGAAAGACTTGTGTTGCTACTGTGATTATTCACTAGTACATCTATGGTCAATTGAACAAGTTTTGAGAACTTTTTATGTTTTCTAAGAGGTAATAAAATAATTACTTGTATTTTACCTGTTGTCTTATCTGTTTGTAACTGCATTTTAACAGTTCTAATAGATATGCACTTAGTGATGAAAGGGTTAAATAAATCACTGATTGTATTTTGCAAATCCTTGAAAAAAATGCACATTAAACAATTCTGTGTGTCAAGTTTCTCTAGTGTGTGTCCCTGATGCACAGTTCAACTGTATGTAAAAGGAAACACTGATACTGTATCTCTGATCATTGTCCATGACTGAAGATAAAGATTTTGCATGACTACATAATATCATGTAATGTCTATCTGATTTCAGTCATGGTTATAATCAGTATGACCTTCTTTACAAATTGATGGAATTTATCTATTAGTGAGGGCTGATGTGATTATGATTTTTAATGTAGCTTTAACAATTTTTCAGTCATATCACTATGATGTCTGCAGTGTGGCATCATGCCACAGATATGTAGCATGATGTCCCACTCAGAATATCTGGACACCAGGACAACCAGTCCTAACCCTAACCTCTTAATGCTGAGCGCCAAGCAATGTAGCTGTTAGTACCAATTTTGCAATTTGTTGGTTTCCATTAGAACTCATTAGTTTTGATTAGAGATTTTAGTTGCATAAAAATGTCTTTTTACAGGATCCATTTATTCAAATTAGTCACTGGAAATAAAAAGTGCTCATTGGACAAAAGAGCTACTTTGGGATTATTCATTCAATAACATTCTGGATCAAATCACTGTGATACAGTAATACTCTCTCTGAACAAAAAACATTCAAGACTACTGGTGCATCAGCATATTCAAGATAATTGAAATTCATTCAAAACAATATATAATTTTGAACTTGTGATATAACATTTAGGATTACTTGGGATTTAATTCACAATTCTGTGTCATCTGAACTTTCACTTTGCATTCTAGGGAAATAAACTGTGGGTTGAGTTGTAGTAAACATGACCATAGTGTCAACAATAATGCAACAGCTGGTGATTGTATTCCTGCATCAAAACTAGGCTTCCTCAATTCAAAAATGAGTCACCTGTATTATTCTATGAACAGTGTTACAAAGAGAATGCATTTTACATATGTATGCATGCATGTATACTAATCAGACTTCAAGTTCATGTACTTCTTGTTTTCCAATTAGGAGAAACAGCACACTTCAAAACAAGTATAAACTTTGGACTAGTTCTAATGATAAACCATCAAACCTCTTATGTCTTGAACTTTGTGACTTTCAAGCATTTAAACAACTGGATATGCAATGAGACCTAACACTGAATGGTCTAATTATTAGGAGTACCTTACTTACAAAGCTAGACATGTCAAGCTGGCAAACAGTCATTTAAGAGCTGGACAACTGGAATACAAAACCTTTAAAAGAGGTGTGGAGGGATAGGGGAAAGAATGGCAGGATGGAGAGAAGAGAATCAAGATAGAGTTTTAGTAAATTTATTTTCTAAATGAATCCACTATATAATAGATTCAAATATTAAGTTTGTTTTGCTCAAATGTACAACATTTAGAGTTACTTTCATGATGGCTTTTAAGTTTGTCACTGGATTAGCAATTTATACAAAGACCAGCAGTCCAATGGTACATAATTAATGCAATAACTTAATTTTTCCTGATACAGCAAATTCTTGTTATTGTTGTTACCTGTACTGTCACTAACTCTTTTTTTTTGTGCTCTTTAATATTATAATGTGTGTGGTCAACATCTCATTATGACACTTTCTGTTTAATGCATGCATATATATATATATATATATATATATATATATATATATATATATATATATATATATATATATATATATATATATATATATATATTTCTGTTCTATATATAATGTTGCAACTGACTCAGCTGGAGGTGAAATATTTTGGGTAGTCAAAAGAGATTTATAAGATAGTAACAGAGTGTACTTTCTGCCAAAATTTTGTCTCAAGATTAAACAGATGTCCATGGAGGAAAAGAAAGTAATTTATGTGCATACTGCACTGACCCTTAGGCAAAGAAACAAAGAAAGAAAAGAAGACATAATGTCTCCCTGTGTTACACCCTTTACTAAGCATCTAAGTTAAGAAATTAGGCAGCTTTATCTGCAAGGGCATGTGAGGGGCAACTGTTAATAGGATATATTATTATATGCAAGCTTAACATTACCCTAGCAGAATATCTGAGGAATTGGCCCTTAACAGTGCATGAATGCTTTGCATTTTATAATGTGCTGAGGTAGGCAGACTGATTAATCTCTCACAAACAAAATTTTTGTTGGTTTTCATGGACAGGTCAATAAACTGGAGTTCTATACCAGGGAATGAAATAATGTGAATAATAATATGTCCAACAAACCTGGTGTGGCAAGTTCCTACAGAATTTGCTCATCCTGATAGATTCATTACTTAACCATACCAAGTTTGTGCTTTAAAAAGAAAAAGAAAAATTGTAAGAAAAAAACAGCAAAACTTATTAACAAATGATTTAATTAGTAACAGTTGTATTTATTTAAATGTAAAGTATACAGACTAGAATACATCAAAATCATGAACAGAATGACAATGTTTTTATCTAATCACTGTTCAATTCAAAACCAAATAAAACCAAACAAGGAATGAAATTATATATATATATATTTGTTAGTCTCAATTTCTGAATGTGTGTGTGTGTAAAAACCAAAAAGTAAGAAAGTGTTTTTAATTTTAAAACAAAAATTAAATAATTAAATTAAATAATTAATTAAATAAATTAAGCCATCTGTACACATCTTTTCAGTTTGACAACTCTTCTATACTTGTCCTTTCAAATGCTAAGTGCAACTCAAGCTTTCGTTTATTTACTTCTCTCCTCTTTAAAGAATGAAAACCAGTACAGAATTGACATTTGAGATTTTACTACTGAGTCTGAAATATGTACAGTCAGTTCTATATGTATGTCATATTTTTAAATCTAGTTCCTTGAAGCTTAACAAAGAATATTCACACTATTTTGAGACAACATTTATTACCAAAAAATGTGCTATTTTTATTTTTGCAAATCTTGGAAAATCTATGCAGTGTAATGCTGCAGCATATTAAATCACACATCTGATGTGCAAGCATCTACTGAATTGGAAAGGATTGCCAACTTGTGGCAGTTTGGATTTACACACTGCATATTAAATCACACACTGCATATTAAATCACACACCAAATCTGCAAGCATCTACTGAATTGAAAAGGATTGCCAACTTGTGGCAGTTTGGATTTACACACTGCATATTAAATCACACACTGCATATTAAATCACACACTGAATATTAAATCACACACTGCATATTAAATCACACACCAGATCTGCACACATCTAATGAATTGGAAAGATTTACACTAAGCAGGCTTGTTCTCAGCAGAAACTGGAATGAAATCAGCAAAATTGTATAATTATCATTTATAATTGCTTCCTTATCCAATTACTTATTGAACAGACCCTGATAAGACATCACATCATGTGCTGGAATGTTTGGGTGTATTCACTTTTGGAGTAAACAATATTGATCCAGATGCAAAGAAAATCTTTTTTCTATTGCACTGGCTTTAAAATCATGGTAGA
Source organism: Potamilus streckersoni (assembly GCA_016746295.1). Lineage (NCBI taxonomy): Eukaryota > Metazoa > Mollusca > Bivalvia > Unionida > Unionidae > Potamilus > Potamilus streckersoni. The sequence continues at coordinate 284,306 of JAEAOA010000563.1, forward strand.
TAGAATGTTTTGGAGCTTTTCAACAGCAGTGACATAATACACATTTTCGCACATAATGACTGTTGTTGAAACCAGTTGGAATGATCTTTCACATGTTGGACATTTTGAAAATATGTTATTTAAACAGAATAACTAACAACTTCATTAGAAAAAGTGCATTATTAAATATTATTATTACAAACATGATTGTAAAATGAGCATTCAGTCATTAAACAGACCAGTTCCCTACCCCCAGTTTTCTCAATGTCTAAGCAAATGTTTTCTGGAGGTACCTCAGTACCTCACATTCTCACTTATAGTGTGGTGTATGTTTGTGGGCCCCATTGTGCATGAGTTATGTATATTATAATGACCAGCATACTAACTGCTTCAAGTACTAGGAAAAACTAGCTCAATTACATTCACAAGTCAATTTCCTATTTATTTAATTTTTACATTTAAACTCTGTGTGTGTGTGTGTGTGTGTGTGTGTGAGAGAGAGAGAGAGAGAGAGAGAGAGAGAGAGAGAGAGAGAGAGAGAGAGAGAGAGGAACATTCTATTATCAGCATCAAAATACAGGAAGAGAGTCAGAAGCAAAACTGTTGGGCCTGATCTGCTTTTGGATTATGCAATGGCTGATAAAGGTCAATGCTGTTTGCAGTTGGATCCAACTTATATACATGGTAGTATGAAATGTACAAAGACAAAATGGAGTGAGGAAACATCTTTTCTACATCACATAATCTGAGTTAAAATAACACAAACATTTTGCCAGAAAATATCATCATCTAAGGTGATGGCCTTTTTTTAACAAACACAAGAAATAAACACTTTGGTCCAATATTTGGTGGAAAAGAATGTTTTGGATAAAATACTTTGGAAAATGGTACCAATAACTACCTTGGTTGATGATCAGCATTAGAAGTTAGTGTTAGGGGATGGTTGGCCTGGTGTATGGATAATGAGACTGAGTGGAACATAATGCCATGTCTTCACATTACTATAAATTGCCACATTGCAGACATCATTGTGATATGACTGTTAAAGCTATGTAAAAAAAAAAACAAAAAAAAAAAAAACACACACACACACACAGTGCTTGTTGATTCTGAGACTGAATCAAAATCTTAATGACTGATTGTTTGGAAAACCCAAGAGAGGTGCCTTGCCTCTGTTCAGCTTGTTAGGTTTGCAATCTGTGGCAGAAATAGCTGATAACTATTTATGTTGCTGTTCATTCATTCATTTTCATGGGTGTATAATTTTGTGTTGGGTTTTTCTAATTAGTTATTATAATTAAATGTATCAACCAAAGAGAATAATGTGAATTTGCCATAATTGTAATTATTTTTTAAAATAAAAACATTTAGTAGTAGTAGTAGTAGTAGTAGTAGTAGTAGTAGTAGTAGTAGTAGTAGTAGTAGTAGTAGTATTCAAGCAGGAATCAAAGGAATTTCATCTCCAACTAAATAGTAAAAAAAATTTCCTGCATCCAGAAGTCTGCAACAATTACAATGCATCCTCATGGGTTATAATGGCTTCCCAAGAATTTGTATTCCTAATAGTGAAATTAGGCAAGCCAACATGGCAAAATTATAGCCTATCTCTCACAGAACTCAGAAATACTACCTAATGGGTTATAATGGCTTCCCAAGAATTTGTATTCCCAATAGTGAAATTAGGCAAGCCAACATGGCAAAATTATAGCCTATCTCTCACAGAACTCAGAAATACTACCTCATGGGTTATAATGGCTTCCCAAGAATTTGTATTCCCAATAGTGAAATTAGGCAAACCAACATGGCAAAATTATAGTCTATCTCTCACAGAACTAAGAAATACTACCTCATGGGTTATAATGGCTTCCCAAGAATTTGTATTCCCAATAGTGAAATTAGGCATGCCAACATGGCAAAATTATAGCCTATCTCTCACAGAACTAAGAAATACTACCTCATGGGTTATAATGGCTTCCCAAGAATTTGTATTCCCAATAGTAAAATTAGGCAAGCCAACATGGCAAAATTATAGCCTATCTCTCACAGAACTAAGAAATACTACTTCATGGGTTATAATGGCTTCCCAAGAATTTGTATTCCCAATAGTGAAATTAGGCAAGCCAACATGCCAAAATTATAGCCTATCTCTCACAGAAATACTATCATCTAGATGCTACTATTCCATGCTGTACCAACCTCTCCATCAGATCAATACCAATTCTGATGTGCTTTTCCATGACTAGTATGTACAGTGTAAGAGAGAATTCAAATGTCACTCCAAAATGCTGAATTCTAATTTCTATTCAAACCCTGTAAAGATTGTTTTTCTGTAAAGCCATAGTCACATTTTACACATGCTTAAGATAGGGATGGAACAGAACATGAATGCATCACACAGTAGAACAGTTGTTTCATTATGTTGTGCATTGGAAAGACAGTATACCATCTTAAAGTGATACATCATTCCTGTCCATAGGAGATGTTGATCAAATTCATACTATTGTGAACTTATAATGCTATCTGTGGAAGTATCCAACCTTACACTGATGCAGGACTATAATTATTATGATGGTCTGTTGTTACACCAACTCACTGATTGAGCACTCCCTCATTATAATGCTGTCAATGGGAGACAATAAACACCTCAATGAATAGAGCACCTATTCATCATAATGTACATGTAAGAATATCACTTTACCAAAATAGTGCTCCCTCATTACGATCTGATGAAAAATATTCCATATTTTACTGTCAAACACTCCCTTATTATAATTATGTCCAAGGCTGAGAGAATATACCACCTTGCAGTAATACAGTACTCCCCCATTATAATGCTGTATATGGTAAAACATTCCATATTATAATGCCGTCCAAGGAGAGCATCCCACCTTAAAATGATACATCACTCCCTCATTATAATGCTGTTCATGAGAGGGAGTATACAACCATAATGATACAACACTCTCTAGTTACATATATAATGTTATCTATGGTAACACAGTCTTTCAAATACATCATAAAAAATAGTTCTTGATGACAGATTTAGTATTTTTATAAAGATAATTACATTATTTTTTTGCAAAACTGGCTTGTGTATTATAAATGGTCAACAATAACAAGAGGTCTTACTATAAAGTTGTCCAGTAAGGTTTAGTCCATCATGATAAGATATTGAGCAGTAGCACACTGTAAGTTTTATCAACATAGGATGTGGTCTTCATGATTAGAGTATGCTAAGTACAAGGATGAAGAAGCACAAATACAATGGTCTCCCTCTAATGACCACCCATTGTGCTAGAAAAAGGTAGCCTAATGGAATGTGTGAAACTCATGAGAGAAAACCAAATGATGAATATAAACAATTTTGGTATTAGTTATGGTAGTCTTATGAACCAATAATCTATAAGGTAGTCTTATGAACCAATAATCTATCTCAAGAGTTACGACCCTGTAGTTAAAGTATATATGTGTTAAGGAATGAATTTTGTATAAATCTCTTATTTCATTTTATTTCATTAAATGTAATTAGTAATATGATTATATTAATATCAGTCTAATATGTTGTTGAAAAACATTGTGTTTACTTGAATCGTAAAGGTGACTCATGTGAGCACGTGCTGTGTATGATGACAAATTCATTACTAGTAAACATTCAGGAATAGCTATGAAAACATTGGCTGATACTTGGTCAGGCTTTCCTAATGTCCAGATGAATTACAAAACTGCATGCGTGCACAGTGTAATTCAAACACCATATTAGCTTCATTTATATGTTGATGTATTTTTGAAAGACAGACAGTCATAGTTGAGAGTCATACACAGTAGTTGAGAGTCATACACAGTCGTAGAGTTGTAAATTCAGTTTATTGTAACATCTTAGAGTTATACAACTTATATTACCTTAAAAAAGGTATTTTTGTGCTAGAAGAAGTTGTCTGTTCATATGTCTATCTAGAACAACATGTTTTGTTAGAGGAGCTAATTTTACTTTGTTTTCTGAATAATTGTTTTTCTGGAGAACAACATTACTGATTTGGACAAAGACATTTTCCGAAAATATTCGAAATTGGAATGGAACAACACAAACTGTGCTTTATTGTGTAAATTCTGGAATTTTCTGTTAGCCTTAGTCTGACGTGATCATCTGCCCTTTTGGACCAGAATTGAACTTCAAACTGTGTTTAGAACTTTTACAGGACTTATGTTTCTATTTTGAACAAACAATTTGGTTGATTTCTGTAAACCGTAAGTCTTGTTTAACAGATTTACATTTTTTATGTTTTCTAGGAAAATAAACATATTTTTTGTTAAAATTTACAAAGCTTATTGTCTTCACTCTTTTTCTTTATGTTAATTTGAATGTGCTGATACCTAACACAAGAAGGACTTCTCAAAATGTATACCACTGTACATACTGCTTACTGCTGATGCAAGAATTGACTAACATCTTTAATTTCTGATCCATGATAATGCAATACATCAGAACTGGGACAATGTATTGAAAAAAGTCATAAAGTACCATATATAAGTTTGCAGGTTTGTTTGATGACAGGGGTGGGGTGGGTAAGAAAAGATTTTTTTCCCCCCGTACAAGAATGGACAAACAATTGAATAAAAGTGAATATATCAAGCAAAATGCTGTACATTTTAAAATCTGTGAACATGGGCATCTAAGATTTGAAAATGTTCTGCCTTATTAATTTCAACAATATTCTGCTTTCCGATTAATCAGGAACAATTACCAAACTTTCGCTATTAATAATATTAATAAGACCGTAACTGGAACTGTTATATAGAACACACCAAATTAGATGGGGAATTAAATGGGTTCGTTTGATGGGAACTTACATTTTCTAAGCTGAAACTAACATCATCTTTTGATGCTAATATTTTGTAAGTGTTCACAATAGCCACTTCTTTGATGATGCGGAACAAGCACTGAAGTCCTTATCAGAGAGAGGCCATTTATTGGGGAGGTGGGACAAAAGCATGTGTTTTGAAATGGTGTTTCTTGTTATGACTTTCTTGCATAAAGGACACTGATATTCATTTTTTTTTCTTACTTTAAATAATTTGTGTCAGCTATACTGTAACATCTCGTATTTCCAAAGAAGACACAATTCGCTCCTTGTAAGACAGACAAAATGTGGAGTTTTATAGAACGTATTCAGCTACCTGAAAAAAGCCAAAGTTGAATGAAAATGACATTAAAGAGAGGAATAATTCTTATGATAGGGAAAAGTGTAATCGAACGTTTCAGACAACATTGACAAAAGACAGGGAATGGCTGAATTATGATGAAGAAAAGAACGTTATGCGGTATAACTGGTGTGCAAAATTAGCAAAACACAAACACAAAGAAAACATACAGTTTTGTTGCAGGTTGTTCGAACTTTAAAACTGAATCAGTAAACATGCATGAAAGCTTGGGCCACACAAAAATAACAGAGAAAAGCAGCTATGCAGATACCACCAGAGGAATCGACAGCCAGTAAGATCTTGGGAAGATGTAACGAAATGTGTTAAACCATAGGTGCTCCACGCAAGCTTGATGCTGAAAAAAAAGAAACACCAAATACTCTCAAGGAAAGCAATCATAAAGAGTGAGAAAAATATATCAGATTACCCTCATGACCCATTCTGACATAGGACACTGTCAATCATACTATATAAGAGACAAGGTCAGTAACTTCCAAATACTTTGTTTTACCCATGACTCTAGATTTCCTTCTGCTATTTCAGTCGTTGAAGGCATATGGCCATATTCTATGGCTTATTTTGCTCTCTAGATATTTTACTATTCATCAAGCTGTAATTGACTTTTCTGTGTTGTACCAAACTGAAGTTACAGGTTCTGAAACATTTTTACGGCTGCCTGGACAATGTTACTCTCAGGTGACAACCCTGAAAATGGCTATGGTAAAGAACCAAATACCTTTCAATGATTTTGCATGGATGTGTTAGCTGCAAGAGATGAAAGGAGTTGATGTTAGAGACACTTGAAGGATTGATAAACAGGTCGTTACATTTACTCACATCACTGGAAGTGAAAGGCAGAAACCTGTTTTGGTGGAGCATTTCCAGTCAGTTCTTGGTGCAAGTGTGGATGCTGATGTAGTGGAATTGGAATGGGACATATTAAAGAGTTCAGTCTACAGTTAGTAAGTGTATATTCAAATATTTATAAAAAAAAAAATACAGGAAACATCATTGACACCATAATTGTTAAAGTTCTTTATTTAGCATAGTATCTTGATTTTAAAAGGTAACCATGTAAGAAAAGCTTTCAAAAAATTAATATCAACATTATTTAAGTATTGACATTACATTTTTCTTGATGTACATTTAATCAGATTATAATTTTTTTAATTTATTCTGTTATCTTGTAGGCTTTGACTTGGTCCACCATTGTAAAATGATGTGCTGCTGACTGAAAGAATATTATGGCATTGATTGACCTTATCCTAACAATCCCAGCCTACTCTGCTGATGCTGAGAACCCTTTCTCAGAGATACAAATGGTGAGGAGTGAATAGAGATAATGTTTGCACCCTTGGGTTCTGTGGGACCTACTCTTTATAATGTTCCATACAAATGATATTCCAACAAATGATCCATCACCAGCAGTACATTTGTGGAATGTTGGGAGATAGGTAAGGAGGCCTGAACAAATCCCATATGGACCCAGAGTGCAGGTGGAGGATGAGAAAAGAGGCCTGGCCAGAATTCTTGAGAAGCAAGAAATGTGAATTGACTTGACTGATGATTTGAAGCAGGATTTGATTTATAATTCTTTAATTCTGCATTTCATATGATAATGCTATTTATGAATAATATTGCTGGTAATCCCAATACAAGTATGTGATACTGTTTTTGGACAGGACTAGTAAAGATTTGGCAAGACTAGTAAATTTCTCAGCATACTAGTCCTTCTGGCTACAAAGAAATTTGTGTTAAATTAGAGCCATATATATATATATATATATATATATATATATATATATATTCAATGGAGAAAAAAAAATATAGAAATTATCAAATAAAGATAAATTGTCATCTCTTCCTTACTGACAGAGAATATATCTATAATCAAAGCAAATGTAAACAGAAATAAGGAATTAAAATACTTCACTGAGTAGAATATCAGTCTAGCATATGGAAATTTTCACTAGTCATGGTCACCAAGATGTTCACCATGAATGTAGACTCTAAACTTTGCTGCATCATGTGTATTGCATTGCAAATCTGTGTACATTGTGTGGAAGCCTCCAGACTAGTACATACCATAGTAGGCATTGTTTCAGTTCATTATGTACTGCAATGCATAACGTGCCTTTGATTTCAATAAGATGCACAGGACTAACAGTGATCAAGTATCTAGCATTTTACAAACCAAAGAAATTATCTCCAATTCTTGAGATACAAATTAATATCACTGATGATCATTTTAGTCACAATGTAAAATGACAATGATTGCTAGTTTAAATGTCTACAGCTGAAAGCGACACAAAAATATTACACTACTTTTCCTGATGCAATTTTAAGGCTGATGCTGATTTTAAACATTAACATTTTCAAGAAAGATTCAGCATTCAATGTGCAAATTTTTGTGACTGTTTAAACATGAATTTTTTAAAAAAAAGGACAAATTGTGAAGATGTGACATGAAGTCATGGTACTTTATTTGAACTATGTATGGATGGTACTTTTACTCTCTTTTTGAAGTCAATATTCTACATGTGGTTGCAACTGAAATAGAATGGAATACAAATGCCATACCCATGTATCTGAAAACCATCCTCAAAACAAAACTTGACCATATTTATCCAGGGATAAGACTGCCTACCTCCATTTGTACAGTCTTGACAAATATTTAATATGGGTATCAATGTCTATTAGATTGGCTTGTTACAAGCAAATACCTTTAGGTGTGATAAATATACATACAGATATGGGTAACAAAATGTATCCAAATCAAAATCTTGGAAGAGCATAAACAAACATTACATCAAGACTGTCTGAGTCATGAACACATACATGTAACTTTGAAGTAACTGTTTAGAACATATAAAAATGTCTTTAAATAAAAAGAAATTATATACCTGAATGATTACTTTTATATAACTGAGGTCCCAATCATCAATTAAGCATGGCCAGACAGATTCACTGGTCCATAAAACATAAGGAACCTAATAAATATGAAATCCTTTATAAAATGATCATCAATATTTGCATTGATCCTAAATAAGGAATACTTTCATTTTACAAAACATGTGAACAATTTCTGGCATGAACAAAACTTTCCTTTCTTAACACCATAAAGGCAAGCAAGCATTCATGTAATGTCATTATTGGCAGATGGGCTTCTATTGTTATATAGCAAATGCAAGTTAACTCTGCAAATATATTTAATGGTTCACAGTCTGTTATAACATTTTGCAATGAACCGCAGCTAGAACCATATCAGTTTCAATATGGCAGGCATACACAGCTGTTCACATTCATCTCCATTCAAATTGCATGCTCATTCTCAATGACATAGAGGATGCAGTACACTTAACCTACAGAAAGAAATGGGTGTGGTGTTTTAAATTTTAACATAGCTTTAACAATTTTTCAGTCATTTCACTACGATGCCTGCAGTGTGGCAGTTTATAGTGATGTCTAGCACTGGGGCATCATGCCACAGACTGTAGCATGATGTTCCACCCAGTCACATTATCCTGACACCTGGCAGACCAGTCCTAACACTAACCTCTTAATGCTGAGCATCAAGTGAGGCAGCTGTTACTGCCTTTTTTGTAAGTCTTTGGTATGACTCGACCGAGGATCAAACCCACAACCTCCCACATCCAAGGCAGATGCTCTAACCACTAGGCCACAGGAGCAATTGCAGAAATAAATCAACCCTTCATTCTATCTGAAGTAGCATTCATGCAAATCTTCAACCTCAGCTTATGTTAAAAAGTAATTTTTATGCATTTTCTTTTCATTGTTTTCTATGTATATGTATAATTACAAGCAAAATACTTTTTCATCAAATTCTAAAGCTACAAATAAACTTTTAGATTTATATATAAACTAAGATACAAAAAAAAAATCAGAACCTCTGAAAAATGATAGATAATACTTGTACAGACATTCCATCCATCCATCCTATCTAGCTTTAACATCACCTTTAATGGCAAAGGATTTAAGTTTGCTTGAGGTCTAGCAGCTCCCTGAATGATGTCTACAGACCTAATGCAAGGAAACTGGCCAAGAAATCTGAGTTACATATAAGACTGCTGTTTTTGGTAATGGCAGCCATACTGGACTGTATATAATTTTTGCAAAATTGAAAAGCCTTATACTAGGATACTTGCCATCATTTGGCCAATTTCTACTAGTTAATAGTTACTATATTAATAGTTACTATATTGAGGAAATGCAATGAGAATTTTTAAGACGGCCCACTTTTTTATTTTTAAGGGGTGGGTAAGTTAAGTGGGATATTGATGTTAATGAATAGTGTTCTAGGAAGGCGAACCATGAGAATGATTCCAAAGGACTGTTTTAACTTCTTTGACCTGATTGTTTTAGCTATTATAAATTCAAATGAAATTCTACAATATTAATACCACTCTCATCTTGATGGTACATGTACCATCTACAGATATGATGTACCTCTGAGAGTCACAGGTGCAAGGCAAAGTTGTTTGCATCTGCAATATGCACAATGGAGTGACCTGTGGTGGCTCAGTGATAACAGAACTAGGCTTATGACCAGAGGGTTGTGTTCACATAAGAAGCTTCTGATCAGCCTGGACTAACAGCTGAATTTTTTAGGACTTCTGCAAGTCATGAATTTTTTCATTCCTAACAAAGGAACAATTCATGAGGAAATCATACTGGGTTACTATTTTATCATTAACAGCTAAAAATGCAAACCAATACATTTAAAATAAATTGCAAATTATGCTCTATTTCTGAACTGAAAAGGAGGTGAGAAAGCACATTTTGTTGCATTTAAAAAAGGGGTGCATTTTCTCCATATAGGAGGAATTCTGTGAGGAAAAGAAATTGGAACTAGAAAACAGATTTTTATTTCTGTACATTCGTTTGATTTTCTGCAGAAATTTTGAGAAATCAGCATGAATCCCACAATTATGCAATCTATTACAAGATCTGATCAATAGTCTGGTGTATCCAGGAACTCTAACAGAAATCAGTTCATAGGAAAAAAATTGACTGGTCATACTACTGAACTGTACTAGCCCTTAATGCACCTGATGACTAAAGAAAAATACCACATCTACATTGTACATACTTGCTTACAAGTTGGGTCCAACTGCAAACAGCACAGACCCTGATCTGTCACCCAAATATCAGGGTTGATGTTGATTGTTCTACTAATTACTCCAACATGTTGCCTAGTCAGATCTGTAGGTGCATTATGTGATGAAAGATCTAGGTCTATCCAGTTTACAGTTGATTCAACCTGTAAGGCAGTATATGCAGCAAAATGATGCATGTGCAGAAGTTTAGTCATTGAATTAGTTAAATTTTATATACTAAAAATCTAGTTTGTCCCTGTTGACATAATCTTCTATGTATCTGTCTGAAAGCAGTTAAAACAGGCCATTCTACTATTATAGTGAAGAAATCTCCATTAGTAAATACATGTAGCAGGCTTACAAAACACAAATATGAATACTGCATAACCAATGAAAAATAAAAGTACATGTAGTCAAACAATGAGCTCTTAAAACATCATTTTGCTTGTTGTCATGACATCAATGCAGAATTCTTCATGATGAACACCAAAAGTAATTAACTACTGTCTGGCTAACTGATGTAAGACCCAATAAAGAGTCAATTCTTCTATTCATGGGAACTTTATCAGACAGAAATATCCCTTCAGTGCCAGAGTCCTAAGTTGAGCTGCAAAAAATCAGTAAATAGAATTTGAAACCAAGTCTTTGATGCTAAACCTAATGTTGTTATGTTCATATACTTCTTTGTAAAGACAAAAAGAACCTAAATTCCTAGTAAAAACAATGAAAATCAGACTTATTCTGGAGTATTTTTTCTTTAGAAAATGGCAATTGCAAAATTGCTAACAGATAGCATCAGCCAACTTTCTGCAAAAAATGACATCAACTGTCTTGCTACCAATTATTACATGTGGTATACTACACAAAAAAGATCTTCCATCAAAAAGCATACTTCATAAAAGAGACAAAAACTAATATTAGAAGGACAAAATATCATAGTAAAAAGTCAATATGGCAGAGGTACTCTTTCCAGGTATATTTGAAATAAAGCCTAAACAATGTTTCATCTTAAATGTCAAGAAAATATAAGTAATTATATATTTTGATATCTTTGCTTTATTTGTCACAGAGATCTGGAAATGCTTAAATTACATGTATTTGTAAACTTTTTGATTTGGGACACATCAAATTGCCAACACAGGAGTCCTCCATAGGCACGTTTTTGTTGCAAGGAGGAAACTTTTGCTGCAAAATAATTATGTTCTAATCACTATGAAAACTGAGGCAATGCTTTTATTTTAGTTTTAGTTTGTTGCTGACTTCTTTGATCAAAGGTTGATGGCTTGCTTTGATCAAAGGTTGATGGCTTGCTTTGATCAAAGGTTGATGGCTTGCTTTGATCAAAGGTTGATGGCTTGCTTTGATCAAAGGTTGATGGCTTGCTTTGATCAAAGGTTGATGGCTTGCTTTGATCAAAGGTTGATGGCTTGCTTTGATCAAAGGTTGATGGCTTGCTTTGATCAAAGGTTGATGGCTTGCTTTGATCAAAGGTTGATGGCTTGCTTTGATCAAAGGTTGATGGCTTGCTTTGATCAAAGGTTGATGGCTTGCTTTGATCAAAGGTTGATGGCTTGCTTTGATCAAAGGTTGATGGCTTGCTTTGATCAAAGGTTGATGGCTTGCTTTGATGAAGGTGCATGTGTTCTTGGATGAGCAGCTAAAGGGACAAAACAAACATCCATTTGCTGCAGCAACATAAAATGAATTGTACATCAAGGACACAATTTTTAAAAAATTTCCTTAGTGTATATATATATATATATATATATATATATATATATATATATATATATATATATATATATATATATATATATATATATATATGTATATATATATCTGTGCTTCACAGGTAATCAGTTTTCATTGAAGTTTCAGCAAAACTATTTTTTCTGGTTTTTTTTTTTTTTAAATTGCTGTCATGTGGTGGACTGTAGTCCTTTCATGTTTCCACCCTCAGAGGCCCTCTGAGGCAGTCAGTTGATTGTAGCTAGTCAGTCCAGGGCTAGTTTGATTATAGAATAGAGGGATCAGTCCAGGGCTAGTTTGATTATAGTACAGAGGGATCAGTCCAGGGCTAGTTTGATTATAGTACAGAGGGATCAGTCCAGGGCTAGTTTGATTATAGTACAGAGGGATTATGACCTAACAATTAACTGTTAAGGGGGTTTGTCACTATGAAAGGAGGAATTGTTTATGTAACAACTGATTCCAGTGCATTTTTATATCCAAGTTTGTGGCTTCCTGTCCTGGTTCCTTTTAATTTCTCCACTCAAAACTGGAGACTGTACCCTTTTAATCAGCCAAAAGTTTGGTAGCCAAAAATATGGCCTGAAGGTATATTTTTATCCCCAATATGTAAAACATAATTCCAATTTGTGACATTGTTTAAGCCCTGCCCAATCACTATTGATTTAATTTTCTGTTGTTGCCCTATAAATTTTGCCCAGGAACTCAAAATCAAGAGACTTGGACAAAATGCTATTTGCAAATTTAGACAAGTGTTTTGTAGTTAAACAGATAAATGATGATTTCATTGAGATTCAGAACTGTGCTAAAGTTGCTATAACTGATAGTTCGGATGTGACCATAGCCAAGTGTAAGAAAGTATGTGATTTTTGGCTTAGTTCCCACTGCAACTTTTGCTGGTAGGACTGCAACTTTTGCTGGTGGGACTCCTATTTTTACCAAATTAGGAGTCCTGGACTCCTAGTTTTAAAATCCTAGTGAGACCTTTGTCACATATACATAATTTTATGGCCTAGATTACATGTGCCAAAGAAACCTAAACATTTAATTATACAGATGCAGTAAGTGCTGGTGGGTACATGTGCCCCCCCCACCTGCAGGTAAATGTAAGCAGTACTGTTAAAAAATATGGGTCCAATTTTTGACTTGACTTTTTTTTTATTGCAAGTTTTTCTTTAATCCATTTTTTATTAATACAATTGACAATATTTGCTTCTGTAAAGCACAACTTCACTATAAGGTCTTTGTTATAATGCCATTCATTTTATATGTTTGGTATAATGAATGACATGGAACCCATTAAAACACTATGTTATACAGTGGGTACAGTGCATGTCAGCATTCCATTAAAACACTGTTGATGTTACAGTTGCTACAGTACATGTCATAGATCACATTAAAACACTCTTGACCCATTAAAACAATCTTGATGTTACACATTGGGTACAGTGCATGTCAGGAATCCATTAAAACACTGTTGTTGCTACAGTACATGTCATAGATCCCATTAAAACACTCTCGACCCATTAAAACAATCTTGATGTTACACAGTGGGTACAGTGCATGTCAGGAATCCATTAAAACACTGTTGTTGCTACAGTACATGTCATAGATCCCATTAAAACACTCTTGACCCATTAAAACAATCTTGATGTTACACAGTGGGTACAGTGCATGTCAGCATTCCATTAAAACACTGTTGATGTTACAGTTGCTACAGTACATGTCATAGATCACATTAAAACACTCTTGACCCATTAAAACAATCTTGATGTTACACAGTGGGTACAGTGCATGTCATTGATCCTATTCAGCTAGAGCTGTATACTCATACATGCCAACCCCTGGCAAGGAAAAAGTGTAATCCTAGTGGACAAAAAGAGTAATTTGAGCAGAAGAGTAATCCACATATAACACAATAAAATTCAATAACTATATGTCCATAATGATTTATTTGACCCTTAGACTTTAACATCAGTAATTGCTTCAAGTTTTCATACATAGCACTTTTAACTTTAAAAAGCAACCGACTCCATACCTCTGATTCTACCAGCGGTAGGAAAAAATAGCTTCAAAGACCGTCTACCACACAAACTGTTTAGTAAATCGAAATCTACCGGTTTTTAAACTTTCACAGAAATTTTGTATTTTTTTACAAATCCATTTTTTTTATGCATTCTATCAACACATTAGATAAAGCAGCCAGAGCCAGTCTACTGGGAACTAGAAATAATAGACCTAGGATATGACTGGTGTGACCATGTGGCTGCTAATTGATTACTGTATTGTTGTAATTTGGAGAGTTGAAGGCTGAATGCAGGTTTGAGGTGTTATAAGTAATAAAAGGATCAAAGGTAATCCTTGATAACCATAAGTCTCTGACTAAAACTTTGTCAATCTGTCCTGGAAGGAAGATAAAAAGAAGACAAACCAAAAATGATCTGGACTGAAACACTCAAGTAAATATTTTGATTCCATGTCTTTTAACCCTTTCATCACTGCCAACCTTAACAAAGGTTATGGGGAAGTAAGTCCATAACCACTATGGACCGACTTTTTGGTCTGGGGCAGTGTTCTTCTTTAACTTTATAGTACCTGACTAAATAACTTTTTGGGTACCTCTAATAACTTCCATCTTGTAATGTAGATGATATATTTGGATGATCTCATGAATTTAACTTGTATACAACTAGAAATAACGAACAAAGTAGGAACTTTTAACGTGTTTTCCGAATGTTGAAATTTGTATCCAAAATTGCTGCGTTTGAAAAAATTTCAAAGAATAGTTATCGGAGAATTTTAATAATTTCGACCTGGTACCAATTTGGATGAAAATTAAAGAAGACATATGGAGACACAATGGAATGCACGTGTGGGTGACAGTGATGACGATGAAGAGGACTTTGAAGGTTTTGAACCATATGAATTGTACGCTCCACGTGATTTTGTTTGGATGAAGCTGGAAAACCAAAAAGATTTGTTTCAGTTTTCTGACAGAGTTGGGCACACCCGATTGTTAGATGGCTCCAGGAAAGTTTCAGAATATTTCAAATATTCTATTCAGATGAAGATTTTGGAAAAATTGTCCGTTTAACGAACTTCAATGTGACGATCAAACGTGGCAGAGCAATATAGGTGTGTGGACAGATCTCACCTTGGAGATCATTTTGGTTCATTTTATAGAATTTTATATATTATGGACACCATGAAAGAAAGACTAGTGTTGCTACTGAGATTATTCACTAGTACATCTATGGTCAATTGAACAAATTTTGAGAACATTCTAAGTTTTCTAAGAGGTCATAAAATAATTACTTGTATTTTACCTGTTGTCTTACCTGTTTGTACCTGCATTTTAAGTTGTAATAGATATGCACATTTTATTGAATTAGTCATAAAAGATGATTTGTAACCTTGATTTTGACACCTAATGCAGCCAGATATCTTTAAAATTGGCAACATTATGTTGTTTCAAAGTCCACAAGTCATTTTGCTTTACAACTCCAAAGTTACTTAGTGTGAGGATTCTATGCCTACAAAGTTACTTAGTGATGAAAGGGTTAATTGTTCTTGTATTGTTCACAATGGTTTAAAATGAATATTTAAGGCAGCTGGTATATTTTTTTCAATTCATGTTGAAATGCCAAAATATTTGCTTTCTCTCAATGCTAAGAAGCCACCAGCTAAGAAATACTACCGCAAGTTTAAAAACGCTTGGATACCAGAATTTAAGTGTGTGCAGGCTAGTAGCAATGGTCCTGACTTTGCATTGTGTCTTTTGTGCAAATTGGATTTTTTTAAGATAGCATAGGGAGGAAGAAATGACATCACCAGTCATATACAGACACCATCACATAGGAGCAAGGATTCTTTTGTAACAAACACACCCACATTGAAGGTATTGAGACTGGATCAAAAGTGATAATGTGACAATTGCAGAGACTTTTTGTGCAAATTTTGTGGCAGAGCAGTTTACCATTCCTAATAGCAGATCATTTTACTAAGCTGATTAAAGTCATGTTTCCTGACTGAAATTGCACAAAAAAAGCCCGCTAAGTGTGAAGATTAACAATCACAATGAATGTCACCAGACAATAAAAATGCCTGTGGATTGTATAAAAAAAAACTTTGCTTGTAACATTTTTCATCAGATCCTGAATCCAATCATATGCAAAATTGTGTGTTGTATTATAATATGATGAGAATACTTATTTGTGACTAACTGAACTTGTTTTGTTTTCAATTTCCTTAAAACACATAAAATTCATGCTGATAACAAATCTCCCTTTTTAGAAGCCAATCTCCTGATCAGAATTTGTAAATATACTTTTTTGAAATCCTGGTTCTGTCACAGTTATGCATATTGCATTTCAAAACACTTTGTACCAGCTGAGACTATGAATATTTTGCACAAAGTAGAGCACTAAGTGCTGGGTTACTGAGCCTGGATCTAAATTCAGTTTTATTTTTGTAAACCATGCTGAACAATCTATCAATGTCAGCATTAGAATGGTAAAGAATCAATATTCCTTTCATAACCTGACAAAGAAGAAAAAATGTATATCTTCCAGTTATTGGGTCTTCAGCTGGGAAATAAGGTGCTATCATAGATCAACTCTATTCACAGGAAGTACATTATCAGGTAGAATGCAAACTTGATACTTCACAGTTCTCCTTCTAATTTATTGGCAGCCTTGCATGCAGCAAAGTGCATCAAATGACAGGGACAGCCTGACAAATACACTGACATTTTTCAAAATACAGAATGCAACTCCTTAATGAATTCCAATCATCACTGTTGCTTGTGTTTATTCAAAGCCCTATCAAGCAAATTAAAAATGTTTTTTCCCAAAAGAATCTACTGCTAAACCTGGTATTGAAAGAAGAGCACCCTGACTTTGCCCTTTTCATTGTAAGATTCTCATAAACAGACTGAGAAAAAGGTTTTCATTATAATCACTACTCCTGTCTGTGGCAATACCAAACAGCCCTAGTTTTATGGAATCTGCAATTTTAAGTGATTCAGTATCTCTTTCTAAATACCTAACAATATTAAATGATTTTCTTCTTGCAAATGCATATTTTTGGCAATTTTGGAATCAGGAAACATCCATCTGAACAAAGGACCAACCTAGTCTTCTACCGCTAGGGGTAGTACATGTTTTATTAAGAACTTGGTAAATAAAACTTCTGCATTTATAAAATTTATGTCCTTAATTGACTTCTGCTATAAAAAAGTTACCTTAGTAATGGAGTTTGTAAAACCATCTAATTCATGGTTTCTTTGTTTTACTACCAAGACCAATATTAAAATCCTTTCCAGATAGCCTGCAATGGGCATGAAGCTGCATTAGAATGGAATGCTGTATTATGTAATTCATGTATTCATCTCTGAATTTGCTTTTAGTTTTTTTCTAATCCATCTGTGAATTTGAAGAAAAAAAAATACTTTTTCTCCTAACACACACATTGACTAGAATAAATCTGACTTGACTTTTAGCGCCATATACCAAACAGACTATTTCTGTACCAGATAGGAAACAGAACAAAGAATCTGAGAGCAAAGATTAAAATTAAGCAAACCAGTCTGTTCTCTCCAAAGCCATGCAGCTGCTATAAATAGAAACCTAGGTCAAAAGTTTGAAAGTATGTTTCTTGGAAATAGGGCAGCTACTATAAATAGAACATAACACTGTTAGGAAAGTGCATGCCAGTCTACGACAAGCAAGCATACTCTTACCTCTAGTTTAACAAAAGCCTTCTTTTCTATAATAGGTCTGTGGGATTAATGGGATGTTAATAAAAATGAGAAAACAAATTATTCATTTTTTTGGAGCAAGAAATACCAAGAATGCATAATCCAGATATGTTTATGAGTAAGGCTAAATTTAGTATTAAAAAAATTTAGTAAAAAAAAAAGCGTAATGATAATGCAAAAAGCATAATGGTTGGCAAGTATGTATATTGCATGTTAAACAAATTTTTGAAATGACTCAAAATGAATTTGTTTCCATCAGTGCACTTCTAGTACAGGAAATAAATATCCATTTTTATTGAATTTAGAGAAACAAAAAGAAATATAAAAGGTCAGACAGGATGGTGTAGGTAACATGTGCCATTGCCACAGCTAAAAAAAGTTCCTCTTCAAAAGCAATGCATGTACAATTTATACATCCCCCTTTATTGCTCTGATTAGTGGCAGATAATTTAATATTAAAAAATTTGCAAAGGCAGGCAAAACTTTGCTTATGTTATCAATAGTAAATAAAAAAAGTCTCTTTTTTCATTCTGAAATGAACCAACTGTCTTCTGATCTCAACAAGTTGAGCAACTGGTTAATCCATATATTGCTTGATGTGTGGACTGCTGTTTCTAAGCCTGACCAAACAAAGAGCCAGTTCTCCATCAGCAAATGTGAACTGTTGATGAAAAGCAAATTTTGTGTTTTGTTTTAGTACATTTGGGGCCAATTAGATTGTAATTCAGACTATATTAGAGTGTGAGTTGTGATCATTATCAGATTAGTCAGAAAATTATTTTTTTATTGTAACAACTAAAATTAAGGTAAGTCCTGTAAACAGTGCTAAGAAGTGCTCCTTTAGCATTTAAATTTGTAAGTAAATAATTGTCAATAAACAAGTGTTTGTTTTTCAGTCACACAAAGTATATCTGCCCAGTACTAGAAAAAAAAAAGATAATAAGCAAATATAAATCAACCATAATCATAATCATCAACCTGTAATTTGAATTGCAATGGTAATCTTGGTTTCCAAGTAAAGTGAAAACATAATAGTCAGTGCCATAAAACCAGTAATATTATTTGTGAGTGTAATCAAGCAACTGTAACTGTCCCCATGCTCAATACACACACATTTTATGATTATGCTGAATACTGCACTTACCTGTAACTAAAGCTTGATATAATAATAATAATAATAATAATAATAATAATAATAATAATAATAATAATAATAATAATAATAATAATAATAATAATAATAATAACCAGGTAAGGTCAGTTTAAACTTTTGGCTGCTATAAACAGATTTGACATTGTCTTTTTTTAATTACAAAAACATCTAATATCTTTAATCAGCCTGAGCAAAGGTCAAAGAAAAAGATCAACAGATCATGTCGAAACAATAATTGTACAACCTTTTGCAAGAATTTATTTCCACCAAGAAGGCAGAGTTTAACACATATATACCATCATAAGAACAATGTTCAGACTTAAATTTTAATAGACAGAAAAACTTTTATTTTTCTATATTAGCCAAGATTTTCCTCTGTGTTCTATAACAAATTATGGGCATGTGTATTCTAAAATATATTATGGGCATGTAACAAAAAACTTCAATTGCCCAGCAATTTCATTTTTTTCATGGCTTTTTTTTGTGCTAACTGCAGACAGCATATTTTTGCACCACTGATTTTAGTAAAATTTAATGAAAATCATTTCAAACACAAAAAAACACTACTTTCATCTAAGACCAACAGAACCACAGACTATATCCATGTAAAGTTTCAAGGCTCCAAGTAGTTTTGGAGTAGTGACAGCAAATATTTGTGCTAATGGACTGATAGATAACAAGAAAGACCACTCTGGTGTCTTAAGTAGTTTGAGAATCCACCTGGGATGTGAGGAGGTCACTGGTTTGAATCCTGGCCAAGTCATTAAAAAAGACTTATAAATATGGTACAACTATGCCTAACTTTGAACTCAGCATTTAGAGGTTACTGTTAGGACTGGTCAGCCTGGTGTCAGGATAATGTGACCTGGTGGAACATTATGCCATGATGCCCTGTGCTAAACATCACTATAACTGCCACACTGCATACATCGTAGTGATATGCCTCAAATTGTTAAAGCTACATTAAAAAAATATATATAAAAAAACACACATGCACACAAAACAAAATTTTGTAACAGACATTACTGAAATTTTCCCATGTTTTGAATTATAGTGCAATGATACAACTACAAAGCAAACATCCATCCATCCATCCACATCCATCCATCCATCCATCCATCCATCCATCTATACAATGCAACAACTCCACTCACTAGATTACCTCTTGACATGGAACCCAAACCAGACAGATCAATTATTCAGTTGCAAATGACTGCCTGTCTGTATTTGAACTGGAGAGGAATTATTCTACTGCACAGTTGTAAAAGCCCATGGCTGCAGGATCTGGGAGGAAAATTCCTTATGTAAACAAGGTTATTCTTTAGGAAAGCTATATTTGTAATATTGGTAATGTAGCTGTTACAATTAAGGTAATTTAGACTTGGATCAATCTTAAGTGCATGATTCTCAATCCATGTAGCAAGGTCTGACAAAACCTGAGCCCAAAGCCAGGGGTGGGGGTAGAGGAGGGTGGTAAACAGAATACTAAATCTGTGTTAACCTGTTTTGAAGAACTGTTATATAGCATTAATTTCAAAAGATGAGAAATATCTTACAATAATTATTAATAATTCAAAAGAAGATAAAAGAAAAATCCTGAAGCAAAGTACTTGAGTACCTTTCTTGCCTTCATGGAGCTACTTAAGCTGGGCTACCAGGCTCTTTTCCTTGTCACTAGATAAGCTACAGGTATAATTTGAAGTTTGGAATCTGAAGTAAGAATAATCATAGTGCTAATAATAACTTGTGATTTTCACATCCAACAAAGATGAGACCAGAAAATTTATCCAATGATGGAATTATTTCATATTCATCTAACATCTGTTTCAGTTAACTAAATGCTAATTTGAAAGTAGAGCAATGCAGCACAATATGCCCCATGCTCAGTCAGAAACCATATTTCTGTAACAATCAAAACTAAAAATCATGACAACCTTATTATATCTCTATGGAATAGCTGTTAGAAGAAGAATAAAGTAGAAATACTGCCTCCATATTTATTTTATGCATCTGTTCATAAGGAGTTGGTAATTGTTTGACAAAAAAAGGGTCTCAGAAACCTTATGTAATTACAAAACAGTGGACGCTGACAATTGGAAAAACTTCAAAACAATTATTCAAAGAATCATATTAGTACCCTGCTGCTAAACAGAGGCTCTTACACAATTATTCATTAGATACAAACAATTTATACAAGATGATAATCATTAGATTCCATCAGCTGCTTTTAGTGTATTCTTTGTTTAATTATAACATTCAGATATTTGATATTTGATAAACACAAGCTAGATATTTTGAACCCTGTATGATACAAATGTTATTGGCTGAAACTTCATGGTACTGTAAAATGAACAGCTTACATCCCTAGGCAATTACTTATTCCAAGGTATTGTCAAATGTACAACCTACCTTACTAGGCATTAGGGGTCTGTCAGTGATAGTGTAATCTCTTTTATTTTGGTCTGGTTGGTTTGGTGTTTTATGAGACAGCTACAGAAAATAGGCATTTAAATGTCCAAAATGCATTGCTAAAGTATACACCATAGTAGAGTAATGGAGGACTGATCCAAGGGTATGATTCAAACCCACACCAATTCTGTCAAGATTACAGTACAATAACCAATTTGCCACCACAGGTCCTGATAATGGTATGAAAATGCTCATGGCATGCTATTCTGTACTATGAAATTGTTATGTATTATTATAATATCTGCATTGATATTTTGGTTTTAAAATTTTTTATTTTCATTATATGTTACGGATAATTGTATTTTTGACATGACCTTGTCCAATATAAAGTTCATTTTTACCAAACCTGAATCATTTTTTTATTTATTTTGGAGCCTTCCAGAAGGAAAGTTTCAATTTGGTAAAAGTTTAAGATAAAAAGCTAATTGCAACAAAGTCAAGAAAAAGACTATATTTCTGGAAATTAATTATTTGTACTGTACTATCTTAGCAGAATCAGTTCTATCATAGTTGTGTCCAGTAATTAATTTTTTGGAGTTTTTTTAATTCAAATTCTTTAATTCAAGTGATTCTCTTGGAAATAAAGACCTGAATTTCCAGTGAAATTTCAAATAAAGATATATTCTTGACTGTATTATTGTGATCCGACAAAAACACTGTTCACATGTCACCACTACACAGGCCAGCAGAGACACATCAACACTTTCAGCCTTGGATCTAATTTGGATTTGTACAAAAGTTTCATTATGACTTGTGTCGTTAATTATATGATGATTTTAGATATAATTCACATTTCCTTTTTTCTTTTACTTTTCACTTTCTGGGGAAATAAATGATTTGTTGAATTTTACTAAGCTTGGTTCTTCCCACTCTCTTCCATTACTTGTTTTAAGACCATAGAGTTGTAATAAACACCAAAGCTGTGTAATAAAGTTTTTGAGAACAAGCACATAAAGCAACACTGCCTATCTGCAGATCAAAATAATCAGAAGCTGAAACATATTAGAATTGTAATTGACAAATGGTTGCCAGGAGCCAACAATAAAATGCCAGAGACTGATGGTTGGTATAACTGAGTTGCTGGGTCAATACTGGGTATGACTTCATATAAATGATATTTGGGGTTATTATTATTAGTGACAAACATTTCTACCCATCATGACTCATCTGCCAAGAAAATCCAATTAATTAAGGTTCTCAGCAATACAATTATTATAATGTGAATCAAATCCCAGCATAAGTGAATATATATTGAATATCTCAGCTAGACAGTCAATCTAGTAATCAAGACCCTGCTATATAAGCAACACAACTACATTCAAAAAAATTTGTTTGCAATATCTATCCCCTGATATACCTATTTCTTGTGACAAGCCCATCCACTCCACTCTAATATGTATATAAACTTTTGGCTACTATTTAACCCTTTCATCACTGCCAACCAGAAAAGCGGTCAGGGGGAAGTAAATCTGTCAACACTATGGACCGACTTTTCGGTCTGGAGCAGTGTTTTTCTTTAACGTTATAGTAAGCAAAATGACTTATGGACTTTGAAACAACATAACTTTGCCAATGTTAAAGATATTTGGTTGGATTAGGTGTCAAAATCAAGGTTAAAAATCAGATTTTATGAATAATTCAATAAAATGTGCATATCTATTAGAACTGTTAAAATGCAGCAGGTAACACAACAGGTAAAATACAAGTAATTATTTTATTACCTCTTATAAAACATAGAAAGTTCTCAAAACTTGTTCAATTGACCCTAGATGTACTAGTGAATAATCACAGTAGCAACACAAGTCTTTCTTTCATGGTGTCCAATAATATATAAAATTCTATAAAATGAACCAAAATGATCTTTAAGGTGAGATCTGTCCACACACCTTTATCGCCTCTGCCACGTTTGATCGTCGCATTGAAGTTCGTTAAACAGACAATTTTTCCAAAAACTTCATCTGAATAGAATATTTGAAAATATTCTGAAGCTTTCCTGGAGCCATCTAACACTCGGGTGTGCCCAACTCTGTCAGAAAACTGAAACAAATCTCTTTGGTTTTCCGGCTTCGTCCAAACAAAATCACGTGGAGCGTACAATTCAATTCATATGGTTCAAAACCTTCAAAGTCCTCTTCATCATCATCACGGTCATCAACAAGTGCATTTCTCCATACGTCTTCTTTAATTTTCATTCATATTTAACAGGTCAAACTTATTTAAATCCTCCCATAACTCCTTTGAAATTTCTTCAAACGCCACCATTTTGGATACAAATTTCAACATTCGGAAAACATTTGGAAGTTACTGACCTTGTCTCTTATATAGTATGATAGACAGAGTCCCATGTCAGAACGGGTCAGGTGGGTAATCTAATATTACCTTCAGATTGGGTGGGGTATCAGCATCAAGCTTGCGTGGAGCACATATGGTCAAACACATTCCGTTAAAACTTTGAAAGATCTTGCCAGCAGTCGTATCTTCTGGTGGTGTTTGCATAGCTGCTTTTTTTCTGCTCTTTTTGTGTTGCTTAAGCTTTCATGCACGTTTACTGATTCAATTTTAAAGTTCGAACAACCCGCAACAAAACTGGATGCTTTTCTCTGTTTGCGTTTGCAAATTTCGTACTCCAGTTATAACGCATAATTTTCTTTTCTTCATTATAATTCCCTGTCTTTTGTCCATGTCTTCTGAAACATTCAATTACACTTTTCCCTATCATCAGAATTATTCCTCTTATTTATGTCATTTTAATTCAACTTTTGATTTTCTTTTTCTGGTGGCTGAACTCGTTCTATAAATGGCCACATTTTGCCTGTCTTATAAAGGAGTGAAAAGTGATGCCACATTTTGCCTGTCTTATAAGGAGCAAATAGTGTCTTGTTTGGAAATACAAGATGTTACAGTATAGGTAACATGAATTATTTAAAGAAAGAAAAGAAATACCAGTGTCCTTTATCTAACAAAGAGCATAAAACGCCATTTCAAAACACGTGCTTTTGCGACTCCCCCCCATTAAATGGCCTTTCTGATAAAGAAGAGCGGTTGTTCTACAGAATCATAGCAGTGGCCATTGTAAACACTGTTACAAAATATGAACATCAGAAGATAATGTTAGTTTCAGCTTAGAAAAGGTGCGCCATCAAATGAACCCTTTTGACTCGGCGAAATCTATGTAATAACTCCAATTACGGTCTCATTATTAATAGCGAAAGTTTGATAATTGTTCCTAATTAATCGGAACAAAATGTATTGTTGAAATTAATAAGAAGGCGGAATATTTTCAACAAATCTTAGATGCCCATGCTTGGAGATTTTTATTCAAAACATGTACAGCATTCTGCTTGATTTCTTCACGTGTATTCAATTGTTTGTCCATTCTTGTAAGGGAAAAAATATAAAATCTATTTTTACCATCATATGAAAAGTAGTTGTATGGAAAGGATGTGTCAAAAATGTTATCGTAATAAAATGATCTAATTTTATAATTATTTCGATATAAGTGTAAAATATGCAGTTTACCATTTGTGACTTGGGAGTGTTGGAGTGCTTGGCTAGGGAGCACCACCTCCCTTAATCAAACAAACATGCAAACTTTCATTTCTTGGAATAGCTTTTGCGGTGTTATGTGTGGTATACCATTTTGTAGTTTATTACTGTGGTCAAGTGAATAAAGTGTGATACCATGTCATTCTTTGTTTAATTCGTTATCATATTATTTAAAAAGTTTCCAATACTCTGGAACTTTGCTCTGGAATAGTATTCCAGTTTAGATTAGAAATGCCCACTCTATTTCCATTTTCCAAACCCAGTATATACAGTAGCTTCAGAGATGCAGCAAAAATAAGTAAATTCCTCTGAATGAGGGCCTCAAGGTTGATTAGTTCTTAGCTAATTGAGTTACCCTCTTTAAATAAAGTAATAATAATAATAATAATAATAATAATAATAATAATAATAATAATAATAATAATAATAATAATAATAATTAGGATCAATTACCAAACTTCCATCATTAATGACAGGACCATAATTGGCGCTGAAAGGAAAACACACAAAATGGATGGCTGCCTGTTATAGAAACGCACCTTTTCAAGGCAGATATTGACTTCATCTTCTCATGCTAATATTTTATGACTGTATTGACAAGGGTTACTATTTTGATTCTACAGGACAGCTAAGTCTTTATTGTGTAAACATTGACTTAAACAAACGCTGACTCTTGCTGACTCTTGATAACTGAAACTTACTAGCCCATCGGACTATTAACATTATGAAAGTTACTAGTCCAACAGGAAATCTACTAGCATCTAAAATTATGCTGTAAACAATACTTAGAGTAAGAAAATGAAAGGAGTAGAGTTGCTGACCTTTACAGGAACTGTGTTTGTAATGGATAGTGCCCTGTCACACTAAAGTTCGTTTCAAATAGAATTTCAAATTTGATCCAACCTGTAACTGTAAATTATTCCTAAATGTCCATAAAAGTCCCTCTTTTCTTTTTACAAGTATTTAAAATAAATTATGTAGTTTTAGCTACATTAACACTAACCTAAAAATTTACCAAGTTACAGATACAATAAAAGTGCTAAATACAAAATGATTTTAAGCACTAAATTGTGAAATTAATGCAAAGTCTGGTTTTGTTTTTCTTTTAGCATGGTTAACACAGTACTAGTAATCAGATTATTGATGATACAAAAAAAAACATGTATCAAGGTTTCATTTACCAATTCTGATAACTGATTTTCTTCATGTTCAACAAATAAAGGCCAATTTTGGAGGTAATATCTAGTGAAAACAATGGGATAACACCTGACACCAGACAAGTAGGTACAGGTAGGTACAGGCCATGACCAGACAAGTAGGCCAGACAAGTAGGTACAGGCCATGAGCCTGGTTAAACTGGATAATGTGCATGCCTGCTCTATATATGGCTTGTATTATGGGTCAGTGAAATTTTCAAAATTCACCCATCTCTTTTTCTTGATGTCATCAAATGTCATAATGTAGGCATCTATACAAATCAGCTACTTTTTGCAAAATGTGCATGGTGTGGAACAAAATACACTGACTTTGCTGAACTAGTTACTAACCCAGTCTACAGTGCATCAAACAACAGAGAGAGAATGGAATGACAGCAAAAGAATCACCAAAGACACATACAAACATACAATCATCTCTCAATGGGACGACATTCTCCTGGCTGCAAAGAATTTCCAGGAATTCAAAAAAAACCCTTATGTCCTTTAACCCTTTGACGGTGGGATACAACTCCAGTCGTACTTACCCTTTGATAGTGGATTATGACTCCAGTCTGATCATCGAAGCATTTGATGGAAGTGTGGACTAAACTGTGCACTATGTCATTATTTTATGTGTACACTTTTCAAAAGAAGGAAGTAAAGGTAGAAGGTACATAAGTGCTTAGTTATCTAGTGAGCAAGAGATTCAAAATTAAAAAAAAAAATCTTTAAAAATTTAATTTTAAAAGCAAGGTTTAGCATGCGAAGTTCAAAATGGCAGACGCATTTCATGAGGCAAGTGATGGCAGCAACTTTGAGGCCGATTTAAATGAAAATATTGACAGTTTTGTTGGGGAAGTTGATGCTTTAGGCGGCAGTGATCATGATGCTGATTTGCTTGAAGTGGCTCCAGCGGATAACTGGTTAGTTGTTGTTTTTTTTTACTTGGACGACGATGATGATAATGACTTTGAGGCCTTTCAAGCTAATTGGACAACTGAAAATTTTACTTCTCATAATGTTCGTCCGTACACCAAGATCAGAGGGACAGTAATTCAACACCCAGCAGAAACATTGGCATGCTGCTATTTTGAATTAATTTGGGATGAAGAACTTTGGCAACATCTTGTCACAGAAACCAACATTTATGCGGAACAAGAGCACAGAAAGAACCCACCTCCACCTTTTGCACCAAAATGGACGCCAGCTGATGTTCCGACAAAGATGGCGTTTTTAGGTTTATATTTGTGCATGAGTGTTTTATATATTCATCTATAAATGACTATTGGAGACAAAAAAAGGATGTAATGTAAAAGTGAGAATAACTACATACCTTGTAAAACATTTTGAATTCTGCATATGAAGTTAGTGATGATTTTCAAACAATTCAATTGTGAAAGTATAAATATGTAAGAAGTTACTTGTCTTTTTCAAACAATTCAGTTGTGAAAGTATAAATAAGTGCATAATTTCAAATTGTATTGCAATTCTGGAAATAACAATAACAAAACACTGGCATTTTTAATGCAGCATATAATTAATTATGTAATGAAAACGGAATCAAAATTGTCTGTCAACTTTCCACATGAGGATCTGTGTCAGCTGCAAGCTCCATTGAGTAAATTAAATAAAATTGTAATAACTTTGACTATTCTTGATGGATTTTTATGCTTTTTGGACCATTTTAAACAGGATAAAATTCTCTACATTATATATGTACATTTTGGATATAAAAAATCATTTCGAATAAAAAAAGTGCATTGAAAATAAGTTTTAAATTTTGTGAGAACTATTTTTACTAGTTTGCTTTTCTTTAACTTGCAATGGAAGTTTTAAATATGAATATTTTCAATTAAAAAATATATGGCCTTTTACAGACTTGCATGCATTTTAAAATGGTATATAATGTTGAAACATTATTTGAGAAAATTGTCCTGTTGAGCCAGATTGACCAACATCACGACATTCCCACATGATGGTACACCACTGACTGAAAAATGTTCAGTTCTACACAGCTGCTCCTCTATTTGGACTTCAGTATGAAAAGGGTTATACTGCAGTGTTTAAAAACATTTCTGAACTATTCAACAATAAAATGATTTTCAGATTAGCTGCTCTTGTGGACATATTGGATGTCAGCATTGCACCATTTTCATTTAGAGTCAAAAAGGCAATATAATAAGCCTTCTAGTAGAAATTCAATGTTACATTTTGGAGAAGTAGCCAAAGCAGGATTATGCTGGTGGTTGCCATGGTGGCCATATACAATATTGCCATTATTTCTATTTAGCACAGCCAGACAGTGAACCAAGATTTTCCAGATGGCCATTCTGCCAACCATATTATTGATTAGATTTTCATTTACCATAAATTAGTGAATATAACATGTGGGTTATCCAAGTTTTTCCATATCTCTGCATTTCAGACAAGTGATTTTTATTTGCATTATCATGTGGGAGTAATATTTTAAAAGACAAGTGACAAGATTTTCAAGATGGCCACTGTGAAGGCATACTGAATATCCAAATTGTGCCATGTTTATCTGGTATCAACTTGACATCATAAGAAGTTGTTTAGTAACAAGCCCATGTTGGGGTCATCTGATGATCATTCTGATCCCCACTGTAGTAGCCATATTTCCCATCAGACTGGCACCAGTACTGACCAGACATCATTAGAAGTCTTTTGGTTAAAATGTATGTCAATATTGCTTTTCATTCTGGAGAAGTAGTGGCATGATTTTAAAGATGGCCAATATAGTGCCCATAGTATCAAATTGGCACCATTTTATTTAGCACAAAAAAGATTTCAAAAATGCCTTTCAGTAAAAACCTACCAGGCAAAACGTAGATGTCCAAGTGGATCCATTTCCATTTTAGACCAACTAGACCAAGGGATGAATGTGTTTAAAAGTTTTATGGCAATCCTCCCAGCAGCTTAGGAAGAATAGTAATATCAAACTGGTGCTAAGGGATGGATGGATGACAGACAACAGAACATTAAATAAGCTTTTCAAGTCTATGTCAAGTGGAACTAAAAATGGAAAGAACAATGGAACATGCACATGCACTCACAAAAAACAGATTGAAAATACAGGCACTGGTGATCTTAATCTATGGATCTGTCATCCCTGTAATAATTCTGATGGTGATAACTGCAGGTAAATTTTACAGGATATTTTTTGTGTGGACTTTTACTGATACACATAAGAAAAAAGCTTTCTTAGAAACTCGGCCATTTGTAACCTATTATAAAAAAAAATATTTAGCTGAAATATTCATTTTTTAAAGACTTGACTGCAAATTACAATTGTTTCAGCATGTTCTTTTAGTTTTCTGTATAATTGTGATTTTTAAAAAAGATGCTAAAGTTTAAAAAAATAATGAAATACATGAAAAGTTACCAAATCTGTCATATTTTTTCATCACTGTCTAGGATTAAGAGTGACATGCTTTTTCACTGCTTAAATGTGTTTTAAGATGGGTGAATAATATTTTTAGTGTTCCCCATGACTAATTCATTCCTCCCATGTGTATTTAGTATCACTGGTCTTGCCATGGTGAAAGTACATATGCCCTGTATGGGATAAGTGTTGATGAGACTGGAGCTCACTAATGTATATTAAATAATAAAACCCCAAATAACAATAGAGTACAAATTTTAGGCTCCACCTTCCAAGTTATTCTAAACCAAGTCATTCAAAAGGCAGCCATATCATCTACTTGAAACAAAAAATATAAAGCTTTTAAAAAAGTTGATTTAAAGCTTTTAATACTTGAGTGCTGTTGACAATTCTTGCCTAGTTACCATATCTACCTGCTTCAGCAACTAGAGAGACCTTGATCTGGTATTGCATAATTCACAAGCAGACCAGAGTACATACTCTTTGCTCTACTTATTTCTCCTACCATAACTACAGGGACTGCAAGTGTATTATGGGGCTTCAGATAAGTGTATTATGGGGCTTCAGATATGGCTCCCTACAGGTGGCAGCTGGACTTCTGATTAGATATGGTACCCAATTTGTGATCTGATTCAATTAAGGCAAATGTATACATAATGCATTACCTGCCTCAGTAGACAAATCTTGTTTGCAAATGTAATCCAATATCCTTAGAAACGAAACCTTCACAATGTCAGGTGACAACAGCTACAAACACTGTTTTGCTTTTTGTTATTATTACCTGAAAAAAAAAATGATTGCTATTATATATAAGGAAACAGACAAGGCTATCAAAATTTAAATTCTAGAAATAATAATTTTTTGTACAGACTCCAACTATTTTTGTGCTGAAACCCTGTGGACATCTCTGAAT
Source organism: Potamilus streckersoni (assembly GCA_016746295.1). Lineage (NCBI taxonomy): Eukaryota > Metazoa > Mollusca > Bivalvia > Unionida > Unionidae > Potamilus > Potamilus streckersoni. Next base: position 314,788 of record JAEAOA010000563.1, read on the forward strand.
CTGTAAATTGGACTGCAGGGTAATGAATTCATTTAGCTCCATGGGCTGCTAATCTTGACTAAAAATATTAAAATTAATCAATGCATTTTTCTTTCAAATACATGGCTTAAAATAATTTCTTTAAGGTTTGAAAACTTTTATGTCCCATAACTTGCAAAGCCATTGGACAATCTTAAATTATACACCACATGAAAAAGTTTGTTATCAGTGCTTGTTATGATTAACACTAATAATTGTCCCAATACATACTTTCTTGCCATGATTGCTGGTATGACAAGTTAATTACATGTAAAAATAATATTAGAACAATAATTATGGCCAGCTATGACAGATAAATGTTTCAATAATAACTGTATTCTATGGTCATTATGACCATAAAAACATAAAAAAAAGTAGTTATCAAAGACTCAAAATAAAAATATAAGTCCAGGGCTGCTGAATTTAGGATTGGAGGGTGGGTCCTGGTGGCCAGCACCTATCACCTGATTCTGGAATTTACCAGCCATAAAAATCTATTAAATTTTTCATTTGCTTCTAACGTTTGCCCTCTTCACTAGCCAAGAATCCAATATGATAACCCTATCTGCACATTGGCAGATTGAACAGATATTAGTTCTTTGTGCTAGCGACATCTATTGATTTTTATTAATTGCCTCCCTTAGTATGTAATGCCATCTTGCCAACAGTGTTTAACAGGGGTGCATTGTACATTGGTTGAAAATAGTGGAGGCAATTGACTTCAAAAGGATAATGTGTTAGTATAACATCAAGTATGACTACGTACCAGAAGGAAGCCATTACAAGTTTATTTGAATGAAATGTAGTTGTACAAATACTGAACAATAGTGAAAAATTGCTTTTTTATCAGCCCATTTAAGTTGTGTTCTCCCCTTGTCTCTCTATCATGCAGAAACAGTGTTAAAATTTGAACAACTTAATTTTGATCAGATGCAGTGCTTTGCTGCCATGTCCAATGAAATTTGCAGACTTGAAACAAAGAAATATCTGCTAATATATGCCAAAGTATAGGTAAGGATATCACATCACAAACCTTCGCTAGCAAACATGAACATATGCAGTTTAAGAGCTAATAAAATAACAGTAATATATGCAGTTATATATTCAAATAAATGTAAAAAAAAAAAAATTTGTTTATACACATTTAAAGTAAGCAAAACATTTTAATATTCAGCACTTTGTCCAAATCTGCATTTATTTTTTTTAAGTAAGCTGAATGATTTAATTAACTTATTAACCCTTGGAGTCATGTTTGTGCATCAGGGGATAGTACCTACTTCCAAGCTCTATAGTATCTGTCATAAGATACACCAAAATGGGTGGCATTACAGGAAAGTATCCAGATGTAACTCCACAAGGATACCAAATAAACTGGACTTTCTACTTGCATTACAAAATACATTTGGATAAAGCATTTTTTGAGACCCATTATTTTACAGCATAAAATTTGCCTGTTGAGGGAATCAGATTTTGTGTCAGGATTTTAGATTTTTTTCGGCCTTAGATCTAAGGCAGAATGGTCTAAACTGCACACATAAAGGCGAAAAAAGTAGGACAATAAAAACAAAAAAAAAGAACTCCAAATTTTACCATTCTGCACAGGAGTCAGTGAAATAGCCAATGCAAAATATTTCTAACACAACTAGGCATCAGAGTAAATGGAAAACTATTGGATGTAGATTTAGTTTTAGTCAGAACTATTTTACCAATACAAAATCTGGATGTCCCGTGTATGTTTAAAACAATAGTACTCTATCACAATTAAAACATTCATCAAATGGAGCCCCATAATCAAGCAAACCCAGGTTTATTTCTGCCCACTCACAATCTGATACAATCTCAAAAATCATAATGCACAGTTTCATAATTAAGTGCACTGCATTGTAAGTTGTTTTGTGTATGGTGCACAATACATAAAAGAATGATTTCACACAACCATATGAAGGAATAAATTACCCAATTCATGAAAATCTTGTCTTGAGCTCTATACATGTAAAAATTTAGCACTTGAACATTTAAAAATTGCAATCACTAACCTAAAGTCACGTGGATGGGCAATCATCATTAGAGAAAAATGCAAAGCAGCAAGAATATTTTGATTCTTAATGATGTCTATGATTTGTAAAATATCCAATATTGACTATGCATGTACTTTCATTAGACTTCTCATTCCTCATTCAGGCGTTTCCTATAAAGAGCATGTAAGGGTTTCACTAGCTTTGTATGGAAATATTTGCTGATAAAGAAACTGCCAATTATTCCAATAACACAGAATTTAAAAAGAAAACAATGCCCTCAAATTTTAACTGTTTACCTAAACTGTAGTACCATAAATTTTTGTGGGTATCAGTTTTCATCGATTTTTGCTATTACCCAGAACCATGAAAATAATGAACCAATGAAAAATTTGCCAAATATAAAAAATATTCCATGTCCACCCCAACCATTTCGACTGAAATACAATGATCAATAAAGCTTTTTGATAAATCAATATCATTTTTGTAATCTGATAATACTAGCTTTTGCAACAAAAAAAAAAGAATTAAAATAATTTTACATGTGTCAAAGCACACATACCTGTATCTAGCAGCTGTAATTTCAAATCAATGCCGTAAACATGTTGTGATATCAAAATTGAGGAAAACCAAAAAATGCATTAAGTACTTATGTAACACTAACTGTATAAACCAATTACTGTAGACAATTATTGGACAAAACTACTACCTCAACATTGAACCAATCCAATGGCCTAGTGGTTAGAGCATCTGCCTCGGATGCGAGAGGTCATGGGTTCGATCCCTGGCCGAGTCATACCAAAAACTTACAAAAATGGTACTAACAGCTGCCTCGCTCAATGCTCAACATTAAGAGGTTAGTTTTAGGACAGGTCAGCCTGATGTTAGGATAATATGACTGGTGGGACATCATGCTACATGTCTGTGGCATGATGCCCCAGTGCTAGACATTACTATAAACTGCAACATTGCAGACATCATAGCAGTTATGACTGAAAAATTGTTAAAGTTACCTTAAAAATTATAATCAAATACATCACTTCTCAACATTGTGTCAATTAAGTCTGCTTTAACACACAATACTGGTCAGGTCTATAATCCTGAAATTGTCTAGCATTCTCAAAACCCATGGATACTAGGTTGAATCTTTTACACATTTTTGCAGGAATAAGAATTATCCATTCTGCATGAATTGGCTAGATTGATAAAATTTTAAGTAAAATCTTTTGTCTGACATTGGTTCATACACAATGCAGGCAAAAAAGGAGTGGATGATTCAATAGTTTTTAATTGAAATCAGCATCTGCACTTTGATGGGCTCTGAGCAAATACTGACAGTGCTTGCTAATTGCACTGGGCAAGAGGCAGCTGGTCATGTGCTCATTTCACATCTGAAATATTGACATTACCCAAACTTTCTAAGTTGAATCTCACTGCTCTTAATACCATGGTAGCTTGAGTATGAAATTGATATGCAAATTATAGAGGTGATTCATGAAAGAGATCATGCAAATGTTAAGTTAATGACAAATTAGCTACCACTTCTGTCCTTCTGATGTTCAGTGTTAAGTGATTGATCTTGGCAGGTGTTTAATTTGTGTTCATACTGGTTAGCATTGTTTTTAAACATTAAAACATCACAAATTAGTTTTTGTTCCTCTGCATTCTTTTGGAGGAATTTGCAGAGTTTATTCCATGAAAATACCATAAAAATAAAACCACAAATTAAAGTGTCCATGAAAATGGCAACATATACACTATTAGTGAAGTTAGCACATCTTTGCACTGCACTGAACTGACTGATATTATCTAAACTTTTTATTTTCTTTTTTAAGAAAACCCCCAAAAATGTGTTAATTTATAAGAGCAGTGATTTTGATACCTCAGTGTCCCTACCTCTCACTGAAACTCTTGACAGCATGCTTGCTGGGGTCATAAACAGTAAGGAACAGACATTATATAAACACCATGTCCAGTCCATGGTGACCATGGATGGGACATAGAAAGCATGGTATTCACAACCATTCTCAGGGAGAGGATGCATCGACCCCATCAGGAAGCAGAGAGATCAGGATTGACTGTTTTGTTGTTAATTATCTTTAAGCTCTCTCCACCATCTCCACAATAGATGAGGCAACAAAATAATTATACAAGTTATATTGCAGTAAGAAAAGCAAAGACAAGAGACATGCTGTCATTAGATTGACAAAAGAATAGATTTATAAGGGTTTCAGAAAGAGTTTCTTTATGAGTAATGTTTATGTAAAACACCTTGAACCAAAAACTTAAACAACTATTTTCCTGTGATACTTACATTTTCCTAGTTTTAAAAAAATTTTGTGAAGTTGTGATGGTTTGGCTAGATATGCAAGCAGACTCGTCTCTTTAACTACATACAAAATACTGAAAGTCTGATTTTTTTGTAATTATTTATATTTACAAATGAATGATTTGAGAACACTTATTTTATCATTTACCACGCAATTATCAACCAGTCACCTTGACATCAGTGACATGCATTATCACAATATCTGACACATTGATGTTGAGAAGACATAATTTATCCAATTATTATTTGCCAAAAAGTTATTATGAATCTATCTCCTGTAATTACAATTTCAACAAAGTCACTTGCAGGAGTGGGGGACAGCATTTCTGGTAGATCAAATGCACTGTAAAAGAAATACAGGTGCTTAATTATTAGAGATGAAAGCATCTAATTTTAATTAAATTTCACAAGTTACATTCTTAAAAACTATCACCTAGTAAACTTTCCTATATATGAAAAGCTTGGAAGTGTATTGGAGGCAGGTAGAACTAATCTAATATTTTGCAATAATTTTGTTACTATTGCATCACTTTTACCTCCTTCATGCTGAAAAACCTTGTATTTGATGTGAATACATCTTACACAAATGTATTGTAAAAACTACAGCCTGATGTCACCCCAATCCCCACCTATTCCAGGCATTGTAATTAATCATAGTCCTCTACTATTGATTGCTGACTTAATTTTAGCCTTTATATGACAATTTTATGGCACCTACTGTCCAAAGGGGGAAATGTGGCTGTAGTAGTGTGCAATTTTTTAATGGTTGTTGTTGTTGTTGGTCTTAACGCCATTTTTCAGCACACGATAGGCTATTCATGGCAGCCAGTAGTAATGGTGGAGGAAGAAACCGGGATATCACCGGAAAGAACCACCAACCCAGGAGAAGCTACTGGCAAGCTTTCTCACATATCCACATTCGCTGAATCCTAGACTTGAACTCACGCAGACAGAGGTGAGATGGCAGTGATCTTTAGACCACTATGCCACTCGGGAAATGTGGCTGTAGCAGTGTGCAATTTTTTTAATGGAATTACATGCATTATGGATGAACTTAAACGGTGTTGATATTGTTGATACCTCAGTGTTTAAACGGTATTCATGATATACATTAGACATGAATAGACAAATATATGTGCTATTCATGATATACATTAGACATGAATACACATACATGCCATTCATGATATACATTAGACATGAATACACATATATGTGCTATTCATGATATACATTAGACATGAATACATATATATGTTATTCATGATATACATTAGACATGGATACAAATATATGTGCTATTCATAATATACAATTGACATGAATACAACTATGTGCTATTCTTGATATACATTAGACATGAATACAAATATATGTGCTATTCATAATATACAATTGACATGAATACACATATATGTGCTTTTCGTGATATACATTTGACATGAATACACATATATGTGCTATTCATGATATACATTAGACATGAATACATATATATGTGCTATTCATAATATACATTTGACATGAATACACATATATGTGCTTTTCGTGATATACATTTGACATGAATACACATATGTGCTATTCATGATATACATTAGACATGAATACATATATATGTGCTATTCAAAATATATACATTTGACATGAATACACATATATGTGCTATTCATGATATACATTTGACATGAATACACATGTATGTGCTATTCATGATATACATTAGACATTAATACACATATATGTGCCAATGCTTATTCTTGGTAAAATGTAATATATTGTAAAACCTCTCATTAATGTGACTCCACTATTAAAGCAATCCAATTTGTTTTAGCCCAATTATCGTGTTATAGCAGGATTCCACTGTATACAACAATACTAATGTAACTCCACCTAGCAAAATTTGAACTTAATTACATGCTCGACATCACTGTAAAAAAAGAAAGGAAGTTTTTGTCTACTTAAAATTAAAATTTAGATTCATATTGTGAATGAATGTTCATTACAACAGCTTTTCCAGTTGGTCTAGAATAAATGAATTTCTGGGGGGGGGGGGTGATTCTACTCAATTCTGCTGATTATAGACCTGGACTTATTAACTGTGTCAATTAGACATAAAATACATGTCTAGTTCAACACTGAAGGTTGTGTCTTGACTCAAATGCAGATATGTTTCTGTTCTGTCATTGAATGTTTGGAACCATGATATGGAAAAATAGAAACTCTTTCAATTTAATTATCAAAGATTCTATGAAATATCATTTCATTTCGAGTGCAGTAAGGAGAATGTTACTGCACTTGGAATGTCCTCAAAATTACAGTAAAATTTTGAAATATTTAATCAAGTTTTAGAATCCATGGCAGCTTATGTAATTCGGAAACTATACTTTTTGCCCTACATATTACCAACTAAAGAAATGTTAATGCCTGGTTACTTGCAATGCTCTTGTAGGGACCTCATGTATGTAATGACCTGCTTGGCATCTATTGCTAGCTTAAAGCCAAAACAGCTATCAACAAAGTTAAAATGGAAAACTGTGATGCAGTTGATGTGGGACAACCAATTCAGGGATGTCTTGGCTTATTGGCTCCGAGGACCTTACTTTTCTACCAAAACCTTGATTTGCATTTTTCCCATGAATTTAGTATTTTCACTACAAAATGGTACATATCTGACAGATATGTGATAGCCTTTGCCCTCAGTATGCTTTTCTATGTAATTTTTATATACCCCAGACAACAATGGTAATAGTCTGAACCATTCAATTACATTTCTTGTAAGTAGCTGTTTAAATGATCAGAATGGTGTTTTAAATACTGTGTCCCTCATGTTTGTTGTTCATACTGCGAAATACACATTTATTCGTTTGTTTGAAAGTTTCATTTCTGACTCAGTAAACTCATCCACGTTGTTGACTTTATCATCTCTACTTTCAAACCAATGAAAGATGTTTTAGTACATCAACAAACTAATCCAACTGAAACCTCCAGTCTACTACATTAGTGTACCTGGTTTGTTTAGAGTAGTTCCAAACACAATGTGCTATTTTTAGGTGCATGAGTGTGATTTAGATTTTTAATGTAGCTTTTAACAATTTTTCAGTCATATTGATACGATATCTGCAGTGTGACAGTTTATTGTGATGTCTAGTACTGGGGCATCATGACGCATACATGGGGCATAATGTCCCACCCAGTCACAGTATCCTGACATCAGGCCGACCAGTCCTAACACTAACATCTTAATGCAGAGTGCCAAGCGAGGCTGCTGTTAGTTCCATTTTTTAAGTCTTTGGTATGACTTGGCCGGAGATCGAACCCACACCCTCTTGCATCCAAGGCGGACACTAACCACTAGGCCACCGGAGTAGTTCAATGTTGAGGTAGCAGTTTCGCATCATAGAATACTGCATGAATCTGGCAATTTAAAGGAAAAGGAATAAAAAAGGATTATACAATAATGTTAAATACTTCATACTTTGTCTTTGAAGTCCATAACCCACTTTGTAGTAACAAAGGGAAAAGTGGTAGGTCCCAGCTGAGTAGTTTTTTCTGCAGTTATCCAGAGTACAATGTAATTTGAAATCAGACATATTTTATTATGTAATATGTAACTGAAGGGCTTGAGGCAGATTAGTTTTGTAATAAAATATAACTATTATATATTTTTAACAAAAGCAATTGTAGCTACTCCCCCACTGAACCAGAATATAATAATTTACAGAAAAATATCCTGTAATTAAAATTACTTTCATATAACCACATGATTACATATTTAATGAAGGAAACACACTCTTACATTTAGATATCCCAAACCAAAATGCATGCTTATGACAAGCTTGCTGCAAGCTTGTGAGCTTGCGCAAGCTAGTAATGGTGCTTGCACAAGCTTGCAAAGAGAAATATTTCAAAGTCTGCAAGCTTGTGCAAGCTTGCAAAAGGAATTTTTCAGAGTCTACAAGCTTGCACAAGCTTGCAAAAACAATTTTTCAAAGTCTGCCAGCTTGCAAAATCTAAAGTACTTGATGTAAGTTGCATATGCTTGCAATAATCAATTGTGAAATTTAAGGGCAGTTCTGCATGAGATCAGTACTTCTTGAAATGTTGAATATGTTTTTGATTAGATCAAATACTCTGTATAGGAAACTAAACTATCAAATTAAAAGATGTTACTTGCAATCTAGTTTTTATTTACATCGTCTTTTCAGCATTGCAAAATGCTAAGAACTTGTGTTACTTGTGCTTACCTGGTACATAAATAAAATCTATTATTATAACATTTTTCTATGGTTAAATTAACTATGAACATTATTAATATATGTCAAAATAAACTGAATTACTTCTTGAGCATGGCAAAATATGAAATAGTACTTTTTCTACAAATGTCTTTTTCTCCTTTTCAATTTTTACAAATACAGTATTGTACATGTTAGAGAATAAAATGAGCCTTTTGGCATAAAGGAAATTTTTTAAGTGATGAAAACTCAATTAGCTATGCAGTAATTTTGTGATGTAATGGAAGAGTGGGTAAAGATTCCATCTAGTAAAATCCTGGAAAACATGAAGACATAGTGCTGATTGCAAAGTTAATTGCAGACTAACTTGATACAGCAAGATATTTGATAACAAGTACTTGTAAATATATTTAACAATAATGTATGCACCATCAAATATAGTTTCAGTAAATCTTGTAATATTAACTTCTGGCATTAGGTTTATGAAAGAACTGTCATATATTTGCTTCCATGACAATCTGCTGCCAGAAGAAAAGAAATAATTGTCAGTTATTTAATTACTAAATAAAATTTACAAATATATAGTTTTTGTTTTTCTTTGAGAGAGAGGTGCATCCCATTCTGCCAGCATTCTATAAATAAATGAGCTTTGTGAATTTTGGCTTGCTGCGACATAGACTTAATTTGGTTTCGAGTCATAAAAAGCGGTTATGTCCCCTGTTTACATTTTTTTTTTTAGTAGACTGGTTTATGAACTGTAAATATACACGTAACATATTTAAGTCAAAAGAACATAATACAACCATTGTTAGCATCACGTTTATGCAGGCGCAATTTTCAAAGTTGATCCATAACAATTTACCTATTTAATTTGGTAAATTTCATTGGCTGCTGAACTATTATACATGCAGTAACCAATCCTACAATCAGAGAGATCATCTGAAATCACAGTTACAATATCGGTAAGTAAATTAAAAATTGTGTCATACTTTGCCAGTTTTTCGTGATTCATAATTCAGTTCACGGTAACGTTTTTCACTTTTATAATTTAAATATGTTAAAATATGACTTTGTAATGTTGCTTCACCCAATGATTGAGATGGCAATGCTGCAGATAATTATCATTTACTGCTACACTTGCCAAATCGATGAAGTGCTATCGACAATAGGGTTATGGGATTAAATGCACGCTTGGGAATCTCATTTCCGTTATTCTTAGGGTATATTTCCTCGCATATCAAATCAACAATTGTTCAGAAGTTGTTATATTTAATTCTTTTCATCCTCAAAGAAGATGGCTTTTATTTTATTTCAAAATGTCTTAAGGTACATAATCAGTTTCATAGGATTTTTGTTGTTCAAAACTCACAAGTGCCATTCATCTGACATGTGCCATTGACCTTTCAAAGTGAATAGTAAAGCTAGAATTTTATGCTCATTAAAATATGATCTTGAAAAACACAGATGATTCCTTGACTTGTTAAGTGATTTTGGAATAATAAATAAAATTGAAATGCTTTTGCTGCAGCAGATACTGCACCCAAGAAATACACATGGGAGGAAAACATTATGGTATTTTGTTCATGTTAGCTAAAAGTTTCAGTCAGCCAATGCACACCACTTTTTTTTGTCAAGTTCATTTTGGTTAATTGGCCTTGATACTTTCTCAAATTATTTTCAAATTTAGACTTTTGCTAGAAGCATTATAAAATAAAGCATTATTCATAACATTGAACAGACACATTTAAACTCATTTAACCTCTTTAAAATTTTATATTTATTTTTTTCTTTGCTTTTGAAGAACCCTCTTTAATCTAATTTTTTTCGACAAATTGGAATAGGTCTGATCAATGCCTTATGCATGACAATAAAATGTAATGCTTTTTCTAACCTTAGAAGAAAACAATTGTTAAAATCATTAATTTTCTCTTTTTTTTCAGAGCACTGGAGTGAAAAAATTTCGTTTGGTTGAAAATATAGACTGTTTCCCAAGCCCTTCATATCGGGACTCAATCAAGGAAACTAGTAATTTCTCTACTAGACACTCTGTTCACTAAGGAACAGTTGGCCAAATCAAATGCGACAGGGACTCGAACTGCCCACAATTCATCAGTGAAAACAAGTGCCTTGCCAAATTTGGCAATACAAGCAATAAAGGGATTTGTTCTGAAACAGTTCAAGAAAGACAATGGCGAACCCTGTCTTTCTGAGGCAATTTTAATGATGGATTAAACAGTAAATGTGCCACAGCCAGAAGAAGTATCAAACAATAAATGAACTTGTGGATCTGTAGTTTTGTCAATTTCTATAACAACACTTACTGCTTCACATTGTTATATTTTTTAACTGAATATTATTAAATTATTTGATGGCTACTCATTGATTTTAAAAGTGATTATGTTCTGATTACTGTATGGCATATATTAATATTTTACTTTTAATTAAGAAAGCTTGCAATTGGCAAGCTAGCTGTGTTTTCAAATCTAAGCTTGCACAAGCTTGCAATTGGGCAAGCTTGCAACTGGCAAGCTTGCACAAGCTAGCCGCGGTTTCAAATCTAAGCTTGCAAAAGCTTGCAATTGGGCAAGCTTGCGCAAGGTAGCTTCGGTTTCAAATCTAAGCTTGCAATTGGGCAAGCTTGCGCAAAATCTAAGCTTGCTGTAAGGTTACAAAACTAGATTGCAGCAAGCTTGCTGCAACCTTAAAAAATAAGCTTGTGATTTTGGTTTGGGATGAAATGTGATTTTAAATTGGAAACAGAAGTATCGGACAGCTAGAGTCAGGAGTAACTAGAAAGTAAGTGATGACATTCTACAAGTAATATAATTAAATCAATTACTCTGCCCAACATAGGTATTTCTAATTATTATTATTATTATTATTATTATTATTATTATTATTATTATTATTATTATTAGCATTAAAAACTTTTTCAAGTTGATTGATTGCAATTGAAAGTAATAAACTACAGGTCTGCTTCCCACTTGAAACATCATTGTAGAGAAATAAATTCTTGTATGAAATTTCCTACAAGCTATTCCAACTCAGTTACACACTTAAAATAACCATTCTTTTGTTCCAAGTACTGGGAAAATGTTTGATCACAAGCTTTATAATATATTACAGAAACTTGGCATCTGTCTGAAATTTGATGAAATCTGGACAGGGGAAAAGGGAAGATCATGACTGCAAGGCAATGAGAGAATACCCCAACACATATGCTGCAAAAGATATCAAAGCATACAATCCATCTATATTCAAGCTAACTACATAAACTAACTATGCCTCATGATCTTTGATGTGAAGATTCCAAAAGCACTGAGGCATTCACATGGAAATAGATGTTCTTTGGATAAAATGAAAATCTATCCCAATGCCATATGGTACAAGGCTCCAACTGATTGCAAAAACCTAAATACCAGCAGTTTTCAAGGATTTACCTATACCAATCCATCAGTTCACATAATACAAACTTGTGTCAGATGCATTCTAAAAACTTAATGTATTCATATAAAAATTTGTTGCTGCCCTTTAACAGAATCTTCAAATTGCTGGACAGACTTGATCTGTCTCATGAATCTATTAATGTTTCATTTTCAGGACAATAGGCAATGACAATCAAATATTTATGATTGTTTACAATGTGCATCAGGTGAAATGAAAGAAAGAATGAATGAAAAAAACTAAAAAAGATTTTAATTGGCCAACTGCAAATAATGCACACATAACTTGTTCAGTCAACTAATTGGTTTTTGTTTTTCAATATGTAGTAAAAACTGTAAACAAACAGTATTTATTTCTGAGAACTGAGAGTCCTAGGCTTGTGATAAAAGGTTCAAGTTTAGTGAATGAGGGTTCAAGACTAGAGATTCAGAGTCCAAATCAGAGTCCAAGTCTAATATCTCAGGAACCAAGCTAGTGATAGTGGGTTCATGGTGTGTGTGTGTGTGTGTGTGTATGTGTGTGTGTGTGTGTGTGTGTGTGATGTTTGCCCAGCTATAAATTCATGTATAAGCTATAATCTACCTAGCTTTGGAATATTAATGTGGCCATGTGATGATGTCTAAGACTGCTGGGTTTGACTCTTATGCAAGGTCTAACATTACCAGCTGGAGACCCAGAAACTTATATCAGTATAGGTGATAGAATGCACCATCTAAACAAAGGCTTGAAAATATCACACCCTGTGTTAAAAGGTTAGTCCAAAGATCAAAGGGAAGTCCATGTGGTGAACAGCCTGTATTCTTATCTGTCTCTATGCTGACAGACAGCAAGAGGGATATTGTCCACTGTTTTATTGGATTGGTACACACCAATATCCAATCGAAACTGAGATAGAGGGTGTGATTGCTCAATTTTTGCAGAATATTAAGGCATTATAATTGTAAATATTTGTAGTATGTATACTTAATTACTAGGTTCGTTAGCATATAGCATTACCTTTGTCGTGTTTCATTTACATGTGTATTTGAGAAATGAGCAAGAGCTTACATAGAGAATTATTAAATGCGAGGAAGAATTATGCAGATTGTTAGATTGTCATCAGAATTTTGTAATTAGCTATTACATTACTTCGTAGTAAACCAGTACATTTATTAATGTGTTAAATAAGAATTTATACACATTTGAATTATGAATTTGGAATGGTTGAAGTAAGATTAGTTACTATGGAAGAACATATGGATATATCAATGTGAAGGAATGTGTAATCAAAGAAATTAAATAGCCATTATCTGATGACAGGTTGTGTGTAGTGTAAGATGAGAGAGCTATCAAAGAAGATTGTACCATCCTTATATTTCACAAGAAGCTTTTTAGAGGACAGAACTTCAGGTTCTACTGGGTCCCAAGTCTTCAAGAGGTGGATGGAATTGAGGCTGTAGCCTAGACAGTTCAAGTTGACAGAAGAGTAGTCATGGTAGAGAAAGTCAAGAAGGAGCAGTCTAGAGTAAGCCGAGAATGAGTCTAAAGAAAGTCAATAGGGGAGAAGGAATTTGGAGAAATAGGAAAGAGAAAGGATACACCAGATCAACAGAAATACAAAGACAGGTGGAAATCATTTTCACACTGATATCAAGTGATGCAATAGGCTTATTAAAGGGTCAAAGGGAAGGAAATTTGAGTCATCTGATTACTGAATTGTTTTTAAAGTAGTATTCATTGAATTTCAACCCTTTTTCATATATTTAAGCATCTAACCATTGGCATTGCAGACGGTGATTTAAGCTTTACATCTATCTTTCACTAAATTTAACTCCAACAAGATAGAGCCTGGGTGGGACTTCAATAATAGTTTCATAAAAACACTGGGAGCACCATACTCCAATCAAAATAATCCCCACAGTGTCTATGATTTGTAATTGAGGGTCCAAGGCCAGTGATTGTGTCATGATTTGTGATCATGGGTAGAGTCAAGTGATTGAGTGCCAATGATTTGTGATTGGGGGTCCAAGGCAAGTAATTGCCACCAAGGCAAGTGATGGAGGGTTACAGATTAGTAACATTGCAGGGTTCAATCATGGATTTAGCCTGATGGAGGCCAATATGACCCACTATGATTTTCAAACACGCCACAAAGAAATTTCCATATGCCACTACTTTTCCTTAATAAATATACCCAGAATAATGCCCAAGATATTATTCTTCAAAGAACAGAATAGAGTAATATTTTGTACATCAACCATGAATGAATTCAAACTATTTTATAATCTAACTCAGATCACAATGATGACAAGCAATGAATTACAATTTATGCTGATACCTACAAGATTAATAATTACTGGCAAATTTTACGGCATGAAATATAGGCAAATTTGTCACACCTAGACCATGCTCCAAGTAGTAATATTAAAGTACTTCTTGCATAAAGCTCATATCTAATCTCAGTTAATCAATTGTTTAAGAAGACTCTTTCAATAACCAGTAGGCTGCAGTGATAGCACTGTCAGCCAGATCTATTTCTCATGTAACACTTTCTCAGCAAACTAAATTCACTTTGCATGGCAACCTACATAACTGTGTTGATATGATATGCCCAATGTGTTGATATGATATGCCCAATGTGTTGATATGATATACCCAATGTGTTGATATGATATGCCCAATGCTGCATGTCCTTCTTTTATACAGAAGTTATTAGTGCCTCCAATCAAGGAACTGTTCTTGTTTTGCCCAAAAAAGAGTGTACATGTCATGATGTAAATGGATGCATTCAGATTTTACAAACCCTAATATGGATCCGAAGCTTGTAATGGAGGTGCTATGACCTGAATGTGCATGTAGATCTAAGGCAAGTAATTGTTGAAGGCTGGTGAAAAAGTGCTTAAGACAAGTAAAATGTATATGTAAACATTTAAGTCCATGGATAGTGATTGTGGGTCCAGGTTGGTGGTGGAGGGTTCAAGGATGTTGAACGTGTCAAAACCAGTGACTGAGGGTCCAAGATTTGCTATTTATCATCAATGGCTAGTGATTGCAGGTCTGAGGCTTGTGATTGAGGGTGTACAACGTGAATGAACACCAGGTTCTAAGGCAAGTGATTGTGGGTCCAGGTTTGTGATAGAGGACCCAAGACACATAATTGTACAAGCAGGTTTAGGGCTTATAACTGTGGGGGCCATAACTTGTGATAGACAGTGAATGTGGGTACAAGGCCAGTGATTATGGGCCTATATATAATGACTGAAAACCCAATGGTTGTCACTGAGGGTGCTTAAAATGTAGTCTTAGCTTTTTTAATTAAAAAAAACTTCAATAAGAGAGGTCCACATCTATCATTTGCATGAACAGATTGCACTGAGAATCTCTGAATCTGTGTGAAAAAGATAAATATATTATTACCTCTTAGAAAGTTCTCAAAACTTGTTCAATTGACCCTAGATGTACTAGTGAATAATCACTGTAGTAACACAAGTCTTTCTTTCATGGTGTCCAGAATATATAAGATTCTATAAAATGAACCAAAATGATCTCCAAGGTGAGATCTGTCCACACACCTATCTCGTCTCTGCCACATTTGATCGTTGCATTTAAGTTCGTTAAACGGACAATTTTTCCAAAACCTTCATTTGAAAATAATCCGAAGCTTTCCTGGAGCCATCTAACACTCAGGTGTGCTCAATTCTGTCAGAAAACTGAAACAAATCTCTTTGGTTTTCCGGCTTCAAGACAAGACAAAACCACGTGGAGCGTACAATTCCTCTGGTTCAAAACCTTCAAAGTCCTCTTCATCGTCATCACTGTCACCCACAAGTGCATTTCATTGTCTCTCCATACGTCTTCTCTCATTTTCATCCAAATTTACAAGGTCAAAATTATTTAAATCCTCCGAAAACTTCTCATTGATGTTTCTTCAAATGCCGCCATTTTGGATACAAATTTCAGCATTCGGAAAACATGTTAAAAGTTCCTACTTTGTTCGATATTTCTAGTTGTATACAAGCTAAACTCAGGAGCTCATCCAAATATAACATCTACATTACCAGATGGAAGTTATTAGAGGTACCCCGAAAGATATTTAGTCGGGTACTATAAAGTTAAAGAAGAACACTGCCCCAGACCGAAAACTCGGTCCATAGTGTTTACGGACTTACTTCCCCCTGACCGGTTTTGCGGTCCGCAGTGATAAAAGGGTTAAAATAAATTTTGTATGACCATGTGTGATATGGCTATTAAATGTATCTTTAACAATTTTTCAGTGATATTGCTATGATGTCTACAGTATGGCAGTTTATAGTGATGTCTCGGTCTTGTATGGTGGTAGCATGCCACAGATGCAGCAACATGTCCCACCCAGGAACATCATCCTGACACCAGGCCAACCAGTCCCAACACCAACCTCTTAATGCTTAGCACCTAGCAAGGTAGCTGTTAGCACAATTTTTATAAGTCTTTGGTATGATGTTTCCTGGGCGACTACTGAGAGCCTGTTAAGTGTTTAATCACAATTGATGTCAGCAGCAGTCACCAGTCTGTGATCTTTTGAAAGAATCTATACATGCTTTTGGATTTTCTTTTCATAATCTTGGCAGTTAACTACAGGATATACACCTCTCCCTTCACTAAACTGTCATACACTGGCTCATATTAATCACAAGACTCAAGAAGTGTATTTTCTTTCCTGTATCAGTCTCAGAAATTAGCTGCCAGATATTATCAGTCCGACTGTAAGACTCCAGAGAAACATAAAGTTCATAACAATTCTGAGGAAATGGAGAATAAAATATTCACAAGTCTTAAAGAAATCTTAAGCATTAGTTACAAAATACTTTACAAATGTTTCCATTTATTCAACAAAAGACGAAAAATACTGAGCATCAATTTGTTCCACCAGTAACAAACAATCCCAACAATGAAATCATGACAAAAAAAAAAATATGACTGGATATTTTGACTCTTGAGACTTGGGGTCATGGATAAAATACCTCTTCAATTCTGAAATGTACCAAGAACCCTGTCAAAGGACCTGTTAACAAACATGCTTTAAAAGGTAAATAATGCAACTCATCAACATGGGTTAATTCCAAAAGATGCTATGTTCGAAATGGAAATAATGACAAATAGCAGCAGGGAGGGTGAATCCTACAAAATTTAGCTCATGTCGTTAACCTAAAATAAGGGTTCCTACAGAGGCTGAAAAAAGGGTCAATAACCCTAAACCAAAATTTCTAACTTTTATATTACCGTACGGTTAAAAACCGCATAATAAACCGCATGAGGTTAGCTCAGTTTTGTTATACTATTATTGACTTTTTTTACCCTGACTTTATCAAACTATTTTTTTCGTTAAAAACTCAGCAAAAATTTTGTAGAGATTCACCCTCCCTGCTGCTCATGTATATAAAGCAAGGTAACTCCAGAGAGTAAATTAAACGATTATTCCCCCCCTCCAGGTATGTTTTCGTCTGTTAAACCTATCGGTCCGTCTGTCTGTGATTAACTGAATCTTTGTTTGTTGAATCCCACTATAAACTTAAGACACATATTGTAATATAATAACAAGGTTATATTTTTTCCCACACACTACACTTGCCACAAATAATCCTTCAAGTTTTTAACTGTGTACAAAATCCCCATGTACATAGGTATGCCATAGGCTGTCTTTTGTCCAAACAAAATCACAGAGCTACAATTACTACCTTCAAATTCCTCATCACTATCACCCACAAGTGCATTCCATTGTCTCTCTATACTATAGTGTTTAAAGATTTACTGCTCCAGGTTATTTTTTTTCGTTCCATAGTGTTGACAGGCTTAATGCCCTAGACTGTGTTTTCTGTCCATAGTGTTGACAAGCTTAATGTCCAGGCTGTTTTTTTCTGGTCCAAAGTGATGAAAGGGTTCATTAAAGATTTTATTCAGACAACTCAGTTCTATTATGTTTACATTCTTCTCTTTTTAATCACAGGTCGGGTTGTTACAAGGGCTCGGGAATCATCTATGACAATATAGTTCAGACCAAATCCACTGCAAATATGCATTTTTTCCCCTATAATAGTGCCGGAATCTGTATGTGGGTAGTTAGTTTGAAACGCTCCTAAGCCCCACAAGACCTGAAATTTCTTCCTGGGCTCTCGCTTATGGCACTATTATATGGGCTTGGACGATACCATCTGAACTGATTCGATACCATCTGAACTGATTCTTCCCGAGCTCATAGTGACAAAGCCTGTGGTCTTTCTGGGATGCATGGTTTGAAATGAAAACGGGAGGATATAAACATTTCTAACCAACTACCCACATATAGATTCCTTCACTATTATATAGACAAAAATGCAAATTTAGGGTGCTTCAGTGAAAGTGAACAAAATTGGTGTAGCATTTAAAGAGAATGTGTATAGTGACCTTGCAAACGGAGTAAAGCACCCTGTCTCATTAGTCACAATATGGATAATACTGGGCTGTTGACTAGGCTGACCTAGGTGCTTGCTGGTACAGGGTACCCCTAGGCTGCCAATGATCTGGGGCTGGCAGGCAGGTGTGCAGGCAGGTGTAGGCTAGGTCTGGCATGTGTGGTTTGAATGTACCATGATGCAGGGCACAGGGTGCCTTATTAAGTGCGAGCAGTGTGTTGTAGCTAGCTTTCCAGGCTCTAGGCTAGCAGGTATCTAGCATCCAAACCCCGGGTTGTGGGCCGAATATATCAGGCTACCTAGTGACTGCATTATCTTGTAAGGCATTTTTAAAATGAATCCCTGATCACAGTCCAACATGCAAGGTAATAATTAGGTAATAATTGTCAGAAAAAAAGATTTATTTTATCAGTCCTGGACTAAATGCGAAAAGGGAAATAATTATCTATTGCTCAACATAGATTCAGAGCATAGTTATCGTGCTTTATTATATACTCTAATACTAATCATATAAAATGGTGTTTTTATCTGCGTTTTGATATAATTTTATAATAAATTTGCAGATAGACATGATAATTAATAAAATATTTTTTTTATCTTTGATTTGTCAGAGAATAAAAAAGCATTTTTAGTGATTTTTGTTTACCAGCACTCAATTTAATTAAACATCTATTATAAATATTATTTAATAATGAATATTGGCAAACCACTCTCAGCTAAATTAGGTCGAGAGCGATTAGAGGCAATTAAAAAATATTTACCTGTCCGTGATGCTGTCAAACAACAATTACAAAACAACAATTACAACAGCGTCAGGAAACTCAAAATCAATTTGCAGAGGATACAAAACAATTATTTAAACTGTTAACAGATACCACTAAAGATATTCAACCTATGTTAGAGAAAACCGCTGAAGCAACTCAAAAAATAGAAAAAAGAACTAAGAAAACAAAAAAGATTCTCGAAAAACTTCCAGCCGAAATAGCTGCTGCAATACCAGTCCCAGAAATGCCTGAAGATGCAGACCAAGCTCATGCTGAAATAGGTGATATAGGGGAACGTCTATCTGAACAATCTAACATAAGTTATAAATTTGGCGTAGATGCTATTGCTGATATTAAAAGTGCTAAAAATGTAGAAGATTTAGCTGCGTTTGCTGTGAAAAGTTTTGTGATAGAAAAAAGTTTTTAAAACCTGAATATGCTGATAAATTTGTAAGTCGTGATAATTGGTACAAATGGATATTTCGTATACGCTATAACGTTAATCAGGCCAGAAATAGTGATCCTAATTATATACAGTATATTAATGCAATAGATAGTTATATTAACTTTATACAAAAACCGCCAGAGCAACAACAAACGCCAAAATAAATAGAACAACAACGACAATCATCACCGCTATCAATACAACAAATATTCCATTATACACAACAACAAAAATTATTGTCACAATCTCTAAAATCACAACCAGACCAAATAAAAAATGAAGGGTCGTCGGATATGTTGGATACCTCTTTCGAAAGTGGTCTTATTACTCAGTGTCCTAACAACGTCCTTGCTGATGTTGAACGACTAGAAATTCTGATTGGAGGAAAACGAGCTGGTAATAATTACCCAGAAATCATTAACGAAGCAGCAGATATTTGTAAACGATTATATAGTGGCGGTATTATGGATCTTGATGTGTATTGATCACTAATTACTGAAATTGCTGATGACTACTATAGTGACTAAGTCACAGTGATTAGATACAATTAGTGATAAAGTTAATAATAAAATCATTGTGCATGGTGCTCAACGTGGACCTACCATGGTCAGGGCAATTACCTCTAGAATACCGATTTACAGAGCATACAGAGCAACCTACGGAGATGGGTTAGGTGATATTGTTCAGGGTCTATTTAGAAGACTAGCCCCAAAAGCAATACCAATTGCAAAGCAGCTGGGTATGAAAGCTATTGATGTTGTTCGTGAAAAAGGTATAGACACTGCTGGTAACCTTGCCAGTAAAGCATTCTCAGCAATCAAAGATAGACTAATTAATACTTAATACATTAATACACAGACCACAACCTGTCCCATCTCAGTCAGTGAAATTGCCCAGTACTTTAGTGATGCCTGCAAGTGTAAGTAAAATAATAAATCAAGCCGCTAATCAAAAACTAGCAGCAATGGCCATGCCATCTATGGCTGATATACCTTTATCAGAAAAAGAGAGAAACATAACCGCTAGTCTGATAGCAGGAAGTGGTCTCACTTTCGGAAGTGATCTTCGTTTTAGACGATAATAATTATAATAAATATGTTCAAGGGTATGAGTGACCCCCGTGTTTGACATGGACGCACCAGTTCTC
The DNA here is from genome assembly GCA_016746295.1 of Potamilus streckersoni. Taxonomy (NCBI): domain Eukaryota; kingdom Metazoa; phylum Mollusca; class Bivalvia; order Unionida; family Unionidae; genus Potamilus; species Potamilus streckersoni. The sequence goes on from JAEAOA010000563.1 coordinate 335,592, forward strand.
AAAGATGAGTCTATATACAATTATCAGTATTATTCTTATGAAGCACGAATTCCAAATCAACAAGGAAGAATTGAACTTCAGGTTCATGATACAAGTAGATATTTCCTGCCATCAGAAGCTTTTATTGAAGTCAAAGGTGAAATATTAAAAACCGATAATACTGAATATGCAGCCGAAATTAGTGTTGGTTTTGTTAATAATGGTATTATGGCATTGTTTGATAGCGCTATGTACATGATTGACGGAAAAAATATTGAATCAATTCAAAAAGATGTTGACGTAGCTACAACTATACTTGGTCTTCCAAGATACAGCGACGATTATTCAAGATTGGCTGGTCCGTCAATGTTGTTCATAAAGGGTATAACTGATTTTCCAGAAAATAGACAATATAATTTAATACAAACACCGCGGGATACTGCATCCGATCCACAACCAGCAGGAATGATAGCCCGGCCTGCTGCTGCATTTTCGTTATTACATAGCGTTAATGTAAATTTCAACTTAGGATTTACAACACGTCGAGCGATGTGAAAAGGAAACATAAGAATATTTTCAAGTGCAATTCCACTATCACATATCTTTGGATTCTATAGAAATGTCAGAAAAGTCATTTTCAGAGCCAAACATACAGTTGTACTAGTACGAAAGGCTGCAGATGATGATGCAATATGGAGACCCACTGGTGATGCTGGTATGGTAATTCTTACAAAACTTACACTCTGGATGTCTGTAATGACCCCATCAATACATGAAGAACAGCGATTATTATCTTTTATGAGTCAAGGCAGTAAATCAATGCTATCAATGCTATCATGGCTGACAATGACTACAGATGCTATCCAGAGTAATATTAACGGTTTATTTAAGGTGTTTCTGCACCAAAACACATATTTATTGTATTACATAATGCTGCACCAGTAAATGATCAAACACGTAGTATTATGATATTTGATAAACTCTGTGTTTCTGAGATTTCTGAGATTTCGTTAAGGATAAATGGACATCAAGAACCATCCGAGGATATATTACTTAATTTTGATCAAAATCATGTAGCATGCATATTGTCGTTCATGGGGTGTGATCAAAATTTTGATACTGGATTACAAATATCACAACTAGATTTTACAAGCTTATATCCTATTTATTACTTTTCACTTGAACATTTAGATTTGACCAGACAATCAGTAGTCGATATACATTTTCGAGCTAGTGTTAATAGAGGAGCTATTGATAATTACAGAGCAATTGCTGTTATACTTAGCTATAAATCAATGCTCATAGAAGGTGCTGGTGGACGAATGAAAGTCGTTGATGCTCCAGTAGAAAATATGTAATGTGTAATTAGATCATTTATGATTATTATAAATGCCATATAATCACGCTGATGTTACCCTGACTCCTGGTCAGATCAAAAGACTGCAATCAGCATCAAATAATAACTGTGGAATAACAATATCATTAAAAAAGGAACACATGAGTGGTTCAAATAAATTATCATTAACCGATCATCAATTCAAAAACTTTAATGAAGCAAAAAAACAAATAAAGGTGTCAAACTTGATCTTTCTGCAGGTGCTATTAAGGATACTTTTAAAATGGGTGGTATATTCCCCCTTCTTGCAGCTATACCAGCATTAATAGCCGCTGCAGCCCCAGCTGTTGCAAAAGCAGCTGCATCAGGCGCTGTTGGAACAGCTGCTGGAATAGCATTTAAGAAAGCAACCGTAAAGGGAATAAAACAAACATTTAAAAAAAGGGAAAAGGTCTCAGATTACCAGGGACCCCGCCTTCGTGGTACGGAAAAGGTCTAAGACTTCCAGGGACAGTTATTGATATCGCCTATGTCTAATTTTGATTTACTCAATGCTGTTAAAAAATTAAAAATAAAAAACTTTAGAGGTGTTTTCATGCACAATCAATTACCAAAACAACCAAACAATACTGAAACAGGTATTTTAAATCTCGATAAAAACTCTGGACCAGGTACCCATTGGGTAGCGTATGCAATTGATCAACGTGGAATTATTTATTTTGATTCATATGGATTAGCGCCACCAAAAAAATTTTTTCATTATGTCAGTAATAATACTGCCCCAATTTGGTATTCAACGCTACCAACACAAACATTAACTGATCCACCAATATGTGGTCATGAAGTACTTAATGTACTTGATGCTGTATCCATGGCACTGCAAGAAAAACAACCTCATAAAGTCGTGCATGAATATACCAGATGTCACATTTAAACAGACATCAGTAGATATTTACGGAAGATCTGCTCGTGGTAAAACTCAGCAGCAAGGTGATTTATCTAAATATGCAACCCTTGATCAACTTAGAAATGAGATTGACAATTTATTAAATATTACAAATGTGGATCAAAATGAAGTGGTCGCTTTTCAGGACAAACAAGGACGATTAAAGATGAGTAAAGTACAACTGTCAGATATATTTGTAGGAAATTCTGCTGCGGTTGCTGACAATATCGTGACTTTTAATAATCTAGGTATGATACAAGATTCTGGTAGGTCAGTTAATGATTTTGTTAAAAAAGCTGGCGGTGTATTTAGTAGAGACGTTATTATGAACAAAAATAAAATTACAGATCTTGGAAATCCAACTTCAGATAGTGATGCTACAACAAAAAAATATGTTGACGATCAAGAATCAAAGTACATATTAAACAATGGCGGCATAATGCGTGCATTTCTCAATATGAATCATAACAATATTAATAATCTCAGAACACCAGAATCTAATTTTGATGCTACAAAAAATATGTCAATGATCTCAATACTGAATTTACCGGTTTTTGCGAAAAGATAAACAAAAGTAATGATAATTTTTTTGGAAAGCCACCAAATGTTAATATAAAACTTACTGATATTAATACAAAACTTAATGATATTATTGGAGGAATTCCGGTTATTGTTCAAAAAACAGACCTGATTAAAATTCCTCTCAAGCAAATAAGAAATATTGTGTATACAGTTGCATCTGGGTTTGGATCATGGACTCCAGAAAATAATACCATCACACATACTGCGGAGATTACTGGTATATATAGGATGTCCGTACTTAGTATTGCAAATTTTAGAATATCCACAACATCTCCATCAACTGGTGAATTTTCTAAAATTGTATCTGTGTTATTAGATAAAGATTCTGAAGGAACGTTTACGCGGCGGGAATCGTTTACGCTGGAATCATCGAGTGGAAATTTACCTCAAGCTTACTGGTGGTGTTTGGAATTTGTAGCTCAATTAACTACTTAACATCGTAGTATAATGGATCAAATAACTATGTCATCTATCGACCTTCAATGTCACAGATATAATCAAGCATGTGAATGCCTGACCAAACTAAAAAATACCATCGACCATTATACAGTAAAAGTAAAAAAATATTGTAGACGTAATTGTGTATTCAGTTTCTGCTATTGTTGCTGGATCTGGATTAATATTATCAACATTAAGGATGACAGCTCCAGCAATTATAACAATTATTGTTTCAACTTCAACAACTATAGCAGGCATTTTTAATATTATTGCTAAAATGATAGCTACATGTGCGAATGATAAATTGCGTAAGTATATGAAAAAATTGCTCACAGCAACAGCAACATATTCTAAACTATCTGGATATATTTCCACGTTATCTCAGTGATGGTAAAATATCTGATGATGAGTTTGTAACGATAATTAAAACCTACGATGAAGCATTCAAAATTGTTAGTGATTCTGCTGACAAAATAAATGGATAATTCAACAATAATAATAACAATAATGTCAGCACCTGAACATTGTTTGGATATTGAGTCAAGAGAGAGAGAGTTGTTACAGCAGATCGTCACTAATACAACTCCTTCATAAAATACTATGATATCGATAAGTTCAACCAATCCTGAATTTAGCATTAACTTTCCAACTGCAATTCCAGAAAAAGAGATAGCATTAGCTCAGTTACATGTTTATTATAGCTGGCCTAATATTAGATAAAAAAACCATTTGGTGGGCAACAACCAAATAATTCATTAGTATTCGCAAATAAAAATAATTCTGATGGAACTCCTGATTGGCAAGTTGTTAGTATTCCAACTGGCAGTTATCAGTTAGAACAGATTAATGAGGAATTCCAGCGCATAAGTCCTTAACCAGGAAAGAGTCTAAAATAGCAATTACTGTTTACGAACCAACATTATTATCAGTGATTGAAATAAATTCTCCTGACTATGCTGTAGATATTTATCAAAGTTCGCGCCAGATTATCAAGTTCCACCAGAACCACAGCGATCTGACTTTAACATAGATGTTAAGAAATTTATACAACTTCCAGAATATGGAAACAAATACCCATTTATGGAGAGCACTACACTCACATATCGTGATTATAAGCATCATACTTATTTTATAAGTTTCATTCAAAGTAGGAGGGGTTTAGCAAGAATATCGACACTTGATGTTGAGCAAATTAACTCATTATCAAGACCGATTAAATTTGAACACGAACATGTGTTTAATAATCTTAAAAATTTACTTTCCAGCATCAATACTTTTTATAACGATGATTTAAAAAATCAAATAATTGAAACAATACATCTAAATCAAGTTGTAGCAGACTTAGAATTCGTAAATAAGGCTATTGTTGACAGAGAGAAAATAATAAATGTGACGGCAGATAGATTTTCTAGCTCTTATATAGTTAATGAAAATGACCAAATTCAATGTGTAAGTCATAAGCGATTATTTAAGACAGTATTTCTGAAATATTATGGAATCACAGAAGAACAGCTACCAACATTTATAATACCCGGATTCGAATCCAAGGAGTTAAAAAAATCAGTTAGTGATCTTATTGATGAACACTTTAAAAGAATATGTAATTCCTGGAAAAAATTATTTCCACCCCCAGCAATTCTCAAATATAATAATGATCCATATGGAACAGGTCGTCACATCTCGCCTAATATTGTTAATATAGCATCCAACATCCCACTGAATTTAATGTGTGATATAATTGATAGTAGCTACCATGTTGATATTTCAAAGTCTAACCAGGCTCAGCAGGGGTATATATTATACTCATCTAGTATCCAATCTCCTCCGGGCTGGCTGATTGTATCTGAGCCAATAAATCAAGTTTACCTTCGTGTACATAATCCGTGTACGTGTACATAATCCGTTATTGTCAAGAATGAATTTCAAAGTCACAAATCAAGATGGCAATATTGTGGACTATTTTAAAGTTAAATGTTATTTTAAATAAATAAATATATATATATATATATATATATATATATATATATATATATATATATATATATATATATATATATAATGAACATTGAAAATATCAAAGCTATTGTTTCTGCTATTGAAAAATTAAAGCATGACAGAATTCAATTATCTGAAGGTCTTGATACTAAAAAAAATTTTTGTGAGTTTGAATCGTTACAACATAGAAAATTTCAAAATAAATTCACATTATCTTCCAATTACAGATTCATAAAGTCAATTTATAATTCTATGTTAGAATCTTTACAATTGGTGAACGACACACAAGTAAAGCTATTTGCGCCTCTTGCATGTTCAATCGAAAAGATAAAAAGCGCATTATCTCATGAATATGAAGGAAAAAAAATGATAGACAATCGTGTGATGCAATTGAGAAAGATTATGCTATTTGATTCTGTAATAAATGATAGTAAAACTGAGGATAGCGACAGAGAATAAACCCCTGACACAGTCAAGAGAGCTAAACAAAACCCTTGGCAAGATTGATAGAATAAAAAGTAAAATAGACAGTTATTATATATACTCAAATATAAACCTTTGGTCATACTTTATTGAATATGCAGATTTATATGTTTTATTTGCTACAAATTGTACCGATTGTGGATGAATGTTAAAATATTTGGCTGCTGCACTTATTGATGGAAAAGTTAATTCTTGGTCTGTTTCTGTATTTATGGATTTAATGGCTCTCTTTCCAAATAATTTATACGATCCTGTATTTCCACATCTAGAATTCTGACTCTGCGTAATAGCTTGCAGGTTAGAAATTTCGTTATGTTGAGGATTTCCATCAATGTGGTCAATAATAAATCCATCTGTGATTTTCCCATAAAAACATTCATATATGAACCTGTGTGAATAATAATTTTTATTTTCATTCATACTAAATTGAAAATAACCAAACTTATTAAGACTACCGAGTGGTTTCTTTAGTCTACAATGTCTAATAACACCATCTCTGGATGCCTCGTAATTTGTATATATTGGATGTCTCACAAATTCTTTTTGCTCCATTTGTATATATTTATTTGTTTAAATCATTATTTTTGAAATCTGGTTAGATAATCATTTTCTGTTTTTATAGGAGATTTACCTGTGGATGTATCTTTTTTTTGGTCATAATATTGTTTAAGTTCCCCATATTTTTTACCTCCACAATTTGCGAATAATTGTGTGCTGCCCCTAACTCCAACCAATACCACATTGAATGCATGGTTTTGGTCCAGTACTTCCATGTCTGATACTCTGCATATGGTAACCACAGTATTTGTTTACGCATGATTTATTACAATAAGAAATATGTCCAATTTTTAACCAAACACATTTATTTTCTATATATGGATTGTTTTTACTGAATGATAAACCTAATATTGCAGATCTCAAACCGATGAGACTATCAGAGTCAAGAATAAACTGTGTTGCGGAGCGCATTACTGAACATTTTACAAATGCGATGTGTGGTAAGGGCTTAACAGATTTATGACGTAAAAAAATATGTGAATGGGCAGAAACCGTTAAAAATTCTGGTGCATCTATTAGGGATGTTGCTGAGCTAAAAAAGTTATCAAGATTTCCAATAGCAGTAAAAACACTAACAGGAGAGATATTAAAATTTTATAATGGTCATATATTTGATTTTATTAAAAATATTAGTAAAATTGACCCTGTATCTGTTTGGTTATTTCAGAGTTCGGAACACAATTATGATCAATTTGTACGACCTAATGGTGATATTTATCGTACAGAATCTGTTTATGAAGAAATGAGAAATCTTGCACTAAAATATACTTCTGACGATGTCAAAGTTAGACAACTACTAAATAATTGTTTTACAGTACCATCGGTAGCGACCCATTTCGCTCAAGAGAAAAATTCATGGAAACCTACAAGATCAGAATTTATTGAGGATATACAAAAAAGTTGCATAGAATATGGGCATGGTGGATTATGGAATACTAAATACGATTATAATGGTGTTATCTCCGTCGATAAGGCTGCATGTTATCCTGGGAGTTTTCTTGGATGTGGATAATGTTCTAAATACTTTGACAGATTCGGACACCCTACACATGACATGAACAGAGTTTCGATAAATGGACCCTTACCAAATTTTGACATAACAGGATTTGCATATGTAGAATCATTCGAGTTCAGAAAAGATCTCCATCCGATTACTTATGCTTGGTTTGGAAGACATTTTTCAGAAAAATGTTGGACTCCAATAGTGTTATTAAGATATATGATTGATGCTGGAATTTTAGTATTGTTAAAGGTTAATGAAGCGATTATATCCTATAGTGCACAAAAGCAAGTTTGGTTAACAGAACCAGACAGATTTAATATTGATGATGCCAGGAAAGAATTTCTTGATCTCACCGAAGATGACATTATTAAAATTACTAATAATATACGTAAATGCAGGGATGCGCACGATGAAAAACGTGCAAAAGATCTTGGTAGAAAGATAATCAGCAAGTTTACTCAAGGCAGTTCATACAGTCATAAACTGCACTGCGTAAGATTGATTATGGACGATGCCAAGTTAGATTTTATAATAACTGACACTACATCGAAAAACACATTTATAAGCCGAAGTAATGCTTATTTATCGGATGGGACCAAACTAGGTACCTTTGTGAGCTTTATTGAGGGCATCTCACCGCAGTTTACTCATTTTAGATCTTCGATACTAGCCTATGTTTCTAAAAATTTACTGTCTATGATAAATAGATTTCCTCTTCACGCTGTTAGAGTTGCTACGGATTCATTTTATATAAACAAAAAATATATGGATTTATTAAATCCGCTACTCGGTAATGGTGAGTGGGGAACATGGAGGATAAAGCAAGAAAATATACTAAGTTATTCTGAATTTGCTGACGTTGAAATTAAGGAAATATATTAATGCACGTTGTTTATTTTTTGTTGTTATTGTTGTCAATCCAGTGGTGGGTGTAGATGATCTACATCGAAAACAATTTAGATTCATGTTATTAATAATATGGATACAATAATTGATTTTTCGGCGACACGAAAACAAGAACCAGTAAAACACCATCCAGCATTACCAAATTCAATAAGAATGATTATAATAGGTCCGTCTGGATCAGGTAAAACACAATTATTATTAAATTTAATATGGAGAATGGATGAGATAGAACAAACTATATTTAATAGCCCCATGTGTGGATGATCAGCATTGTTACGAAGTACTTAAAGATTTTAATGAAAAAGCAAAATCAGTTAATAAAGACGGTGGAGATATTATTGACTTTATCACATATACAGATGAAGCCCCATCTGTAGATGACTTGGATGGATTCATTAATAATCTCGTAGTATATGATGATGTGATGTTGGACAAACAATCTAATCCAGCTAGAATATTTTCTCCAGGTTGTCACAAAAACACAGAGGTGATTTATGTTACTCAAAGATATACACAAATACCTAAAGTGATTAGAGATAACTGTAATAGAGTAGATAATTATACCCTGCAGAATATTTATTATACTTGGTGTTATGGGGATATGGATATGATTAAATTTAAAAATTTATTTTTAAAGCACAATCTGTTCCATTTGGATTTATAACAATAAATCTACATGACCCAAGATCCAGATATCTATAGGTCTGGATAAAATATTTGGTTAATTCCTAATAAAATCAGGTGACAAAGTCAGGAGCAGCAGGGAGGGTGAACCTCTACAAAATTTTGCTGAGTTTTTAACGAAAAAAATAGTTTGATAAAGACAGGAAAAAAAAGTCAATAATAGTATAACAAAACTGAGCTAACCTCATGCGGTTTATTAACCATATGGTAATATAAAAGTTAGAGATTTTGGTTTAGGGTTATTGACCTTTTTTTCAGCCTCTGTAGGAACCCTTATTTTAGGTTAACAACACAAGCAAAAATTTTGTAGGGTTCACTCTCCCTGCTGCTCAAATGAATTAAGAAAAACAATCCTGCAAAGCAATCAAATTAAGCAGAAATGCTGAAATATATCATGTAATTGAAGCTGGCAGTGAAAGTTATGTGCAGGTTTGTTTACAGTAAACTAAACTGAGCCATATATGTGCAACCTTACAAATAAGCAAGTGAACATGTAAGAGAATGAACATTATAGGTTCATAATAATTCAAAGTATGAGGAAAATCCACTACATGGTTTAGGACACAGAAGCTAATAAAAGAATAACCAAAGTCTTAGCTCTTTACCTCTGCAAGTGTTCTCCCAAAGAATCCTGCCAAGCTTCCTGCCTTCCAGCAGCTGTGTGTAATCTCAAACCCAGTGCATCATAAATGGCTACCTGAGTGAGAGCTACTCAATCTAGTGCACATTAATTATTCTGTCAATATTTTCTAAATCAATCTTGTCCCATGTAAACTATATAATTTAATGAGAGATACAATTTTCAACACCCACCCAAGTTTATTCTTGAATTTACATTATAATAAAAATGACGTATTCCACAAAATGCTGTCATTTCTGCAACTGAAGCAGGTGAAAACTACTTTGTTTTTTTGGATATCTGTTCATTTCAACTATCAGTGACTAGAATAATTCTCTCTGAAAAGATTGTAAAAAGAAATCTATGTCCCTTGCAGTTTCACTGAAGTGACATGTTGGCCTTGAATCTGATGTAAAACTCTTCACATGCACTGGCCCCATGTGATTCTATACAAGAACATTGCATGTTTATCCTCTGATACAGATAAATCTGAAATGTCAGATATCAATAAAGGAGACACATTAATGTCTGATGCTTTGTCTTAAATCTGATTGTTAAAAGTCAATGTAATTTGCAATATCATCAAATTTTTTGAAACTTAAGTTGGAATTGTCTGAATACATGAATGTTGCATTTTGACTTGTTTTCAGTGAAAATTCCCATTCATAGGCTGTAGAACAGAATGCTATCATCATTTTATATAAGGACTACTTCCACTGGCTAAGTATTGATAAATAGCCCGAATGTTTGCAATTTCATCAAATGCAAAGCTTTAATATGAAATGTGTATATGCATTTGTGTATTTCCAATCCTTCAGACAAAATACATGTATTAGCCAACAGGTGTAGAGAAACAGAGTATTGTTAGCAACTTGTATACACAACTCTGGGGATACAAGACTATTTTCACCATCCCATATATGCATTAGCAGAAGTAAAGAGTTAATACAAGTTCTCTATGACTGTGTACTTGGCCACAAAGTTAACTGAACATAAGAACATATCACAAAATGAGCTTTATTAGTTCAAAAAAGCCTTATTAGTTCAAAATGATTCATGCCCACTATGTAGAAAATTCAACATTGTGTTTAAGAAAAAAAAGCGAATGAAAATACTTTAAACAAAAACTGATAACAACCTAAAGTCAAAGCAGCGTGAGAGAATGAGCATAACAGAGAATGAATAACTATATATAAAAATGTATTCATCCAAAGTATGACTGGGACCTTGACCACAAGGTTAAAACACAGAACAAGAAAGTCATAAAATAAATCGTTTAACTACATGAATATTTATGATGATAGAAATATATGCAAATAAAGAGAACAAACCGTAGATGAGGAATTTCAAAATACCTTACCAGTACATATACTTTGCAAACAGAGCAGCTTGACTAATGCTGGATAAATATATAAAACAAAGGTGGCAGAAACATTAGGAAATAAAGAATTGCTCACAGACAAGTGAACCTTTGCAAAAAATAGAATAAGATGGGCATTTAGAATGACAGTGGTCTCTGAACATGAAAATGAGGGGTTTATAAGGCAAAAAAAAAAATCCAATTTTTACCCTTCTATTCACACTCAGGCGAAAGAGCCAATGAAAAACCATGTTTCTAACAGAAATAGGCATTAGGTTAACCGGAAATGTCTTGGAGGTCGATGTATTAGGATGCATTCATAAATATCTCCCAAAATGAATATCCTACTTGCATTTAAGGCGAAAATGACAATAAACTCCAGGGGTTAATGGGTTAATGCTGTTTTAGGTTTCCCATGGAGTTGGACATTTTTGTCTTCTCACAAGGCAAAATCAGACTAATTTTGACAAGGTTGGTAAATTTAAATTCCCATAACTTCCAAATTGTATACCTTAGTTTTAACTGACCAAATGAAAGCAATTGTTCCAAAATTTTCCCTAAAATTTATGTCTGTCATCAGATTTTGACTATGCAATCAACATTTCTCTGAAGATTTGACATGCAGTCCTTTACAAATGGATAGTCTACAGTTGATAGTTCTTGTGTACTCTGTCAAGATACCATTACATGACTAGGTCATTTGACCTGGTCCTTAAATGTAGGCACTTTTATGTTTCACAGATGAAACAAGGAAAATATCAAAGTGACCTTTCTCAAAGATTTTAAGGCTTGACTATGATGAAAAATTTTTAATGCACAATTTACTCAACTTGAAGATTCAGTACTTCTTCAAAATTTGACACATTGATGACTGTCTCATCACCAGAAAAGTTGTTGAAATTGTTAGAAAGATGACTGACAGCATACCATCACCTACATTTGTGTCTGTTATGGCCACCAAGTAGTTCAGCTTTCCTGTCTTAATCTATTTTTGTATGAATTGGTTGATTTACTTTTAGGAACTACTTGAAAGACAGTTCTGAGTTGGCCTCAAAGTGGAAGGGGAGGAAAGACTTGGCTTGTCTGACAACCAGTCCTCATTCCACGCCGTGCCCTCCTCCTTTGGCAGACAGGGTTTTAATGAAAGGGGTCCATCAGCAGAAGTTTTTTTTAGGAGGCCTTTAACTGGCTCCCCACAATTCAGGATTGGGGGCCTTGAACTTGCTTCCCACAAAGGCTAACCAGGGTGGGGAAAGACACCACTTTTATATTTACTTAAATCTGCTTTTTCAATAATGAAGCATTAGGCACTGTTAGAAAAGCAATGTGTCAACATATGTTTAACAGTGCTGTGTAAATGTTACTGCTGATCACCTATACACCAAAGTAGTCAATGTGAACATATACAAAAGAATTATGTATGATCCTCCATATTGTTCATGCATATATATGTGTATCAGACCTGTTTACCCATAAATTTTCCTGTCCGTATTTTAAGCAATGCCTGTCAGTATTTTCAGACTGCAGTCAGTATTTTCAGCAAACAAATAGTAGATACTATCAATAAACTATAATTATCATTATGTAGTATTACACGACATAATGACTATACAATATTGTATAAATAACTCTTAGTTTGCAAAGACGCTGGTATTCAGTTAATTCTTTGTTTCAAGACACAAATATGCAGAAATTGAACACCACTGACTTAAACATCCTGTTCATATTATAGTGATAAAAACCACAAAAAAATACAACAAAACCAAATTTATTGTTGTTTACCTCCGTTACTTTCTCTAGAAATTCTGTTTTCTCAGCTTCACACGTATCCATAACATTTTAATTAAAGCCAATTCTCTATTTTTAATGGTTAAGGACGACTTGATATAAAACATTATGACATTGTTACCACCCATCCACTTAGAAAATAATACGTTTATCTAGATAGGTGAAGGCAATCTTAATTATCTGATAAAATCTAGTATCATCTTTGTCAATATTTACTAGAATGGAAATAATTTACTAGAATGGAAATAAGGTTAATAAATTATTTTTCATTGCTTCCGTTAACTTGTCAGCTGTACTCAATGACAAATTCATATTTGCGATCAACTCACATAGAATCGCCTCAGCACGTGTTATTTGTTTTTGAAGTATGTTTTGATCACTGACTTCCTTTCCTTTCATCATTGACAAAATGTTTTTCTATTTCCATTCACGAATGATTTCAATTTTGTATGATTTTCCGATTCCAAATGCCGTGAACAGTCATTTCTTCCACCATGTGCACAGGAAAAGTCTATGTTGCAAACAGTGCAATACACAAAATGTTCTCCTTTTGACGATGGTTTAAGGCATAGCCACAGAGTAGAATAAACTGGTAGAAAATGCTGCTTTCTGTGTTAGACTTTCCATTTTCATCGTCAGTTTCGTGCTGAAACTTTCTTGTCGGCGGCATTTTCCTTTGTTTAAACAACCGGATGTTGAGAATGTCAAAATAAGTGACGTGGCACAAAATGCGGACGCGGACCGAAGAGACCGATACAACGGAATGAAACAAAAAAAAAAACGGCTTAAAAAATTAATTTTAAAAAGTAATAAATAAATGCAACCTCAAATCGTATTTTTAGTTCAATGACCGTATGACCGTACGGATGGGCTTTATTCCGTACAAATACGGTCAAATACGGTCGGGTAAACAGGTCTGATGTATTCTTTCAAATTTTAATAAATGTGACTTTTTCCAGACTACAGCTTGTATGAATTCAGTACTAATTATCTGACTTAGATGAAAAGAAATTTCATGTCATTTCATTAATTTTATGTGGGGAGAGACTTCTGCAGCCTCAGGTGTGGGTTTATTTCCTACTTGTATACAAAGGACATATTTGTTTAAGCATACAGTCTTTGAAATTGTGCCCATATGTTCTTTAACCATTTCAAGATGATAATTTTCACCTGACAACATCACTTGGTTGTTGTATTAGATTCATCATGACTTTTGCTGTCTAAACAAAGTAAGGTAAGAGTGTTCATGTTACATGTGTATTCTTTGGCAGCAATTACAGAGCCCAGTCCAGTTCATCCTGGTGTTTAACCCTTTTGATCACTAAGTAACTTTGTAGGCATAGAGTCCTCAACACTAAGTAACTTTGGAGTTGTAAAGCAAAATGACTTGTGGACTTTGAAATAAACATAACTTTGTCAATGTTAAAGATATCTGGTTGGATTAGGTGTCAAAATCAAGGTTATAAATCAAATTTTATGACTAATTCATTAAAATGTGCATATCTATTACAACTGTTAAAATGCAGGTGCAAACAGGTAACACAACAGGTAAAATACAAGTAAATATTTTATTACCTCTTAGAAAACTTAGAAAGTTCTCAAAACGTGTTCAATTGACCCTAGATGTATTAGTGAATAATCACAGTAACAATACAAGTTTTTCTTTCATGGTATCCAGAATATATAAAATTCTATAAAATAAACCAAATGATCTCCAAGGTGAGATCTGTCCACAAATCTATATAGCGCGGCCACGTTTGATCGTTGCATTGAAGCTCGTTAAAAGGACAATTTTTCCAAAAACTTCATTTGAATAGAATATGTGAACATATTCCAAAGCTTTCTGGAATCATCTAACACTCAGGTGTGCCAAATTCTGTCAGAAAACTGAAACAAATCTCTTTGGTTTTCCGGCTTGGTCCAAACAAAACCACGTGGAGCGCACAATTCCTCTGGTTCAAAACCTTCAAAGTTTTCTTCATCATCATCACTGTCACCCACAAGTGCATTGCATTGTCTCTCCAGACATCTTCTCTCATTTTCATCCAAATTGGTACCAGGTCGAAATTATTCAAATCCTCCAATAGCCTCCTCTGAAATTTGTTCAAACGCCGCCATTTTGGATACAAATTTCAGCATTCGGAAACACGTTAAAAGTTCCTACTTTGTTCGTTATTTCTAGTTGTATACAAGCTAAACTCACAAGATCATCCAAATATAACATCTAAATTACCAGATGGAAGTTATTAGAGGTACCCCAAAAGATATTTAGTCGGGTACTATAATGTTAAAGAACACTACTGCCCCAAACCAAAAAGTCAGTCCATAGTGTTGACAGATGTAGTTCCCCTGCAACGGTTATGTGGTCTGCCGTGATGAAAGGGTTAAGGGGGCTCATATTTGTTTATTTCTTCTCAATAATCTCTCTCGGTTCTCTGTCAATACACCTCTCCCTTATGCACAGTGGGATCCAAAGACACAGACTGCACTAGTTACTGAGGGACCTAAAAAAGCGGCATTGGGATTAGTTTAATGGCTGAATTCTCGTTTTATAATAGAGTCAATGAAATTTTTTTTTTTCTAATCAAGTTCTTCATATTTATCTATGTATCACATTTATTTTCAAAACATTCAAGATCTGAAAGGTCAAAAACATGATTGCAACTGGTTTCAACATCCAAACATGGTATGCGAAAACATTTGTGTATTACGTCATGGCTTTTTGTCATATCCATCTTTCTATATGACTGTATGACATGAGTGCTCACATCAGATCTACAAAGAAACATTCAAACCTTCAAAATTTGATGCTACCACAAGATCTTGGGCATCTCATACATTGACCATGTAATCATCAAAGAAGTACACAACAAAATCCAATGAGCCATTAGATGCTATGAAGACCTCTTGAGCAATGTACAAAAACACAAAATGAAGTGGCATGGTCATGTCTCATGATCATCTGGACTGGCCAAAAACAATCTTGCAAGGTACAGTGTGAGGGAACAAAAGAACAGGCAGACTGAAAAAGAAGGCAAGAATTCATCACTAGTTTTCCAGAAGTCCAAAAACACTACAGACCGCTCTACTGGTCTGAAGCAGTGTTCTTATGTAAAGTTATAGTACCCAAATATATAAATTTTGGGGTAGCTCTAATAACGTGCTTCTTGTAATGTAGATATTATATTTGGATTATCTTGTGAGTTTAGCTTGTATACAACAAGAAATAAGGAAGAAAGTGGGTACTTTTAAAAGCTTTCTGAATGGTGAAATTTGTATCGAAAATGGCGGAGTTCAAAGAAAGATCAGATGAGAGTGAAGTATTGGATTTTTAATTATCAAAAAATTTAACCAATTTTGACATAGTAGAGTGAGATGAAATTGAGAGAAGACGTCTGGAGAGATAATAGCATGCGCTTGTGGGTGACAGTGATGACGATGAAGAGGATTCTGAAGGTTCTAAACCAGAGGAATTGTACACTTCACGATTTTGTTTGGACGAAGTTTGAAAACCAAAGAGAGTTGTTATAGTTTTCTAAGAGAGTTTGATGCATTTGAGTGCTAGATGGTTCAAGGAACGCTTTCAAATATTTTCAAATATACTATGTGCCAGAGTTAATACAGGTGTTTGGTCAGATCTCACCTTGGTTGAAATCGAGGCATTTTATGGAATTTTAATTATCATAGACACCATGAAATTTGACAGGGGTGAACTGTATTGGTCAGAAGGTGATAAGCACTGGCTTTTGGGATCCAAAATTGGCCAAGTTATGTCCAGAAACGATTTTTCAGATCAAACATTACCTGCACTTCAGTGATGACAATTCAAGGGTACCTTTTTAAATGGAGACTGGGCTTGAAACAATATATGAAAGATAAGGCTGTTTAAGTCTGGAATAAAGATATGGGTTCTGGCAGAGACAGTGATGTCATATTGTAATCATTTTGATGTTTATGTTTGAAAAAAATGCAGAAGTTGTGAATGGAAACCTTGACCTGTCATCTAAGGTGGTAATTGCTGTACCAAACAAGATAAAATGAAGGGCTATGAGATATACACCAACAATTTCTATACAAGCCCTCACATGGCTGATTACCTGCACCAATGGAAAACATACCTGTGTGGAAGAATAAGAACAAATCATAATGATTGCTGGAAGAATGTATAGAGGAAGATCAGAATGGTCCATGAGTTGCAAGCATCCTACTGTTAAGATATTCATATTGTCTACTATCTTTCATCGTGTCACCGCCCAGTAGCAGATCAAACTACAGGGTGGCAAAATAGAGATGAAACAAGAACTCCGCTTCCTTGTACACATACAGTGACAGGTTATGCCAAATACTGTATATGGGAGGTATGGACAGGTTAATAAAAAGAAAAAGACTAAAAAGAAAAGAAAACAATGCGATGGTATCATGGGATTGAGATAAAATTGAGTGTGCATTTTACATCACCTTCATCTTGGAGGGTACAGTTGTAGATCATAATCCATCTGGAGATGATTGTTGTCATTTCACATGGATTTTATCCCATGAGCTGATTGGAAATAATCAGCAAATAACAAGCCCCCTCAAAAGACAGACAACTAAACACTGATGAAGAATTGCTGGATGAGAAAGCACACTCTGTGCCAAGTGAGTGCTGACAAAATCAAAGTTTATGACTAATTCATCAAAATGTGCATATCTATTACAACTGTTAAAATGCATGTGCAAACAGGTAACACAACAGGTAAAATACAAGTAATTTTTTTATTACCTCTTAGAAAACTTAGAAAGTTCTCAAAATGTGTTCAATTGACCCTAGATGTACTAGTGAATAATCACAGTAACAATACAAGCCTTTCTTTCATGGTGTCGTTAATACAGTAGTCCCCCTCTTATACTGCCACCCCTTCTGCACCGGGAAAGTGGCCTTATAATGCGGGTGGCCTTTCCAGAGGGGGACTAAATTTTTTGTGAGAAGTATATGTACGTAGTAAGAAAGCTTCATTTTTCAAAGCATTAAATATCTTCGTTTAAAAGCAACATTAAATATTAAACGGTTCTTGTGCTATAATAGTTGACTTATTTCAACTGAGTATGCATTAATAGTTCTTATTCTTGGCAAAAGCACGATATGCGAGCGGGTGTTGTCATGCACATAGCAGAACCATACAAAAACATCATTTGAATCTTGGTACATATGCAATTATCTTTCCATTTGCTCCATTTTCCCACTGCTGCTAAATAACTTATCGGTTACAATGTTATTTATTCGAGTCTTTTCAACATAAAATTGTTTTATTCGAGTCTTTTCTACCTAAATTTGTTTGACCAGTCTGCTTCCCCACCTCACCCTATATCGTAGACTATATATAATAACCGACGTTTTCTGAAAAAAATCATCTTCGTTTACATGATGACATGTTAATGTTTGGTAATGAGTTATTCCGATGTTGCTAACTGTATGCGATTTAATTATGCAGATGACACATTTGTTGAGCGGACAACATGCTTTCTTCGTAAAGAAACGACAAGTTGTGTTGTCATGTGATTTCTCGGTCTTTGTCTAGTACACTGTTTCTATTTTTAGCCAATGCTGACCGTGTGATCTTAACCTTACATCCAGTAATAATCTTCAATGTTGCAACTACCTACGGATGAAACAATTTTTTTCTGCATTTAAACAAGATGCCATATATTTTTTAAAGGCAGCGATTATCAGATTATCACGATTATCACGTGATTCATTAGTCGCGGTCTGGTACCCTATTGTTTTTATGATATCTATATATATTTTTTTTACTCTAAGTGTGAAAAATGCCTTGGATATGTACGCAGATTTGATCTGAACAATAGCACCTTGCAGTGGTTAAGATTTATAAACTTTACAATTGTTGCATAATAGCCGCTAATTATGTAAATTAACCAGCTCAACCTCTCGCAAAGGGAAGCCACAAAGGCTATCAAACCATTTTCTGAGCAGACTTTCGTATTGTACATCAATATTGCCCCTTCTCCGATGTTACTACTATTAATAAGTGTAATCTTAACAATTATCTGTGGATAAACCAGACTTCTAGGATAACATGCAGTATGGATATAGTGATTACCTTTATGTATGGATTAAAATTTGAGTCTTTCTCAGCTTTAGGAAATAAATGTGGCTTCTCGTAAGGTGTAAAGGATATAATATTAACCTTAGTGATACATGTAGAACACTTTTTTTGAAGAAGGAAAACCTGACGTTGGGAAACAGAAATCCAATTACTTAACACAATTAGAAAAAAAATTGTTCTAGATAAATTTTATGTTTATGCAAAAATATGCTGGCCGCTGGTCGCGTTAGCCGGGTGGCCTTTCATGAGGGGTAATTTTGAACACAAATTCATCGGTACCTTCAGATTCTGGCCGTAAGAAGCGGGTGGCCACTGGTGAGGGGGCCGTTCAAGAGGGGGACTACTGTATATAAAATTCTATAAAATAAACCAAATGATCTCCAAGGTGAAATCTTTCCACACATCTATATTGCTTTACCACGTTTGATCGTCGCATTGAAGTTCATTAAACGGACAATTTTTCCAAAAACTTCATCTGAATAGAATATTTGAAAATAATTTGAAGCTTTCCTGGAGCCATCTAACACTCGGGTTTGCCCAATTCTGTCAGAAAGCTGAAACAAATCTCTTTGGTTTTTTGGCTTCGTCCAAACAAAACCACGTGGAGCGCACAATTCCTCTGGTTCAAGTGCATTCCATTGTCTCTCCAGATATCTTCTCTCATTTTCCTCCAAATTTACCAGATCGAAATTATTCAAATCCTCCGATAACCTTCTCTGAAATTTGTTCAAACTCTGCCATTTTGGATACAAATTTCAGCATTCGGAAACCACGTTAAAAGTTCTTACTTTGGTCGATATTTCTAGTTGTATACAAGCTAAACTCAGGAGATCATCCAAATATAACATCTACATTACAAGAAGGAAGTTATTAGAGGTACTCCGAAAGTTATTTAGTCAGGTACTATATTGTTAAGGAAGAACACTGCCCTAGACCGAAAACTTGGTCCATAGTGTTTGCGGACTTACTTCCCCTGGACCGATTTTTCGGTCTGTATAAATGAAAGGGTTAACACCTAATCCAGTCAGATGTTTTTAAAATTGGCAATGTTATGTTATTTCAAAGTCCACAAGTCATTTTGCTTTACACTCCAAAGCAGCTTATAGTTGAGGAATCTATGCCTACAAAGTTACTTAGTAATGAAAGTGTTAAGGAGTGGGTTTGGAGAACATGGAAAGAAGGAGGGAATTGGTTGTAAAGTCAACTGTGGTGCCTCATCAACCTCTTTGGTTAAGGGATTGATAATTATGATTATGATGACATTTCATGGCTAAGGGAAAATCCCACAGTGGACTTTTCTCCTCATACACTATTTATAACATGAACCAGAATACTATGGATTGTCCATGTTTGTTTGTCAGGAGGTAGTACCCTTCTTCAGAACTCTTAAGTATCAAGGTCATTTAAGAAAAATCAAAATTGGTGGTAGACAGACGTAACTCTATAAAGATACTAGACTTTAAAACTAGCATTACAAAATACAGAGAGAAAAACATTTTTGAGACCAAATGTTTTACATCAAAAATTTGCCCATCATCAGAATTGGATTCTGTGTCTGGATTTCAGACATTTTGGTTTTATTCTGTTATTAAACTCGAGTTATTGATTATATGCAGACAAGGAAACAAGTGATGTTGCATTCTGTAACTTAAAAAATATACTCAGAAATTGTTGATTTGGTTAACTGACATGTTTAATATTACCAAATAGATGAAAGTGATGAAAAAGCAAAATTACTTCATATGTTCAGTAGGAGATAAACATGCAAGTATTTTATTTATTTCCTAGCATTTCTTATTTTCATAATCAATGTCTCAAATGGATGAAGTCTTTAGAAAATTGAACAGTTCCATTACAATAAATACTGCCTGCCTTTCTGTAATTTTGCAAGTTTTCACAATTGACTTTTTCAATACAGGATGATATTTTATAATTTATATATGTTTATGTATTGAGCAATGACTGTGCATGTGCTCCAGGCATGATACTTTGACTTTTAAAATCACTTAATTATTTAGTGTCAAACCAGATTCTTCACATCATGTATGTGATGTGTGTGTGTGTGTGTGTGTGTATATATATATATATATATATATATATATATATATATATATATATATATATATATATATAAGGTCTCACTAGGATTTTAAAACTAGGAGTCCAGGACTTCTAATTTGGTAAAAATAGGAGTACTACCAGCAAAAGTTGCAGTCTGAACTAAGAAAACATTACTTTCTTACACTTGGCTACAGTCAAGCGCTTCCAAACTATCAGGTATAGCAACTTAAGCACAGTTCTGAATCTTATTGAAATCTTCATCATTTTTCCATTTAACAACCAAAAACTCTTGTCTAAATTTGCAAACATCATTTTGTCCAAGTCTCTTGATTTCAGTTCATTGGCAATATTTATACAGTAACAACCAAATATTAAATCAAGAACAGTGATTGAGCTGGGCTTTGCCAATGTTGCAAATTGCAATTATGTTTCACATATTGGCAAAATATACCTTCTAACCATATTTTTGGCTACAACATTTCTGGCTGATAAAAACAGTACAGTCTTGAGTTTGGAGTGGAGAAATTCAAAGGCACCATGACAGTAAGCTGCAAACTGGAATTCATATGAAGTTAATTGTTAGGTCATAAACTGCTTATGCTGATATCTGACTATACTGGTATACTGTAACATAATCATACTATGGACTAGCCTGAGGTCGAAAATGAAAATGTGAAATGACTACAGTTGACCACATGACAGCAATTTAAAAAAAACAAAAAACCTTGAAAAAATAGTTTTGCTATAACTTCAATGAAAACAGATTACCTCTGAAGTACCAATATATACTAATGAAATTTTTTTAAAATTGTGTCAATGTTCTACAATTTATTTGATGTTGCCACAAATGGGTGTTTGTTATGTCCCTCTAAGGGAGCCTTAGGGGTGCCTTCAATAACACATGCACCTTCATCAAAGCAAGCCAGCATGGGAAGTCAGCAACAAACTAAAACTAAAATAAAAGCATTGCTTCAGTTTTCATAGTGATTAGAATATATTTATTTTGCTGCAGACAACAAAAAAACAAAAATGTGTAGGAGGACTCCCATGTTGGCAATTGTATCTGTCCCAAATCAAACATTTGCATCCAAATACAGTAATTAAGTGTTTCCAAGATCACTTACTATTATTATTTTCAGAAATAATGGCAGTACATTATATTCATTCATTCAACATGATAAATACTTCAAACACTGTGTTAATGTCAATCAAATATTATCAATTTAGTTACTAATTAAACACAGACCAGATTCACATTAATACAGGGATTCGGCCAACAATGTGAATTTATTAAAATTATATGCATAACTAAATATATGTTGATAGGCAACCAAACAAACATTGATACTAAATCAAAATCAAGCCTTAAATGATTATCTCTTCTTCAAAATGTTAATATTATCTCAAAACAATCCAATCTTATTTAAGTTATATCCACCTAAGCAGGACAAAGGTAACCTGTTGGCTTGAGCTGTTAATTTATCACAGGTGCTATCAGAGGTCAAGCTAGACTGGAATTATAGGGACTAGTAACTTTTCCTTTGGGACATAACAGATTATGGAACTGGAAGAAGTGGATGCAATAAATATATATTTATATATTCATGCATAAGCCAACCCCCCTCCACCACAACTTGATTAGAAAAAATTGCATGACCTGCAGATAGCCAAAACCTACTTCTTCAAGGCTTTTCTTATTCCTAAATTCTTTGGCTTAGAAGTCTATAATTGTCTGAGTTATTATGACTAAATGAGAATTGAAACCATACTGTAACAAATTTAAACTGAGTAACCAGATTATATTGTTGTAATGGCAAGTTAGTAAACATGATTACTCAACTAACCTCAATGTTTTAGAGGTTTCTTTTTTTAATATCATTTAACAATAATGACACTTTCAAAGATTTCATTAAACACGTTTGAAATGATTCCTGTATCATGTATATTAGGGCTCATGCACACATCTTCAAATCATAACTGTTCTTCCTCAATTCCTTGTTGCGGATAGTGGCTAAAACATTATTGTAACTATTCATACAGGACACTAAAATGCACAAGACTAGAGACATGACTCCTTATAGTCGTATATGAACTAAACCATTGTTTCCAACCAAATCAACAAAGACATGTGTATCTATTTTTGCTTGATTGCAACATACATTGACAGCAGCAAGAATTTATGGTTCATTTATTTGTCTATGTACTTGTAGTAATTTTAGGCATTAGTTAAATAGTATCTGCTTTGCTGTTTTTTTTCTGTATTTTCATAAATTGGAGTGAAATCTGACAGGTCCAGCCCTAAGATGTGAGGGGCCCAAAGCAGCAGTGATGAGTGCTGGTCCCCAAGGAACAAAACTTCGTTATAAAGAAGCAGAAGCGCTGAGCCCAAGGCAATTGCCTCATTCACGATGCCCTAGGGCCAGGTCTGAAGTCAGAAAAATTTTTTATGCCACCTCATACAGTTGGGGCATATTCCAATTTTTCAATAGGTAATAGGTTCTGACCTCACATTCTAACATTAATATTGTTACATATATGTAATTAAATTGCCTATGTTAGTTTTAAATTCCTTTTTTATTTTATTAACTACATTCTGTTTGTACAGAACTTAAAAGTAAACCTGAAGTTTAAATGATTGGTCATTATCAAAGTCATACATACCTCAATGGCATGATCACCTTGTGTCATCAACATTTGGGTCAACATTTGGGGCTTAACATTTGGGCACAGGTTTCAAGTGTCTTGTGTATGGTGATCATGTGACCCATCATAAATGAAGTTCTAGTGGAGTTTAATTTTTAACCCTTTCACTCATAGAGTTTATGGCTCAATACGAATGTAGCAAGTTACACAGTGCAGACTGCTATGCATAGGACTGTTAATGTTTGTAATGCAGTGAAATGTTTGTTACTTTTAACAGCAATTTTAACCATTTTACATTTTTGGTACACATATATTATGTATGAAAAGATTTAAGAGTAAAATATGGTGTTATAGCAGTATAATTATTTTTAACAAAAGAATTTTGTGCATGCTTTAAAATCTTGAGAGAACTTGTTTTCTATTAAATCAGTGAAGCCGCGTGATTAACAGGCAATTTTCATTACTCAAAATTTACAAGTTCTTTGTCTGTGTCTACATCACTAAATCAGTTGAATTTTATAATTTATAAAAACTAATGGCTTCCTATATGTCTCAGAGCCTTTAACGAAGTTAATGAAGCTTTTATAGTTGTGATTTAACTCAAGCAAGTACTAAACAATATCAGAGAGCCATTTTGTGGAATGGAGAATAGTGAGTTATGAGCTACCTACTTTAAATAGCAGATTTCGACCAGAACATAAACAGTCACCATGTGATCTGACGTAGTGGTCATTCTCAGCAATGAATGTGGTATCTAATAGGGGGTTATCCCGGAAGGTGGCACTACAAAAACCCTCTCAAAGTGGCTGCTATTTACAGAGTTGCCTAAAGGCACTTGTATGCAACTGCAGTAGAGGGCCAAAAGTCTTGTATTCCTTTAACATTTTTTATACACCTCCTTTATTTGATTCAAAAGATGTAATTAAACGTGAAAATAGAAAAGGAGGCCTGCATTTTATTTAGTGTAACAATACAACAAATGCTTCCACTAGTTTGATATGAAAACATGGACACTTAATTAGGTTCTCAGAGAAATGCTCATGGACATAGCTGTTACAGTAGATTGACATATTTTATGTTTAATTACAAGTAAACATAACACATCACTTTGGAACTAAAAGATAGAACTGGAACACAAATTTCACTTGATGAAATAAATTATTTAATTGGTATTTATTTATTAAAGTACTGCTTGCACCAAGAGGAAGTGACATCTTCAGTTATCGAAATTTCCTTGAATATTGTTAACTGCAGTGTACAAGAATGTCATTTTTAAATAAAATATAACAATCATATGACTTTTATTAAAAGTTGATATCCCTTAATGCTGATTAAAATTCCCAGATCCAATTTGCCATTTTTTTTACAATAAAACAATCAATATATTAAAGTTTTGGTTACTAATTTTGATCCCAATTTACTTCAAGTTCAACAAATAGGGCTCAAGTTTTTGGTTTTAAAAAAATGGGACCCATGCCTGACCCTGCTTTCAAAGTGGGTTCATGAGTTTTCAGGCTTCGAGTTATCAAGAGATGTATTCTCATTGAGGCAGAGATAAAAAATTTTGTCACAGTATCCTTCTTCCATGGAATATGACATCATTTCAACAAAGACCCATGTGGGTTGTATTACATAAAAGAAAGATGTAGCTTTACAATGATGTTAAGTAACTTGCATATTCTATGCATTTAAAAAATACATTTAAAAAAAAAAGACAATTCTGAAACCAGATTCTCCTTACTAAAACAATGGGCCATTGCAGGAATAGAAGTTGTCTGGATTTTAGACTTCCTCTTGTTAGATCTAAAGCAGACCTGACCAAACTTCATATGGTTAGATAAACCTTTGTATAAAATTTGGTAACTTGAGTTTTTGGGTACATGGGGACAAGCATGCAAAACCATGTATTCAATACACTAAAAAATGGATAAAAGTCATCCAATGTTTCCCCATCTGCTCATGTGCTAGCCTGTTAACCAATCCAAAACAATCAACAAAAAGACTTTCTCTTCCACCCCAGTCTTTAGTGAAAATGAGAAAAAGTACCTAGATCAATTAAGTTAAAGCCTGTTTTCCCATCTGCACTTGATCATAGTTATGAAAGCATTGTCTTGTCTCCTCTTGTTAGGGTCGAACAATGACTGGCATGCAGTTTTCAGTATTTGGTGGTAATCTTTGTCTATAGATGCAGTTCTAATGCATACACATATGAGGTAGTGCAATTACCATCAAACATTATCTCAGCCATTGAGCAAACAATAAAGATAAACAACATAAATCAATCTTTATATTATCATACACATTTGTTGACTCATGTCATTAATGAGTCAGTTCACATATACTGCAAACTGCACCCAATTCAAAAGCCATCTTTACAAAAATGCAAGAGGTAAAATCCAAGTGTGCAAATTCAGGCAGGATCATGCACCTGATAAAAGTACACAAAAAAGAAAGAAAAGCTTGAGTACTTGGAGTAAAGAACCAGACTGAAAAATTCAAAACAGGAAACCAGTCACTTATCCAATTGCTTAAAGGTACATGCACTTTAGATGAACATTGACATTGCACAAGATCTGCTTCAATGTTTTGAAGAAATTTAGCTTTCATTCCATTGAAAAAAATAACATAAAACTCTAATCTGATGCTGCTCATTATTCAGGGTGACTTATCTTGTCCTAATAAGCCCAGAGTCTGAAATGCATTGTAAAACCCCCACCAACTTTTTTCATTTTTTAAGCAAACTATATTTTATATAAATAGTACTGGTACTCTGGGTGTAGCTTTGATCAAACAGTGGTACAATCAATTAAAAACAGTCCTTAAATATCATTCATTCTTCTAATGGAGTGGGGCCAATTCTGTTGATTTAAAATTGATGATTTCAATCACATGATCATTTGGTGGATATTTGGGATTACTTGTGGCTGCAGCTGGAAACACAGTATACCTCTCCCTTGATAATTCGCACATAAGGGGTCAGAAAACACAGATCATGCAATAAGTGAGGGCAGGAGTCACCAAGAAATAAAAATAAAATAAAAAGAACCATGCCATTCTCACTGGACATCAGCAATATGCAGGGGGAAGGGGGTTAAAGGGGCTATTGTTTAATGGCTGAATACTCACAATGAATACTTCTAATGAAGTAGTTAGCTATGCTGTATAAACTTCCTTTATTTTCAAGATACCCTGAAAGATCTTTAGCATTATTCCAACTATGTTCTGCAACCATCACGTGTACACAAAAACAATGTATCATGTCACTGTTGTTTTTGTCAATTCACAAGAAGATTCTATTTTTTGTAAGAAAAAATAGGGGCATTTATTTTGTGTTACAAATGTCAACATCAAAACTCAATTTTGTATTTTTTTTATTAGTAAATTATTGATGCAGTATTTCTTAGCTAGTAGTAGTTTAACTTTCAAACTTGACAAAATCGGTGTTCAAATTCAATTTCTGAAACTTACTTATGCACAATTAAACATAATTAAAACAAAGCTATTCACCAAGTACTCATTTCACATAGTTGCCTTGCTAATTTGTGGTAGTTTAATTATATGCTGGTAGATTTGACATTCCTTTAAACTTTCTGCTATCCTAGCTCTTTTATCTGATTTGCTACAAAAAATGCAATTAATGTGATAATACAAACCAAGTCTGCTCTTAATTTAGACTAACAATGCAACAAATACCTCTGCAAGTCAGAAGTCAAAACATGGTGGGCATTTAATTACATTCTCACAAAATTATCAGAAACCTATTACAGTAGATTCATGTTTAGAAGGCACATAGCATTGACAATGATTACATTGATAGCAATCTGAAATACAGAAATACAAGACAAATTTCATCTGATAAAACTCACCTAATTGGTATTTATTTATTAAAGTGCTTTCCCTAAGGCATTAGTGTCATTTTCATTGATGACAATTGAAATGAATAAAGTGATGTCTGTGTACTAAAAATGTTACCTGGAAATAAAATTAAACTAAATATATAATTATTAAGAGCTGAGAATTTCATGATGTTGAATAAGATTTCTGGGTACAATGCACCAATTTCGACAATATTTATTATACAATATTAGACAAAACATCAAGGTTTCAGTTAATCTTGATTGCGATTTTTTCCTTTTTCAAAAAATGGTGCCAAGTTTGGAGGTATTTTCCATTTTTAAAAATGGGATCCACTCCTGACCAGCATCATAAGCAGGTTTATTAACAACCAGGGTTCAAATTATTGAGGAAATAGTGTTCATGAAATTTTAGGGATCACTTTACCTTTAAGACTAGTGATCTGTTGCACTATATAGCGACCAATGATATTGGGTATACTAAATTTGCCATAAAGTGACACAGATCTCCGAATGCTTAATCACATGTATTTATATACAAATTTTGTATTGTGCAGAAATTCACTTATGTGATTGTACACAAGCAAAAGTTGTGCAGCAAATTCAAATACTTCCTAGTCCTGTTTCAATCTCCTGCTGAGTGGAAAAATGTGTTTATAAATCATTTTAGCTCTGCTGATATTTATAATTCAATGGCTGAAAAACCACCAGATGTACATGTTGCAGTTATGAGACATCAAAAGAACTGGATAGCAAGGTAGCAAGTTCTAAGACTGACTAGAAGCTGAGTGGGAAAATGTGTTGATATTACAATGAATGAATTCAGAGGCAGAAAGACAAGGACTGAAAAAATGATGGTTCTGGAAGGATGGACTGTTTTCAAAGTACCAGTGGCCTAGTGGTCCACCTCAGAATCTGGAGGTCACAGGTTTGACTTTATATATATATATATATATATATATATATATATATATATATATATATATATATATATATATATATATATATATATATATTACTAACATCTGCCTTGCTAGGTGCTGGCATTAAGAGTTAAGTGTCAGTAAGTGTCAGTACTTCTTGGCCTGGTGTCAGAATAATGTGACTGGGTGGGAAATCTTGCTATCTGCTAAGGTATGATGCCTTAGTGCTTGATATCACTATAAACTGCCACACTGCAAACATTGTAGCAATATGACTGAAAAATTTTTAAAGCTACCTTAAAAATCCAAATCACACACAAAGTGCTCAAGGTATCACAAATGGGTATTAATGATACATGAAAAGTAAGTTTACAGCGTTTAAAAACTAATGATATGGCAAAATAATTTTACAGGTTAGTTACAAGGTTAAGTTTTAACTCAACAAAATATAATACAACTGGGCAAACAGATTTTTGACTGCACAAATGCATAGTGTATTCAGGAGGCAACAATTCCAAATCTATGCTACTGGTCTGGCAATGACAAGATAATGGACTAAATATTCAAATTTTATTTCCTTTTTATATGTGAAAAATTGCCTATCAATGATATGAAGTTGTCTGGATTGGTTGGGCTAGGGAATTATAATTCTCTGACATTACCAATGGCATTTGGGATTAATGTTTCAAATGCACAATGTATATTACTCTTGTGAAACAGTTCAAATGATGCAATGAACTTGAATGAATTCTGTCAAATTGTAATCATAGCTCTCTAATGAATTTCTGGAGGAGTGCTAGACTCTTCTCTTCACTCATAGAACATTGGGGTCCCCAGCCTATTTCTGAATGTTCCTGGCATAAACTTAGCAGTAATCACTTTCAAAACGGATAGAAAGAAAAATAACACACATTTTAATAATACATGTATTGTATCAGGACTGAATTCATAACCATTTAAAATATCAACAGAAAAAAATATTTAGTAAATAGGATGTAAAATTTAAACATTATACATATTTTTTTTAAAGTTTTTCCCCAAAATAGCACTAAAACCTAAAAACAATATAGAACAAGAAAACTGTCAGCAATCTGTTTCTATCATAATAATAATAAATTAGCTGTTTCACAATTTTTCTTTGTAAGTATGGTAGCATCTCCCCATTCCAAGCGATGAAATTAAAACAAGTCAACTGGCATTCCACTGTATCATATATAAACATGAATTGCCATAATTAAAGAAGGAATGAAAAAAAAGAAAAACCTGAAGAAAAAAACAAGGAATATAGCATAGGCACTACAGAAACAATTACTCAAACTTGGTACCTGTATGATGGTACCCACATGCAAAAACATGTTGCTTCAGACTACTGTTGCAAGAATCTACACAGGCTTTATGTACTAACACTCAAAAATCACCATCAAATGAAAGTTTCACAAACTTTTTTCCCTTTTGTTGGCATTTGTGTCATTTTTATCACAAGTCTGTTTCCCAAAAACTGAAAACTGATTTTCCTTGTTTTTAGAGTTAATATACTTTTCTGCAATCATTTAAAAAGTTTACTGAATCAGAAAGAATCAAAGAAATCAAATGTACTTACATGCCTATCAATCATTTGACAATATTATCCAAATCAGACTAGAAGAAAGCTTTGATTACACCTAGCCCATATTTGCATCTCACTAATTTAAATACTGTTAACACAAAATGTGGCAATCTTTATTTGTCAATTAATCACAGGTGCTCACATGTACACTCCATAGAACTTGAAAGAAAATGTAACTGTACTGCTATAATCTTAAGGATTTACTGCTAATTAGTCACCGGGGGCTTAATGCCCATTTAGTGAAGTCTAGCCTTTAGCTATTTTGCAGGCAGACCATGGCTGACCAGAATATGAAGAGGATCATCTCAGGGAAAACTAGGCACCATCAGGGGGACAATGTTACATAGGTGCATATTTGACTCAGGTCTTTTGACAGCCATATAGGATGTTTTAATATCTTGAACAACATAAAGGCACAATTACAGGTATTCTAATTACTTGTAACATAATAACTGGTAATATAAAATTAATTTTCTTGCTTTTACTTTTAACCTGTTTTCTTGACAATGTTGGTGTATCGGACTGAATAAAAAATCTTTTACATGAATATGAACATCTACATGAAGCATTCTGTTGATGATCACTGTAAACAGAATAACAGCCCTACTCTAATGAGGTTCAGTATACATTTTCTATTGAGTAAAAAATCTGGTCGATTTCAAAGAAGACATGGATCCAGTAATGATGCCTCTTTTCCTAAGAGTGAAGTTCAATAATGATGAAGACTATACTGATATACTGAAGGCAATAATCTATTAGGAAAGGTTAAAATTGCCTGTGTGACACAAGGCACAGAATGAAAGGCAACAAATTACTGTCAAAGGACTGATGTGAACATTTTAATCTGACTTATCTGTTCTGTCACACTAGTCCCACAATGTTATTTATGTTTTAGTGCTACGTCTTACTACAATAATAATGGCCTTGTATAGCGTTCTTAATGTCAGTCACATCTCTCTCGCACACTTAGCATCCTATATTGACACTCTTCCACAAATTGATATGTAATTAAAATACTTACTATGCTGTTTTTATCCTGGTGGAATGAAAATCTGGCACTAGCATCCGCTGACATAAATGTGAATTAGCTGAAATGCAACAGTAGTCTAGAGGAGAGAGGTATGCGGAAGTATTATTCAAGTAGGTAGATTCATTAACCCTTAACCTCATGCAAGCAGCTTTCATGCCATTCTCATGGAAGCGCCTTTGGGTGCCTCTACCCAATTCACATGGAAGCACCTTTTCATGCCTCTACAATGTTCTCATGAAAGTGCCTTTTGATGCCTGCTGTAAACAGCAGCCATTTTGAGGTTTTCGTAGCACCACTTTCAGGAAAACCCTTCTATTAGATACTACATTCGATGGTGTGAATGACCATTATGTCAGATCATGTGGTCATTGTTTATGCTCGAAATCTGCTATTTAAAGTAATTGGGTCATATTCTCCTCTCTCCAAAATGGAGGTTGCAGAATTTTTTAGTACTTACTTTTTTATGATTAGACTCTCATAAATAAAAGCTTCAATAACATTGGTAAAGGCTCTGATATTGATGTAGGCTGCATTTAGTTTTCATAAATTATCAAATTCTGATGATTTAGTGATGTCAACACAAACAAACAATTTGTATATTTCAAGCATGAGAAATGGGAGCCACAGTTGGTCACACAGCTTCATCGGCTTGATGGTGAATAAGTTCTCTCAAGAAATCAAAGCACGCAAAAAAATTCTTCTACAATGATCTGATTCTAATTTTAAACCTTTACACACATGTACCAAAAATAGAATATGGTTAAAACTGTTTAAATGTAACATGTAATACAATGCTTAACAGTTGACAGGCAGGCCTAGATGTATGGAGTCGAACAAGTAACAGGTGTTCTATTTATAGCACACTGCATTGTGTAACTTTGCTGCATGTGTATCAAAGGACTAAAAAGCCATACACTCTGAGGTAAAGGGTTAAAAATAATATTTCAACATAATCCAATTTTAGCATTCCCGGCTTTCATCGCTCTCCAGACGACTGAAATGTAGGCCAACAAAACTTAAAAACAGGTCTAATTTCTTTATGAGAATTTGAATTTATTAGAGAAAAGATCTCATAAGTCTTACTACAAAATTATGACTTTGTAGAAAAGCTCGTTATCGGTTGCCAGCTGTGCCAGATATTCCTGAAAATTTGACTTTCGTTACGATGACAGTCGATATCGAAACACGCTACACAGTGTTAGGCCGTAAGACTCAGACCCCTAAAACATTAAGCGTCGATGTCTTTCATGTATGACTGCTGTCACACGTATAATCTATAAACAAAAACAATGAATTTCATCCTCACAAAGATAGTCAAATTATATTAGACTTCATGTTTGAAACTTTCAATATTCACATTCTGTATGATATATTATTTATTCTCTGGGTCAATCAAGTAAACCGTAAATGTTGAAATCGGTGTGTAGCGTCCGGCTTAGCTTTAACCATCCAGTCACCTATTTTTATCGCACACAGAAATATGAGCATGCTTTTGTATTGTGTAACACTGATTATCTGGTCTAAAATTAACCAGCAGACGCCAAATTGCAGTACTGTCAGGTCATAAATCCTGTAACGCCAAATTTAGCCCGACATGCGTTATAGGCCTATATAATGTAGGACAGGTACGGCACCCAACCTCCAAACAGAACAGCAACATTTCATACAGTGATTGGGTTACCATTACTACAAATTTATCATGCACATTGAAAAACTTACCTCTAACTAAAGAAAAGTAAATGTTGAAACATTAAATCTCGAGAAATGAGTCGGTAAATGTTATATCCCGAACTACTGTAAGAAAGACATACGACGAACACTACACACTGACATCAAATGGACTTTAGTAAGTGCTTGTTGCGGATTTACTCGTCGATAATAATTTAATCAAAATAACTGCTTCTGAACAAATGTTTATGCAAAACCTTTAAAAATTTTGTAAAATAGTTTATATTGATTTTGTTTCTTAATAATATTAAAACTATGCCATAATAATAGTCTAAAAATTAAAATATTTTAAAAAGATTTCCTCTGTGGGTATTATAAGTCTGGAAAATAGAAGAGCCACCGGATGTAAGAATCTTAAGTAGAGACAGTCTTGGTTTTAGTTTCGTAAGTGAACCAAACTCTTTCACGTATTGAAAAGAGTTTTAACTGTCATTTTGAAAAAAAATATACTGAATACACTTGGATCTGAAGGAAAATAAATTTAATTACAAATATTTTCCCCCGAAAAGAACAATGACTGAATATCATTACCACAAATAATAATCACAGCTACCGACTCGTCAGAAAAGAAAAATTGAAAATTTTTATAAATCATTAGACACTTTAAAAATAGATCTTCTTGTAAAGATTGATACTGCGCGGTGCTAAAACTGTCACTATGATATAGCACAGAACTAGCCAATATCAAGATCAAGACCTCAGTAATAAATGTTTTGTAGAAGTAAACAGTTTATCTAACTCATTCAGTTCTTCTTCTTCTTCTTCTTCTTCTTCTTCTTCTTCTTCTTCTTCTTCTTCTTCTTCTTCTTCTTGAAAAACACTTAAATCGAAAGCTATTTAAATTATTTTATCTAATTATTAATGATAGACAAGCTGGCCTTTTTTTCTTGAAATTGTGTTTTCTTATTATTTTTAATGCTTTATTACGTTTTCTTTGACGACGCCGAACCTTTTCTATCGTTTCTATATTTCCTTATTTAGCTCATCTGGCACAAGGCAGTGTGAGATTTCGTTTCCGTAATTACTGACCATCGACCCAGGACAACATAGGTCAGCAGGAAGTAGATGAGAATCTTATATGCATATTTTATAACCACATCAATATAACAAGAACGGTCGGGTTACTTTGAGCTTACGGAATCAAATCAAATGTTTCCATTTCGAAAAAAAGACAAAGGAAAACTTGCCTTCGCAACACCAGACGGGACCTACCAAAGGGTAGCCATGCCATTCGAAGTCCAGAATGCCCCGGGGGTCTTCACGCGCATGATAAGGAAATTACTCGAACCATTAAGGGGGACTGGAGTCGCGAACTTCATGGACGATTTACTGTTAGCGACAGAAACTTGGGACAAACATATCTTATTGAAAACCGTTTTAGAACGACTTCGACAAACGGGACTGACCGCACGACCATCTAAGTACCATTTAGGGTTTAGGAAACTCACCTACCTTGGTCATATCCTTAGCGAAAACACATTGACACCTTATAGTTCAAAGGTCGTCCAACTCAGAGGTGCAGCACGACCGACAATTAAGACGGAAGTTCGATCCTTCCTACACCTAGCAGGGTACTACCAAAGTTACATTGCTAACTTAAGCGCAATTGCAAGCCCATTGACCGATTTGACTCGGAAGAAAGCTCCGACAAAAGATGTATGGACGGACGCATGTGAACGGGCATTTCAGACGTTAAAGGACAGATTGACGTCAGACACAGTAGTGAAATTGCCTGATGTTACTCTAAATTTCGTTTTAAGTACTGACGCTTGTGATAGAGGTTTAGGGGCACTATTATTACAGGAGAATGATGGAACTTTATTTTCTGTAGCTTACAGTAGTAGAAAACTGTTAACTGCAGAGCGAAATTACTCTTTCTCTGAAAAGAAATGTTTGGCAAATGTCTTTGGTTATCTAAATTCCAGCGCTACCTGAATGGTCGTAAATTTATTTTGGAAACTGATCATCAACCTCTTGCTATTTAGCTCCAGCTAAGTTGACAAATGGACGATTAAGGCGATGGTCATTGTTTTTACAACAATTCCAAGTGCAGGTACGGTACTTTAAGGGCGAAGAGAATGTAGGGCTGATTGCTTGAGTAGACTATGGTCATCTTAGGTGAAGGGTTCAACAGAGGACACGGAACTGTAGTAAAAAGATCTATCAAAAATTTGAAGAGTGAAAATCCAAGATTTTACTCTTAATGAGAAGGTTATGTAAAGGAGCAAATTGTTAGGTCGATCTATATTAGAATTAATTATGGTAGAACACACTTAGTTGCATACACGTACTATTAACGAGATTTATGAGTGAAATGGTCACCTTGTACAAGCCATAAAGCACAGATTAGTTCGGGCAAGGCCAGAAGTTATTAGTCATTATTTAAGGACTTAGTTTGTTTAAACTTACCGAACAAGGGTCAAGATTTGTTCTGCTTAGAATTGATTGTAGAAGACAGCACTGTCGTAGCCATTTGTTGATTTGGAGAGAGAGAGAGAGAGAGAGAGAGAGAGAGAGAGAGAGAGAGAGAGAGAGAGAGAGAGAGAGAGAGAGAGAGAGAGAGAGAGATTTTAATGAGTAAAGTTCTCGTTAATCAAAATTCTATCCAAAGGAGAGACGTTTGTCGGAAGGATTCGACTGACACCTAAAGCATGAAGAACGAGGCGAGATAGTCTGGAAAGGCGTTACAACCCAAAACAGTGTGGGAAGAAAAATGACAGTTTGGAACAAAAGGACATGCATCTAGAATTGTTGGAACGAAATAAAGTGGAACGGAAGACATACCGAAACAAAGGAACCGACGTACAGTCTAAGAGGACCTGTGGGACGGAATCAGTCAACAGGTTATGCATTGATGCAAGGCAGAGTTATTCGATATATTCGGACTCGTAAGTCATGATTTTTGGATATTTTCTTAAACAGTATAACTAATCTTAAAATGTCATTTTATTTTTCAAATTCTTAATTAGTTAACACGTAGAGAAAGAGGTGTATCTTTCGAACTGTAAATTTCATATTATTTACTCGCGGTAATTTTTATTGTTTGAAATTCTATTAAATTTTGTCTTTATTTGTAACGGCTGCTCCACTTATTCGTTATAGTTATATATATATATATATATATATATATATATATATATATATATATATATATATATATATATATATATATATATATATATATGTATATATATATGTATATATATATATATATATATATATATATATATATATATATATATATATATATATATATATATATATATATATATATATGCAATAAACTGACGACGAACAGTACGAAACTAGTAACTAACTAGCCTAAGCGCTTTCGACTCTTAGTCTTTTTCAAAGGCAAATACAAAACATATATACGACAAACAAATAAACACAAAAACGTTGTGTTTGTAAACCTCTACGTGGCTGTCTTCACATGTGCTAAAACGGTCTAAACCAAGAAGACTAGAAAATGAAAACTATGCACTAGTAGAATTTATCATTTTCTAAATCTTCTTATTATCCCTCAATTTTTACTATAAGAATAACCGGTATAGAATCAAATATCCGGGATATAATCTGCGTTACATATGTACAAAAAGTAAAAATAGATGTCGCTTTGGCTTGTAGACTTTTAGGGAATTATGCAACGTTTTCAGTTTCCGCAACTAGTCTATACAAGCTGGTTGTATTTATAGTTTTAGCACGTGTTTAGTTTAGCGATAGACGCGTCAAAAGTATTTGCTACTAGAGCAGCATCTGCAACCACAACTGAGGACAAAAGATCGACGATAATATATAACCAAAGCCATTCACACCAGAGATTACAATCCACGTTTCAACAATTGCACCAACAGCAGATACTAAACAGGCAATGATTACAGCAACTAAAAAACTTCTATCACCACGAAGAGAATAAATAATATAAAAACAAGTAAAGAGAACACAACCGATTGAATCAGAGATTGCGGCTTTTAAGTGTGATTGATTTCTGTTTTCTAGTCTTAAAGACTAGTAATTTTATGTGGCGACGATTAATAAAAATGTCAGTTAAATATTATATTAATCTTACAGAAGATGCAGAGGATGTCGCAAACATCTCAATGAATACTCAAACGAACGAAATGAAGCCAGCGTCATAACTTTTAATACACGAGATGAAGACGTGTTTCTTTTACCTCATAAGGCCGTACTTGAAGTGTGTGGGCAAATAATAGATGTAGCTGGTGGTGATATCTAAAATGGTACAGAAATTGGACTTGTCAATATCGGATGAAGCTTGTTTGGAAGCGCACAATATCAACTAGCCAATCAAACAGTAGAAGATATATCGATTTACTTGCCTGTTGCAAGTACAATTCTTAATATTGTTTCGTTTAGCGACGATTGTTAACAATTGGTTGCAACAAACATGAGATGGTTCAAAGATAGTGGAACTGGAATTGCTGTCTCAAATGAATTCATTCTTTCTCGATTGCCGATTGCAGCCGGTGATGATCTTACCTCGGTACTTGTTTTATAACTACAGAACACTGATTAAATTAACACCACCTGCCGAGCTGCTAATGCTGGAGTAACGGGTGCTGTATTAATTAATGTTTGGAATCTGTTAGGTGTCACACCTCCAGGAGCTGCAGATGACGGTACTGCAATGCTTTCAACAGTGAACGCATTAAGGCAATGTTTTCGTGACAGTAATCAACGATGCAATTTAGGTTATAACGTTTGCAGCAGAATCTCGTCAAATAACAGTATTGTTGCCGTTAAGCACAATGTTTGACTTTTGCCGCTATTACAACAAAGTATTTCGTGGACTAAAACATATACTTGTTTTTTATCAAGCAAAATAAAAACAATTGTTTGATTCGATTTGGTGGAGCCGACGCACAGTTCGTAATTGTTATAGTTGCGTTATGGATGCCACAAGTAGTGGTAGTGGCATCAATCAGTAAATCGATAGAACTTGAAGCAATGCTTACCGCGTTCAGGAAAAAATATATTTTCAGCAAAATAAAATATATCAAACCTCAATTCCAAATACACATGGCGTGTCACAAAATCACCAAGTGAGCAATTACCAAAACATTTGTTTGTTGTGTTTCAGCAACAAGTCGGATTAACAATCAACTACAAAAAAATTCCGTATTTGATAACGCTGATGTTAGACGAATCTTTGCAAGAATAATTTTGAAACAATAGCTTGAACGAGCAATTGAATGTATCTTTGCCGCTTACGCCTATACAATAATGCCTCGAGTGTACATATAATAATACCTATAAAGCAACAAAGCAAATATTAACACAACAACAAATTAACACAACAACAAATCAGTAAACTTAATCGCGGTAAACTGTTTCTTCTTAAACTGTATGTTGCGCAAATAACGGCGATGGCAAACGACCTTGTCGTCAATGGAGGTTTTCTTACCACAACTAATACCTGTACTAGTAATACTAGGACCAGCATCATCATCAGGAGCAGTATCAGGAACAACTAAAAAAGCAGTGTCCGGAGATGGTATAAAACAAACGGTATAGTCAAACGTGAAGTTCTTCGAACTTTAGTTTTGTAAAGCACTATAAAAAAATGCCAACCACAAATTGTCAACTAAAAAAAAATCACCCGAAAAAGAGAAATATTTTAAAAACAATAAAATATATTATCAATGTAGATCTACCCTTGAAATTATTTATTATTTTGATGAAATGAATGGTAAAATGGATTTCTATCTTTCTCGGAAATAAACCTTTCCTTTTATGTAGTATGCATTAAAATAGCTAAATTCAAATAGACAATATATATATATATATATATATATATATGTTCAATCTCTTTGGCAAATGACTAAAAAGTTTAGCGATCTATTGTAACCTGAAATTAAAACCGTTGTGTATAGGGGATAGGTAGTGTGGCATTTTCCTTTCCATTTTTAGGAAAGAAATAGCCAGATTAGATTTCGGATTTTCCTGATGATGACTTGGATATAAACCAACCTGTTGTTTATCTCTTTAGACACAGACGATTCCTTAGCTTGTCAAATACAAGATACAGCAATGCCAGTGATAACAAATGTTGAAGTGACAAAGGTAGATAGCTGAGCACAAGAAAATATTGACGTTTGAAAAAATGCCAACGTTAGTAGTGAAGGGGGTTAGAATAGCGACAATGGGAGTTATCATTAAAATATGGCCCGCGGCACTTTGGCGACAAGATTTTTGGCGACAAATGGCACAGCCGAAGGAAGATAGCGACAATGGGAGTTATCATTAAAATATGGCCCGCGGCACTTTGGCGACAAATGGCACAGCCGAAGGAAGATAGCGACAAGGGGAATTTTGTATTAGCACACCCTGGGTTTGTATAGCGACAAGAGAAATGGCCCATGTGGCATGACGTCACGGTACTGGACACTTGTCAACAGTGTAGCAATGTGTAAGTACTGTGACGTCAAGCGTTCGTCGTGTTAGTGAATGTAGTGAGATGTATGTTTTATAACTTATACAGGCAATTTGTTATTGAAAAGTATAATCTTTTCGAGGCATGGAAAGTGGCCCCGAAAAGGGCCTTTGTTTTCATCTTCTTTTTATTGTCTGCATTTCTTCCACCATTGTCTACATTTTCTCTAAAATTCCTCTCTTTTTCTTTTTTACTTCTTCTTCGTATGGCATCCAGTCTGGATGTCCCATATCTCTAAACTTTTTTTGTATCTTCATCCAATTTTCATTCAGTTTTTCAAAGTCTTTTTTCTTCTTTTGGTTTTCTTTCTCCTTTCTTTCTTTTGCCCAGGTTTCCTTAATTTTCTTGACCTCTTCTTCCAGTATTTGTTTGATATTGCCTTCGCCTTTCTTCATGTGATCTGCACCTTTTTTTCACAAAATCCCATTCTGTTAAATGGAAGATGTCTTCCATATAGCATCTCACTTGGATAACATCATCCAGAATCTGTTTCATGGTTCCCACTTTAAAGTATTTTGAATTGACGATTCCTCGTATTTTGTCTGCTTCTTCTATGGTTATCAATTGTAACTGCTAACTGGTTACTCTTAGTTTGTTTATCAAGTCCTCAGTAATTGTTAACTTCCATTCTTGGTTAAGTTTGTCCAGTTCGTGCACTCCATCCACGAACCAATACCAAGTATCTTTTAACTGAGTAAATAGCTCTAGACTTCCAGTCATTTTGTATTCTGTGTAGAATGGCACGAATGTTGAACACTAGGGTTTTATATACGTAAAGCACGGACGTGAATGAAAACATCCCTTAAACTCACTTCACATATGATATTCCATCTCATCAACGAAAGAGAAGCACAAAAACACACCCTATACCATCTCATCAACGAAAGAGAAGCATAAAACCCAAAATATACCATCTCAACAAAGAAAGAGAAGCACAAAAAACACACCCTATACCATCTCATCAACGAAAGAGAAGCATAAAACCCAAAATAGACCATCTCATCAACGAAAAAAGAAACATAAAAAACACACCCTGTACCAACTCATCAACAAAAGAGAAGCATAACAAAAAAAAATTTACTATCACATCAACGAAAGAGAAGCACAAAAGGCACACCCTATACAATCTCATCAACGAAAAAGAAGCATAAAACCCAAAATATACCATCTCATCAACGAAACGAGCAGCACAAATCATACCCATCACCATCTCATCAACGAACGCGAATGTAAACACACACGCACGCACACACACACATCTTTATTGAAGTGAGTGTTTATAGTTACACTTCACTATATTTACACAAGTTGGCAAAATGGCAAATTGAAAAGTATTTCTTTTTTAGAGATTTGGTTAGCCCTGAAAAGGGCTGTTTTATTGAACTCCAATGACATCTGGCTAATGCTGACATCTTCCAGGACGAGCACCGCACACACATCGTCGGCTCCAGTCATTCTCCCAATTTATTGCTCTGACCTGCAGAGCAAACGGAGCTTGAGTGGCTTCACTATCCCACTCCTCCGTTTGTGGAATAGTGAAGACCTGCTGAACCTCTTGTCTTCGTGACCAGAGTCGGGGATGAATAACTGGTCTCTGCGGTGTAACTGCTGCTGCTGCTGCTGGAGGTGTCCTCACCTCAGGTAGCACCTCACACACGAGTTTTACCATGGGGTGCAGCAAGATCCCTCGCTGGTTCTCTATCTCCTCTTCTTTCTTCTTTGTATCCTCCACTTCTTTCTGTCTGGCTTCTTCTTTGTAAGCCTCCATAGTCAGTTCGTCCAGGAGACGTCTGGCACACTCCAGGTGTCTTTGGAGTTCAATAAGTTTTGAAATTCTTTCGCTCATCTTTAATGTGAACAGGTCCACAATGGGAGCTAGACTGACGCGTGTTCGCGTTTATATCCTTGGAGAACGGGCGTGATGAAAAACATCCCCTAACTTTTTATTATGATATGAAACGCGCGGACTTAAAAGAAGTTCTCACGTTAACTTTTTTGACTTACCAACACAGTCAGATTTTTTTTGTATGTTGTTGGACAAGACAGGGAGAAAAGGGTGGGTTTTGTTTGTTTTACTGATCCCCCAAAAATTGAAGTGTTTATAGTCACACTTCTAAAATTTTAAAAATTTTTAGGCAAATGAAACAAGTATATCTTTTCGAGAGTCTTGAATAGCCCTGAAAAGGGCTGATTGTTTTTTTTGACGAAGAGTAAAGGCAATCTTAGCTTGAATTTTACTGTCTAAGATTGCAACCCCGTCTGGCAGCAGGTTTTCCTACACGATAAGGTCTGCTTCTGCGAAAAGAGAAAGAGAAGTCTTTGGTGTCTATTCGACAGTCCACAAATCCTTTGTCTGGTTCTTGTTGTTGATATTGTTGTTGTTGCTGCTGCTGTTGCAGCTCTTCTCTTTGCCGCTTCTGAATTCTGTATTTCTCAGTCCATTCTTCTTTTTCTTTCTCAATTTCCTCTCTAAAGACATTCTCTATGAGATCTTGGGCTATAGAGAGCATTCTGACATTCTCTATCTCTTCAGGCTTCGGTATCAGGTTTAGCCTGACACGATGTAATTGAACGTAAGCTTCGTTGAGTTTAGCTAGTCTGGAAGGCATCTTCGTAGGATGACGAGTCAACAGTGAATGGTCAGACTGGAGACCCGTTCGCTTTGGTACAAGCGCGGACGGGATAGAAAACATCCCTACTGAGTTTTAGTTATTGAAACGTGAGGATAGCTCATGTCATGAGGAGGGATAGAGAGAAAGTCAAAGAGCATATATTCAAACTGTGGGTCTTTTGTTATAACTAAACAAACGACAGACACGTTTTTTCTTCAAAATACAACATTTTTATTCAACTAAAAATGAATAGAATTAACAAGCAACAAGGAACAAACAACATTTTAATTTAAAATACAAATTATTTTTGACAAGGTTGACAACGTTGTGAAATCATGTGAGATTTCCATTGATTCATATCACGAGGCCATTAATGTACACTACGTTTTCTAGCTAAAGACAAAAGATAACCATAACGGTCACAAAACAATCGATCTACATTTTCATCATTTCTAGAAGAGTCACGATCAAAAAAAGTGACTAAATGTTCTAAAGAATGTCCCAGACTGCGATGATGAAGAAAATACACACAATATTGTCCACACACCATGGAATCGTTGCTTTGTAACTTCACATTATTGAATCGTGTCGTCTGGGCATTTCTTCTCATAAAGTCAATGATATCGTTTTCCAAAGGTGGTAATCCATACGAATCAAAATACTCCACACAATTGACTTGAGGAAAGCACACGGCTACCAAGTGAGTTCCTGGAAGATGACTGTCGTCTGTGTTGATGACATAAGCTTGGTGGTCCTGAGTTTTGCGATGTGGGAGTTCATCTTTAGCACACACCACAGGATTCCAAGAAGCAGTATACGAACTGTTATTCAAAAGGTAATAAAGTTCCCAGGTATCCATATTTTCTGCTTGTTTTGTTTCTCTTGTTTTTTCTTCACAGGTGATGATAAGTCATCAATTCAATTCTGACTTTTTGCTTGAAAAGTTCTGACATGTAACCGTTTCTTCGCCTGGTTTCCCAACTCTGGGCTAAGAGAGCTTCGATGTGATAGATCTCTCGAGTAGTCAGTGGAGGACAGGAATGATCACACAAGCCTTTATACCACTCATGCAACACGGTTTCTTCTGCGATGAGACTCCAAGCTTCGTCCAGATACTCGTCCAATTTTTCTTCTTGACTTATCATGAGACATTTATCGTGTTGAATTTGACTGGGATGATCTTTTTGACATCCATAGCAATCTTTCTTGACCAGTTCCGTAATTTTATCTGCCAAGTGTTTAGCAAAACAGGAGACTAAATGTTGTTCTTGTTCTGGCCATCTTGACTTCACGACCTCGTTTATTTTGGGGCCTCGAGTGGCCGAGTGGTCTAAAGCGCTGTCCGTTACGGATCACTGCCATCTCACCTCTGTCTGCGTGTGTTCGAGTCTAGGATTCGGCGAATGTGGATATGTGAGAAAGCATGCCAGTAGCTTCTCGTGGGTCGGTGGTTCTTTCCGGTGACTTCCCGGCTTCTTCCTCCACCATTAATACTGGCCGCCATGAATAGCCTATCATGTGCTGAAAATTGGCGTTAAGCCCAACAACAACAATGACCTCGTTTTCTTTGTCTTCGTCTTTGAAATTGGTTTTCACGGTATCCTCAATTTCCATGGATTCTTCCACTTTCAAAGAAGGATGTGTCCTCCACAGTGACTAATAGTCTAGAATAACTTCTCTCAAACTGTTGATTTCTATGGTATTATCGAATTCAGCATACAGGATGACGTTCGTTGTGTGGGGTAGAGGATCTGCAAACTGAAGATCCACTCGCAGTTGACCGGATTTTATAGGGTGGAAATGTCCCTCGTCACTGCCTTGGTCTGGAGTGAAATCAAAGGCCCACAAAGTGTATCCTCCAGCATAATCGTCGTACGAAACGCCGTGACTGGTGTTGGTTCCTAGTTGACCTGTAGCTTCGTACAGGGACAAGTACGATCTCAAGTAATTCTTCTGGTCAAAGTTAGGTTCAAAGGGTCTGGTACACAGAGTCTTGCCATCGCGACTGACTTCAATTTTGGACACTTTGTAGTGGTTAAACTCAAAAGGATTTTCATTGTTGGCTCCGTTGAAGGCTGCATTGCTAACGATGCCAACGATTAAACGTTTGGGTAACTGGCCTTGGAATAGATGATCTTCGATCTTGGATCGGAGTCCAGTAGCAATAGTGAATGTTTTCACTTCTACACGCCGTATCGGATACTTGGCAGTGGTTCTGCTCAAGGTGTGACTGATGTCGTTTCCCGCTTTAGGTAACACTTCTACGCGACGCACGTAAAGTCTGGCTTCTTGAATTTCGGTTTTGTAGTGGACATTTTCTTCAGCCATCAAGTGGAAAGCCGTACTGCTACGATTCAATCTCAGACGAATATCTACTCCGTTCAGCAAATACTTCTCCTGCAACCACATGTCCAAATGCAAACGATCCATCAGTTCTAAATTATGGGCTCCCACGATTTTCTTTTGACGAGCAACAAATCCTTTATTGTCTTCATCTAGTTCGTCGAACTTTTCTGGTGTGTCAGGTTTCCAAATCACGCAAGCATCCAGATGAGTGTTCTTGGCCTCCTTTCCGTACGTCAAGAGATTTTCTAGGTACGCTCG
Source organism: Potamilus streckersoni (assembly GCA_016746295.1). NCBI lineage: Eukaryota > Metazoa > Mollusca > Bivalvia > Unionida > Unionidae > Potamilus > Potamilus streckersoni. The sequence goes on from JAEAOA010000563.1 coordinate 379,888, forward strand.
GTAAGGGTAAGTATCCATGCTACTGCTGATCAGTTTGTTATTCAAGTACAAATCCACTTCGCTAAACAAGGAATGCATGAAATTGTTGACGGGAGCTACTTTGGCATCATCTGTTAGATTGGAACCGTCGGATTTTTGCACTTTGACTTTCAGATACAAGTAACTGCTATTCAGATCGATGTAATCTTCCGGTTGTCCTTTGATTTCAAACTCGATGGGAGCGGAATCCGTCAAAGAGGAAACAGGATGAAATTCGACCCATTGGGATTCTTGCATGGTCATCATAGTGGGTGGCATGGCAAACAGATCCAGTTCTGACTTGGAACAGGCACAAGACTCTCGGTGCATCATTTTCTGTTGTTTTTTTTGTTTACAATTTAATAATCAAACACGTCTAAGTCTCGAACAGTTTTTCTTTTCTTAGTCTTTCTAGCTTTGAGAGTATGAAGTCCTTTGAAAGGGTGTTTTCGTCGTCTTTTTCTGCCTTGTCCTTGTTGGAACCTCAGAGAAGCAGGAATGCCTGACTCAGCAGCAAACGTGGCATTTATAGGATTTTCTCGTCGACCCAAAATATCTTTGCCTGTTTGAAGCAAAACATTTTTACCTGCTCGTAAGAAAGCTTCTTTGGGGTTTTGTTTGTCAATGATGACATCGTGGAGAAATTCTTTACCGTGTGTCATCGCAGCATCTTTCAGGGCGTGCAATCCCCGTGTCACCATTGGTTTTAACACAGGAACCACAGTAGGAAAGACCGATTTGAGCATATCCCCTAAACCATGCCCTCGTTGTCGAGTGACTCCTTGGTACACAGGGTACATGACTGACAAAAAAGTTTTTTAGAGTACTCTTTTTCGAAAATGGAGTTTCACAGTGAGTTTCCCTTGGGTGAATGGAATATTTTGTCCCAGATCTCCTTTTATAGTTATGTTGACAGTGTCAAAATACGACTTACTGACAGGTAAATAGTGAGGATGTACAAATTCACGGTGAACGTGATAGGTGTTTCCACCTTCTTCGTCAGCAGCCGTGGCAGAATCCACTTTGAAAGGAATGACACGCAGTAACGGTACAGAGGTGTGACCTACTACGTTGTACTCCACTACATCGGAGTACACAAAAATCAAATTCAGTCCTTGGTTCATTACTACAGGGAAATGAAAATGTTTGGCAAAATCCAAATTGTTACCTATGGGTGGCATTTTGGTTGGATGATTCTTGACCATTTCGGGGTTTCCACCTGAAATGTGATACAATTCAGGACAAAATGTAATGGCCCAGACTTTGTCATGTGAAAATTTCATCAGGAGTCGATAAGCTATTTTGTGGTATTCAATCTTGACACTTTTTTTAGTTTTCTCCAAGGCTTTTTCAAACATGATATTGAACTTGTCAGCAAGGGTGTTCACCAAATGTTGACCGCTAAAATAATAACCTGAAGGAATTTTCATATAAGTGGTTCGATTAGTGGCAGGAATCTTTGTTTTCGGAAAGTCAACTTTATCACTGCGTTCATCCATGACTTGTTGCACTTGTTCATCTTCAACTTCTACGGATACAGTGTTTTGAGTTTCAAGGATGTTTTTAATTTGTGTTGGGTGAATAATTTCTACCAAAGCCACTTCCCAATAGGCTTCGTCATCAAATTGAATGGCCTGAGGTAATTTGGCCGTGTAACAGCACAAAGTGTTTTTGGGAAACACCTCCATGGAACTGTCACTGGGTAAGGTTAAGTAAAATTGGTTGTTCATAATTCCACAGTTCTAGTGTCCGAGGAGTCACTGGAGACCAGAGGAGTGTTTAAAAGAGAATGGTTAGGATGAATGTTGGAACTGACGTTGGACACCAGACTCCCGTTGTTGTTGTTTCCGTTAGAGGAATATTTTAGGGACGGGTTGGGAAGAAGGTAACCAATGCAACTGCTGAGTAAAATGGTCCACAATTGTTTGTCTCCTTGTTGTAAACTTAGATTGGCAATGTCTGCTCCGATGACACAATACACCACAAAGATTTGGCAGAAAAAGACGATTTGCGTTTTAGGCACACGTTCTCCACACCACACCCACAAGGGTTGCTTTTGTAGATCTTGCAAAGAAGAACTGGGGGAAGAAGCGTTCACAGTAGGAACTGAGGGTGTATTGAAGACCATGATGGTCACTTCTTTTTATAGTCAATGATTTGAGAAGCGTTAATCCAAGAGTCAAAACTTGACGGATATCCTTTCCAATGTACTTTGACTTCTTTGACACGTCGTTTTCCCACTTTTCGTGTTCTTCGATCGAGAATGCTTTCGATTTCGTACACGTCGTCTTCTTTTTTGGTCACACGTTGTAACTCGGGTAAGTAAAACGTTCCTTTTAACACTTCTCCGTTCATGTCTTCCAATTTATAGACGGGAGGATAACGACCACGCACTCGTTCAGTGATACGAAACAATTCGGTGGTCCAGTTGGGCAAGTAACCTTTGTCGAAAGTACGTTTGGTTTTGCCAATGCGTACCCAATCTCCTGTGGCTAATTGTCTACCTTTCTTGGAACTAGTGACTGACGGGGACGTACCAAACAGACGCTCGAAGACGGTCACTTCGTTGTCGGGAGTCACTTCTTGAGGGGCACGTCCAATGCTCCGATGGTAAGATTGGTTGTACGATTGAACGAGGTGTGGCAAGATGTCTATGTACTTGAGAGTGTGTTGATGCGTAAAATATTTCCACATGCGTTCTTTCAAAGTGCGTTGAAAACGTTCCACGATACTGGCTTTAGTTTCGGGATTCTCGATGGTAAAAAAATGAATGTCACGTTTCTTCAATTCTTTTTTGAAAGCTTGGTTTAGAAATTCGGTACCTTTGTCGGCTTGCCATCGAAGAGGGTGACGACCACTTTGTTTCAACACCAGTTTCAAGGCTCGCACTAATTCACTGCTCGATTTGGAAGTCAAAGGCACGACCCAAGCAAATTTGGAAAAGACGTCGATGACACAAAACAAATATTTGTAGCCACGATTGTAGGTGGCCAAATGAGAGACATCGGCTGAATCCGCCTGCCATTGATGATCGATACCTTCCACTTGGGTGCGACTTCTTGAAAATTTTCGTCGAATAGGTTTGTGTAAGGTGTACGTAGCTTGTTCTTGTAACCATCGTTGCACTTGAGGTAAACAAACACTTTTCAGTTTTGTTTTGGCAGCACGATAAATTTTTGAACACCTCCGTAGCCAGCTGGATGAGATGGATCGTAGTAAATGCTAGCTAAGACCTTCTCCATTATTTCTTTTTTCTTTTTTGTTTTTTTAATAAGTGATCCAATCTTCGCTGATGCTTTTCGCTATGGAGCGAGAGGGTGGTTTGGAAACGGCTTTACGTGTTCGATGTGCCACAGGAGTCGAAGTGGAAGGTAGTTTTGGTAATGGTGTTGGAGGTGGTAATGGTGGTAAGAGAATTTCTTTGGTTTTCTTGTCTTTTTTCACTTCTGGTTTCCCTTCTTTCTTTTTTACTTCTGTCGAAGAAGGAGTGGACATCTTCTTTTTAACCCAAGCTTTAAATTCTTTTCGTTGAGGTGTAGGGGAAGGGGTCAACAAGGACGTTGCAATTTTACTAGGAAGAGGAGCTGCTGGTGGTGTTTGAAAGACTTCTCGTACCTCTTCTTCAGGTATCCGTGGGGTTGCTTCTGTCTTAACCGCTGAGGTAAGTGGTGGTGGTGGTGGTGGTGATGGACTTTTCATCAGGGCTTTAAAATCTTTCAAAGAAGGTACAGCTGTTTCGTCTAATGCTTTTTGGTGAAAGAGATGCAGTCGTTGCAACAATTGACCGTACCGTTGAGATTTTTCCGTTTCGGACAAATCGCTACGATCCATCAACGATTGCAATTCGTGTTGTAACTGTGACATTTCGGTCAAATGAGGATTGGGAGGTAATTGTGGGGTCCGTTGTTCTTGCCAACGATGGTATTCCATCCATCGTTTATAAGGGACTAAAGTCAGTTTTCGTCCTTCCATTAGATTTCAAGAATCACGTCTGGGATCTTTTGACTCCAGTGTTCTCCTTTTATCTTCGTCCTCCCAGGATAGTTCCAAGTGATCCCAGAACTCCTTGCAACAAGGGTTGTGCTATGTTTCCCAGCAAGGGTGCTAACCAGCGATTGAAAACCGATCCCGAGTTTAAGCGTATCGTGGAAAGTTACAAGCTGGCGGACCCTCTAAACCCAAGGGAGAGTTTGTACGGAGGACGGACGAATGCCACCTGTTTGCTGTACCAAGCCGACGAGGAGAAAGGAGAAGAAATCAAATACTTGGACGTTTGTTCTCTGTACCCATACGTGTGCAAGTATTGTCATTTTCCCGTAGGTCACCCACAATTGCTGACCGAACACATTGACGTGGACAATATTCGACAATACGAAGGACTGATCAAGTGCAAAGTCTTGCCTCCCACGAATTTGTACCATCCCGTGTTACCCCATCATTGCCAAGGAAAACTGATGTTTCCTTTGTGTCGCACTTGTGCTGAAACGTGCAACCAAAACCACCCTTGTCAGCACACACAGGAAAAACGTGCTTTGACGGGAACATGGGTTAGTGTAGAATTGTTTAAAGCTCTGGATCTGGGATACCGACTGTTAGAAGTGTACGAAATTTACCACTTTCCCAAGACAGAAAAGTACCACAAGGGTGACGAGACTCAAAAAGGCATTTTCTCAGAGTACGTAAATGCTTTTTTGAAACTGAAGCAAGAAGCCAGTGGCTATCCTTCCTGGTGTCACACTTCCGAAAGTCAAAAGAAATTCAAAGAGAAATACTGGGAACAGGAAGGCATCACTTTAGACCACGTGGAAAAAAACGAAGGAAGGCGATCGTTTGCCAAAGTGATGTTAAATTGTTTGTGGGGCAAAATGGCACAACGTCCGTGTTTACCCAAAACGGAGTATTTGTCACAACTTTTTCGTTACTTCCAGATGATTCATGACAAAACCAAATTCATAAAACACGTGGACGTCGTTCGTGAGGACTTGCTCTTAGTTAATTAGGAAGAAGAACTGGACTTTGTAGAAGCCAACGAATTTGGAAATGTCATCATTGCGGCTTACGTGACAGCTCATGCTCGCTTAAAACTATACGAAGCTTTAGAACTGTTAGGAGATCGTGTGTTGTATTTTGACACGGACAGTTGCATCTACATTAGTCGTTTGGGTCAAGAGCAACCTAAAATCGAAGGAGACCGTTTAGGAGCCTGGACAGACGAGCATCCCGAGGACAAGATTCTAAGTTTTGCTAGTGGCGGTCCAAAAAATAACGGTTACGAATACCGTAACCCTCAAGGAAAAGTGTACACGGAGTGTAAAGTGAAAGGATTGACTCTCAGTTATCGCACCAGTCAAGTGGTGAACTTTGGCGTACTCAAAGAAGCCTTGCAGTCTGGTCAGGATGGAAACTTTAAAGTGACCACTTACCAACCTAACAAGATTGTGCGTTTGCCCACACATCAAATCGTCAGTCGACCTTTGGAAAAAGTCTATCAAATCGTGTATCAGAAGCGAGTACGGCTTCCTAACCACTTCACTTTACCGTACGGACACGCTGATATTGCTCAGCATATAAAAAGGGACAACGTTCAAGACTAATAGTTCATTTGGACTACCAAGACCAAGAGAAAAAAAGATGAATCCTTTTACCCAGCAAATATCCAGCAAGAGTAAACTTGAGTGCGATGCTGTACCTTGCGATGACGTAGATGCTGTACGCTGTGACCTTAGCGATTCAGTACCACATTATCGTCATGGGAACTTTGCAAAGACGACCAAACCTATCCTGGAAACGAGTGATAATGATGGTATACGTGTCAATCCTGACGGATGCGAAAGTGATGCCGCTCGTCATCGTACACCTTTTCACATTATCTGTGGATGTCATCCTCCACAACAAACGCTTCGGTTACCACCCTACGGATGTCACGTAAAACTGAGCAAACTTTTGCATATCTCACCTTACCCTCATCGAGGTGAATCTGCACAATACGAATATTCGTTTCCTGTGCGTCTGCCAGAATACTCTGATTATGAAAGTCGGATCCAAACCTTTCGAGGTAAATGGCCAAAATATCTGGGAGGACCTACCCCCGAAAATTAGCCAGAGCTGGATTTTTCTACTTGGGTGAAGGGGATAAAGTCAAGTGCTTTAGTTGTGGCGTGTCACTTCACGAGTGGGAACAGAAAGATTCCGCTTACCTGGAACATGTTCGTTGGTCTCCGGATTGTCATTACGTACCTTTAGTGGGACCTTGTCCTTTATTCAAATTCAACCATGTCAAGTAAGAAAGTAGCCACAGGGTTAGGAGTCCAAGGTCGGGTCACCCCTAGTCAAGTATTTAAACCTGACATCAACATCAATCTTCAAACATTACCGCTGGAATTGCAAGAGAAGATCTACAAGGACATTTGGCAGAGTCTTGCTAGTGCCAAATCTCAATTGGTGACTGTTGAACGTTTGTGTCGAGAAATTCACAGGAGGAAAGTGAAAGAAGTCAACCAACAAGTTCGATGTCTCTGGATCAAAGTTGTGTTCATTCTTTGTTTTCGCTTTAGACCATTTACAACGGAAGATTTTATTAACATTCTGGACCGTTATCCTGAATGGCAGTGGAATGAAATAACTCACTACGTTCAATACTTTCGCTCTAAGAGAAGTGTTTAGGACATGGTTATGGATCCTTTACTAGAGAATATTCGTGGTTTACCTGTGGAATTGTGAGAACGAATTTATCGAGAGTTGGTCAAAATACAAGTCAAACGCAAAGAACTATTGCATCCGTTACGTCACCGATGTTTGAACCACTGGTACCTCAATGCTATAAAAGGATTGATTCTGAAGAAAGTGTTCAAGTGGTCAGACATTAGTCAACATCGAGTGGGAAAAAAGTGTATTGTTAGTAGAGATTATATGTACTTCCAGTTACACTTACTGAATCGAATTCCAGAAGACAAGTTAGAGAGTTACCACAATCTTGAACAGTTTGTAAACTTAGTGGAAGAGGAAACTTCTGATCGACTAGTCACATTTCAGTTAGTGACTAGAGAATTTAGATTCGAGAATGGAATAAAACGACTATGTTTGTGGAGAAATTACGGTTATATGCTGGCGAAAAAAAAGTGACTATAAAATCGTTCTACCATGCCGTAACCGTTATCATTGTTGATTCAACAGATTCCTTGGAAGGAGATCCATGACCATATTCAAACAGTGGAGGATTACCATTGCCTTTTACGAGGACTGTGTCCATTGAATTGGGGACGACGTATCGTGTGTGTCTTAGTGACTTGCTTTCTGGGATTTCGTTTACCATCCGATGATTTGTGGACACTTTACGAACAGTACGTACCACTTCAAAAACAAAAATATGAAAGTAATGCCTTTAAATGCTCACGAGAAACTCATTCTCCTGAAAGCTTTGCGCTTTCATTTGGATACTTCTAAACCTTTACGGGAAAACAAGATTCGTCAACTTTTAGGTACCGAAGAGGTGTATGAGGATGTGTGTATAGATTGTGACTTACACTCTCACTGGACAGATGTACGTGACTGGAAAAGTGTGGGTTTTGAGGCTTGGACTAAAGAAGTGGCTAACTATGCCCGAGATTTGTAATCCTGAAACATTAAAACGTTCCGTGAAAAAAGTCACTTTTCATTCTGTGTTAGTGACAATACCAGAAGAAGAAGAAGAAGAACAGTCTGTCACGGAGAAAAACCATTCTCTTCAGGACAGGACGGTCCTTGACCTTTCCGAAAGACCATTCCAGGAGAACCTTTGTGTGACAGTACCAAACCATGTACAAACGTTTAGAACATTACGCATTATCCCTAGGACACTACATTTGAATGACAAAAAAAGTTGTAAAGTAGAAATTTGTTTATATTCCACGATAGTTGTGTTGATGTGTCTTTTATTCATGTACTTAACCATTTGGCTATTATGTATTTATGTCTTTCGTGTTATTTCATTTTAATGTTTGCAATAAACGTGTCCTGAAAAAGTATAAAAACTCTTGTATTGTTTGTCATCGTGTTACACGAAAGGTGACATTCCTGACGCTACCATGGCTACCTCTACTGTCTCTGCTCCCTCTTCCTCCACTTTCAAAGTCATTGACGAACATTTAGACCGTGCTAGTTGGGATGCCTTGTATCTTCGACATCCCTTTAACATGCTCATTGCTGGACCTAGCGGTTCAGGCAAAACCGAATTTGTCAAACGTTTGATCGAACATAAACATCATTTGATCGATCGTCCACCTCAACGTATCGTGTGGTGTTACAAAGAGTGGCAATCCGCGTACAACTTTCTACGAGAAAGTCAAGGTGAATCCATTGTGTTTGTGGAAGGCAAGCCAGGCAAGGCGGCCGCAGCGTAGCGCGGACGCCCTTGCCATGGCTGGCCAGCCCATGCCCACTCCCTGGCAAGCCAGGCAAGGCGGCCGCAGCGTAGCGCGGACGCTCTTGCCACGGCTGGCCAGCCCATGCCCACTCACTGGCAAGCCAGGCAAGGCGGCCGCAGCGTAGCGTGGACGCTCTTGCCATGGCTGGCCAGCCCATGCCCACTCACTGGCAAGCCAGGCAAGGCGGCCGCAGCGTAGCGCGGACGCTCTTGCCATGGCTGGCCAGCCCATGCCCACTCACTGGCAAGCCAGGCAAGGCGGCCGCAGCGTAGCGCGGACGCTCTTGCCATGGCTGGCCAGCCCATGCCCACTCACTGGCAAGCCAGGCAAGGCGGCCGCAGCGTAGCGCGGACGCTCTTGCCACGGCTGGCCAGCCCATGCCCGCTCACTGGCAGGCCAGGCAAGGCGGCCGCAGCGGAGCGGGGCCGCTCTTGCCATGGCTGGCCAGCCCATGCCCGCTCACTGGCAGGCCAGGCAAGGCGGGTGCAGCGGAGTGGGGCCGCTCTTGCCTTGGCTGGCCAGCCCATGCCCGCTCACTGGCAGGCCAGGCAAGGCGGCCACAGCGGAGCGGGGCCGCTCTTGCCATGGCTGGCCAGCCCATGCCCTCTCACTGGCAGGCCAGTCAAGGCGGCCGCAGCAGAGCGGGGCCGATCTTGCCATGGCTGTCCAGCCCAAGCCCGCTCACTGGCAGGCCAGGCAAGGCGGCCACAGCGGAGCGTGGCCGCTCTGGTCATGGATGGCCAGCCCATGCCCGCTCACTGGCAGGCCAGGCAAGGCGACCGCAGCGGAGTGGGGCCGCTCTTGCCTTGGCTGGCCAGCCAATGACCGCTCACTGGCAGGCCGGGCAAGGCGGCCGCAGCGTAGCAGGGCCGCTCTTGCCACGGCTGGCCAGCCCATGCCCACTCCCTAGCAAGCCAGGCAAGGCGGCCGCAGCGTAGCGCGGACGCCATTGCCGCGGCTGGCCAGCCCATGCCCATCACTGGCAAGGGCCCCAAAGGGGAGCACGAGTGGGCCCCTCTTGCCTTTTTGGCCAGCCATGCCCAAAAGGAGGCCGGGAAGGCGGCCCGCTTTGCGGGCGTTTGCCATAGGTTTTTTTAAAATATAGTCTTTTATGAAGATGTACTTCAAAAACTTTGTAGGAGGTTATGTTTCAAACTATTTTAATTATTTCTTTGATCAGTTCAATTAAGGAATTATAATTTATCACACTGTTGTAAGAATGAAGATTAAGGAGAAATATATAGATGACTTCGTGGGGTTGTTAAAAAGAAATGACCGAATATATAAGTTGAAAATCGCATCTGACAACGGAATAATCTTAGCCTAATAAGAGCTATCTAACAGCTTTGAATCCCCTAACAATGGTTTGAGTATTAAGATGCAGTACACGCATAGTTTACCTATTTTGTAGGGAATTCGTTACTTTTAAATAGGTAAATAATATCCTCGTATTTATTAATGTCATGAACATAGCTTAACATTCAATACATTGGGAGCAATAAAAGGATACATTTATTTTATTAAAATATATTCGTTCAGCATGTTTAATAATTTGTTACCAAAATATTTAATCACGTATACCTCAAATTGCTAATACATTCGTTCTATCATATGAATTATATCTTTTTTGGCGAATTCCATGCAAAACCGGTATGTTATTGGTAACATAATCACTAATGGGATTTAAATTCAAATGTAATATTTCCGTTACCTCAAGTGATGGATAATTTTTCCCCTAATGGAATTTCATCAAATCTCTCAAATAATAACATTTCAAAGTGGGGAGCTATCTAGTGAAAATGAATACGGATTTGTTTTCCATCAAAACCTTAGTTATTTCGTTCCCCCATAAGTTACATTATTCTCACAGCAAAATAATTCGTTTACTCACAATTAAATATTTGTTGTAACAGATTAAGTAATATGTATTTCGTTTAATTTTTAACAAAGTTTCTAATGTTTCCATTCAAAAGCATATTTATTTTGTTACTATTTAAAATAATCATTTGTTTCAAGTTTGATTCATTAATTAAATTTAGCGATTTTGGTGTCATGTCCCTGAAGGTTATTAATTCTGCCCATCAAAAGCCCGGGTTACGAATTATATACGACACAATCACTGTTACTTTTCAGAAAACATCTTATACCATTCAGTGAACCGCCATCAAGTCTGCAACTAAAATCTAGAGGTCTTTAAAATGAAAACAGAGTTTGAAATTCGATGAAGCATAAATGTAATATATTCTTTATATTCATATAATAAATCAAAGTACCATCATGGTTGTTTGGTCAAATTGCATGGACATAATGGAATGCACGGGGCAAAAATTGCTTCAGTACTTGGCTATAAAAATGTGAGAAAAAAGACCATTCTATCATGTTGGCTCCCCCCTAGAAGAGCACGACGTCTCAATAGACGGAATATTTGCCAAAGGACCAACTTATATCTGGCACATATTATTTTATCGACCATAAGTTGACATGAACGTTAGGTTTTTAGGCATGGAGTTGTATCGTCGGATATTCAAGAATATATTGTATGGCTTTATGTGTTCAGAAACCAAGAATCACTTTCATCTGAAGTAGTGCTGGTAAATTTGTGGAGTATCCACTTGCGTAAGAGGCGACCTTGGTTTGTTATTTGAGGGAGACTAACATACACCCAAAAATGAAACACATTAATAAATGCATTTTAGAAGGTGGCTATGTACCCATAATTGAGGATGGAGTTTTAATGGGGATATTTTCGAAAAACATTGTCAGAATTCAGATTTTTGTTCTACCCTTCATAACGTAATCGAAAATGATGGTCACTTTGTTATTCACAACTTTTGGAACAAAAGCACATTTTACCTCAGTCCCAGTTAACTTTCATGGGATTTATGATTCAGGTATAAACCCCACTAAATTTAACCCTATTTATATAAACAATTATATACATTGTATATAACAAATGACTAAACATTGATCATTAAAATTATTCTTATCACAAGTTGAACAACCCTGCTCAAGTGAAATTTTGAATCCCAACAATAGGTCACATTTTCATTGCTTGATAAATAACCTTCGGAAACTTTATGGCTCGGGCTACTTATTTATTGCAACTTACACTGTGTCCCTCGAAACGAGATTTGGAATACATTGCATGTTTTAAAATGTAAACATTATGAAAAGTTGTCCTTTGATATCAGGATTAACAGGTACATAATTTCTACCAACGTATTGTAGGAAAATATAACCATGAAAACAAAATGCCATATTGTTGGATGAGATATTTTATTCAATGAATACTTGTTTTCAATTTTGCAAAGTTGTGCAGACCGCTTCATCATGGACCAGTGGTTAAGCGTCCCGCTTCGGATGAAAAACTAATGATTGGCAGTATCTAACCCCCGAAAGTCATACAAAGACTTCATCAAAATGTACTAGCAGCTTCCTATCGGCTTCAGCATAACCAGTTAAGAATGGTTAAATCTGTATTAGGATAAATGGACTGGAAGGGTCATAACATGGGGACAGTTTCGATTCCTTCAAAAAACATGTCAGTCTCCAAAGGCTCTCTCTCTCCCCCTGGACACACCTCTCCTCTCTCTCTAAACACTCTCTCAACTCTCTATCGATAAAACCAACCTCTCTCTCTCTCAGTCTCTCGGATCTCTCTCTCTCTCTTCTCTCGTCATCTCAAAACACATGGCATATATATAAGCAAACTAATATCGATTTTGCTCACGTCTGAAAATTCTGAAACAAATTCAACATTTTATTTACCGAGGCTTAAAAACCTATTATTTCCAAAGGCCAAACAATAGCAATACCGTTTGACCTTCTCAGATCTCATTTAGAGAAATGTTTTATAAAGATAACCATTTAGAATCACCAGACTATAAGTAAAAATCATCGCACAAGTTGCGAGATAATCTTAGACATACTATGATAAACTTGGCAACGATGTGTAGCTTACCGGTAGATTTTGTCACTATAGTCATAAGCTAGCAACATTTTGTTCAATTAGTCATTTAGGGCATGATAAGCATTCTGTCAACCTCAACACGTGTTAAGCTTGTAGACAATTTAGACATGTAAAGCATTGGTATGTTAAAACATGCAAAACAAGAATGTGATTTATCTCATCACATGTAGATCTGTGGCCTTCATTACGACGGAGAAACCGGGAATTAAGCTACATTAAGGATAAACCTTCATAGATCTGATTGGATGAAAAAAAAAGGATGTAACAGATTTTGAGGTCGCAAATTCTCCTCCCCTGGCCACACTTTTCGTTTAGTGATATAATACTTATCGCTATTGCTAACAACCACAGCTGGAGTTCCGAAACCAGGAAGGAAAAGGAATCATACTGGATACGCCGCCTTAGAACATTGAAACCAAGCGGTCTAAACCAAGAAGACTAGAAAATGAAAACTATGCACTAGTAGAATTTAACATTTTCTAAATCTTCTTATTATCCTTCAATTTTTACTATAAGAATAACCGGTATAGAATCAAATATCCGGGATATAATCTGCGTTACATATGTACAAAAGGTAAAAATAGATGTCGCTTTGGCGTGTAGACTTTTAGGGAATTATACAACGTTTTCAGTTTCCGCAACTAGTCTATACAAGCTGGTTGTATTTATAGTTTTAGCACATGTGAAGACAGAAATGTAGAGGTTTACAAACACAACGTTTTTGTGGTTACTTGTTTGTCGTAACTATGTTTTTTATTTGCCTTTGAAAAAGACTCACTAAGAGTCGAAAGCGCTTAGGCTAGTTAGTTGCTAGTTTCGTACTGTTCGTCGTCAGTTTATTGCATATATATATATATATATATATATACGCTTAATATATATATTATATATATATATTTATATATATATATATATATATATATATATATATATAATATATATAGGTATTTATATTTGTATATTGTATGTAAATTACTATGTGTGCTGTTGTGTATATATGTGTGCTTTAACAGGCCCAACTTCAATAAATATATATATTATTATGCTTAAAAATTTTAATGGTCAATTAGCTATCAAAATTGCATCTGAATATTAAAATAATTTCTTTGATCGCAGTAATATGATGCGCATAAAATTGCACTGTAAATACATATCACATTGGGTTACAATAGTTGCATGTAACATTCTACAGTCCAATGTTTCAAAAGTAATAATTTGACAACCAATTTACGTCTGAAAAATCATTAATCAAAAAGTCGTTATCGCTTTTAACTGATTTAGTGAAGGCGAAATTTAACATTTTTATTTGGGACTATTTTGTCAAATACTTTCGCTGTTGGATAGAACATAATATTTAAGTATTGTAAAAAAAAATCATTGGATTATTGTATACTGAATTCATTTAATATTGCTGAAATAAAAAATGTGGTTCACTAAGAACTGTTTGAACATCAAACTTTTCAGGCCCATCAAAATGAACATCATTGCCTATGTATATAGATACTGATCCGATTGAATTCAATGGACGTTTCTGCAATTATTACCAAAACTATAAGTACATATGTGTCTTAAATTCTTGGAGTATTAGTTGAGATTTAATTTTGTAACATCATTATTTTTATTCTTCATAATAAAAAACATGTCAATTTTAGATAAAGTTATGTTAAACATATTGACTAAGACGTCAAATACCTTAATAGAAAATCAGCTTAAATGGGAATTCCATTCACTTTCAAAATGTCTTATGTATCATCGTGGGCAATCAAAGCGACCTAAAATTATATCCAAAGTCAAGCAAACAGCACATAATATATTTTATACAGTTAAAAATTTTAAAATTTATATTAATGAATACATGATATTTGCAAAATTAGTCAATTAATATTCATGTAAAGTAAATACAATTAATGAACATAATAATGTCCAATCTGAAAAGAAATTTAGTAAGGTGTTCAAAACGTTTTACGAATGTTAGTCAGATAACTTTGTTACCAAAGAATTTATAAAAAATTACAAATGAATGCTATATCAAATATAAGTTGTGAAGTACATTATGAACAAGCATTATACTTTAGGTCTCCAATCAAGAAACATAAGTATATGCCGTGTTGACGCAAATACTAAACACATGTTATACATTTAGGACCATTTACAAAATTATCTGTATTTGTGTTTAGTTGTAGAATACACTAATTTAGCATACAATACCATTTTTAAAGAAACCAAAATATATTTACGAGTTAAGGTTAAATCTTTGTTTTCAAAAAAAGCAAAAGTTTGTAAATGAAAACAATTGTTTTTTCAATGACTTTGATTAAAAATAGTTAAAATGAAATTAACATTCTAATAAAGGTATTACATGATCCTATCACTATTTACATGTATTAAGTGAATTTTAATTATGACAGGTCATGCTAACCTTTAAGGATTTCTCATTATATGGATCTAATGTAGAAATGTCATGGTAATTCTTGTAAAATACATATATGTCTTTAATGACAATTGAAGTCATGATCAAATTTAGATTGGACTTATATGTTCTATGATGCGCATGAATTATCTTCTAATGTAGTTCAATCTATACAAAATGATTCATATAAAAATAATGCACATATTTTGTAACAGTTAGGTATGCTGCAAATTGCACCTCAAAAGGTCATTTCATAATAAAGTTCCTAAGTCCGACCAGAATAGGTTAAATATTATGGCCAATGGATACCAATTAAAAATATAATAATTTGATCAAAATCATAGTATGTGCAATTAAACATAATATTGTATTTGATGTGAATATCCAAAAAGATCACTGGAACGTAGTCATTTTATAATGCTATCGCCAAAAATTTAGTAAAAACTGTTAATCATTGTTTTGTTAGCAAATTCTATTCCAATATTTACAATAAGATCATTTTATTAAAAACGGAACCTTAACAATCCAAAATCACAATTGGAGATAAAAGACTTTCAGGTGCCATTAACTCTGTGAGATAAAAAATTCATTTTATGTTAGATTGTATGTCAATTTAGTTAGTCAATGAATCAAGAATTTGTCATTATAAAAATTCATGTGTGAATTCCATAAAAATAACATCAGAATTGAATTTGTACTTTCAATACAAACAGATATGAGTGAATACAAAAACAATGAAAATTTTGATTCTAATCCTATAATACAATTTATGCATTTTTATAAGCTACATACAGTTCACATGAAATGTATCATAAATAAAGCGTAAATGAAATGCATTTACATTAAAATATCGATTCATAAATTGGTATTCCAAATTAAAATCTAAAATGTCATCATAAAATTAAACTACTTAAATCATGCATAATCAAGTTCCAAATTTCACTGGATAATTTTTACCCTACATGATATTAAATATCTATATATTGCCAATATAATTTATTCTTTACTCACATACAAATTACATGATTCAATATGATAATGTTTTTACTATTGTTCAACAAAATATAGATTCAACTCCAGGACAAAATAGGCAATCAATAACGATAGCAACTGTGAAACTAATAAATGTATTGGACTTGAGAAACTGTCATTTACTGTTAAACTAACCATTTGACCAATAATTAGTTCCAAGATATCATATATTTTAAATCCAATATATATACATTACTATCCCTAACAACAATTACCAATCTACATTATGAAGATTTTTTGTACAACTAACGGCATACTAATGCAACCTACAGGGATAGCTACATAAAATGTTCTCAATATAATCATATTCAGTTCTCATCATAATTACATGAATCTCCCATAAGGAATATATCATTCAAATATCTGGACACCGTCTGATTTCTCTAAAATAACATCGACATGTGCCTGAAAATGAATATAATAATACGATCACTAGATATACTTTTTACTAATGAGAAAATGTATATCCATGGAATACAAAGTCCACTTAGCCAAACGAAAACATTTTTCTAGGCTAAAATATATAGCTATTTTATGACAGATTAAAACTTAAGATTAAAACAATTTAGATTAAAACCATGTGTTAAATTCGAATACCCTCATAAAATACATTAGAATTCAGTTTCCATAAATAATGCACAAATGAGTGACACTTAACCCAAATATGTCCTGATTTATTTATGCACGTAAAAAATTGACATAAATTTCGCCAAGTGAATATCTAAACAATTGTTGTAATATCCTGACCATTAATGCTTTCAGAGATAATCCATATGGAATACTAGTTTGGACAAAGTCATTATTAACCATTTTGTCTATGGAAAATCCAGTCCTTTAAGTTCTTAAATTTTCAAAATTGCAAGTGATATTTCTGGTCCAAGTGATTCAAATACAGTTAACGTTGTACGCTTTACAACGAATAAAATGTTAAATTTTTGAATTTAGTGAAACCAATATTTTTATAAAAAAATATTTGAACATGATGCAAATTGATTAACTATTAAGTAAATTATGAACACAAAATAGAAATAAAACTATGGCACTATCAGTTATCATTGAAAAAATTTTACTTGTGTACATAATTAATTAATTGTGTCTCCATGAGCGTTTCATGCACACTTTGTTGCAGTTTTTATATTTTTAGCATAATTTTTTTTGTTGAGTAGGTATAATGCAAATTACAAGCATTATGTCACAATGTTTTCATAAAAATCAACATTCAAAATTTGTATGGTGAGTTTTGCCATATATAAATTGTAATTGAAAGTACTTTAGGCTTGATAGTGTACCTAATACTGACAGATTAGTAAATATTAGAAAATTTGTAAGAAAGACCTAGACCATATGGTTGTTTACATCAGCAATTTGTTGTAAAAAACTTTTTTAACTTCTATTCAGAAACATTCAGAGAAAATGCCTTAGGAATCAGGCATTCGTCATTTATTATGCATGGTAATTTACAGGTGCTTGTTATGCATTTTCGCTCATAATTCACTTTACAAAATAAGAACTCATTATCTGTGAATCACGTAAAACCAATATGAATGCCATAATGATGTTTCAAGTCCCTTTAGTATAATTATGAATTTTGCCAAATCAGACTATTTCATAAATTAACAAAAAGTTTAGTCAAAAATACATCTGGTTAGATGCTGTCATCTCGAAGTTGACCATTTTTAGTAAATACAGTGTAACAATGGGTATCCATAACATTTACAGTGATGCTATAAATTGTGATTGGCATTGAAAACATTTAATTTTTAAATTTAATTAATGCACATTGACCATGTTTTAACACTAATGTTAAAACATGCTATCAGAATATATCCAATCCAGCTTTTATTATATTTCTAGCAGTCGATTATATGATTAACAGATATTCAAAAACATTGATACATTGAAATAATCAATGCATTTTTGAAATCCTATTAAGTTTTTTTAATCATGATGAAAGATTCCTAGAAAATGCAAATATGATTAAACATGTGAACTTTACTTTATGATAATAACTAAGAGAAGCTACACCATGTTATATCGTTTCATTTCCACCTTCTTATACAATGAAAGCTCTCATAATTTGATGGTAATTCATAGAAACACATTCACAAGTGATCAAGTTGTAACTGGCACATCTTTTGTGAATTCAGTCAGACAACACAAAAACCAAACTAAAATCCTTTGACAAATTTTTTTCAGAACGGTCCTTATGTCAGCACCTGCAAAAAAAACAGTTTAAATGATTAATTAAATACATGATTAGAGTCTAGTTTCATTCTTTAAATGGGCATGGGGAAATTTTTTATTTGGTATGTTTTTTATAAAGGAAATCTCTAATTCCACTATGCCATTTTTTAAAAATTTGACTTTCAATAATATTGATCTCTAACATTCTAATCTTTTAGATAATTACTTAGATTCTGAGTGAGCATCAAAATCACTGCCACATTACATTGTAAATCTTGGGCTGTATTGACGTTTGTGCTTTGGTAAAGTTTTGGATTATATTATTCCAAATAGTAGAACACTGTCAAGAAAACTAAAAATCAGATGTATGGTTCCAATTCAATTGGAAGATAAGAAAATTAATTTTTTTTGTTTATTTTTGTTGTCGTAATATGATTATGTATTTGCCTTTGAAAAAGACTCATTAAGATAATAGAAAGCGCTTATTAGTTAATTTATAGTTTCGTACTGTGTTTAGTCAATGATTTGCAATATATATATTATATATATATATAATTAATATGCATTATATCATAATTATCATAACATAAAAAGTCAAGGATTGTATACAGGACCTTAATCAACCTGCAAATAGCATTGTTAATATATTGAAAAATCACTTTAATACTTCCATGACAACGCAAAAGAATATGACGGTGTGACTAACTGGTCATTCCTATGCCAAGTCGGGTTATCAAATATAAATCAATGAATGAATTGACTAACTTTTTTATTGCGAACTTTCTTATGTCATATAAAGATTTTTTATAATATGAAATCGGTATGTAAAGGTTTAAACCAAATGGGTTTATATACTCGGACCTATTACATTTCCATAAATCACAATCAACAATTGGAATACTTCACAAAACGAATATCTTTTGACATTCGCTAGAAACAATTTTTTCATCTTTTTAAGAGTTTCACACTGAGAATACATATGTTTTTCCAAAATGATTCCAGACTATAACATGACAGATCTTATAGAAATTAGTATGACTTTGCCACATACATCAAACAGTCTCCAACCATATTTACATAGTGAAAGAATTGACTAGCTAATAAACCAAGTTATCCAAAATCTAGAAAGGCAAAATTTATTGGTTTATCGACAGACTAAAATACTGGATTGTACAAAATTCCCTCCACTTCAGAACCAACACATGATAAGTTAGCTCCAAGGAACATTTGTTTAATATAATGCTCTAAATTTAAGTTTTTAAATTAGACCAAAATAAAAGCAATTTCAAATGAATGAATGAGTGGTCAATACACTTAAAGGTTCAAAGGTCGATGGGCAGTGCTGTGTGCAATGAATACTTTACCATTGTTATTGGGTATATTTGCTAAAAGAAAATGCTTGAGAAATATTACCTTGTAATATCATAGAAATTGTATTTTGTTACTTGTAATGTTCTTTGAAATATAGCAGCTTACATATCGGAAAATCAACAAGGCAATGTCGATTAAACAATTTATTTTATTTCTAATTATATTTGTACTGGAGCATGAATTCTTTCCTTTCCGCGACAATACTCCAATTTTTTTTTGATCCTAAAATTATTCGTCGTACTCCATTCACCAAATCAAGGTTAATAGTTTCAAAAGCTTATCTAATAGTATTACTATTTACATTCCAACAACTTGACGTCTTGTCATTTAAAAGAAATATTATCAATTACATAAATGATTAACCAACATTCGAGTCCAGTGCAAATTGTTCATCATTGTAAAAAATTCGACAAGGTAGCTCGCCAGAAGTTTAGGAACAGATTTAAACAAATGACATGCGTTTAGGAGCCCACAACCCTTTTCCAAATGAAAATAGATTGGCGGCGTGCAAAAACACACCAACCTCTTTCACTACGGTTCGTTGCTAGGGAATGACCTCCGCGGTGTGATTTACCCAGTGTGGATAGATAGAAAAAGAAGAAGCAGATCACTGAACAAGTATATTGAAGAAAAATAAACACTACGAGCCCCCTTTCAATGAACAAATATAAAATTTAATCAGTTTATAAACAGAATTTAAAATGAAAAAGAAATCAATGACTTAGTTACAAAAGAAGGAAAAAATGGTACTAACATGTACTCAAATAAAAAACACAATACAAATTTCTTTAAATATAAAATTACTTTCAACGTTAAATTGCTATCCTCATTGCCAATGAGCTGTGACCTTTGAGTGCAACGATGAGAGACTTCATCACTTTATTTATGCAGACATCAAGACTTTCGTTCGTCCCTGCTCTGTCGATCTTTGTCTAGCTTTTTCGTCTTGGACTCTTGTCCGTCGAACTCTGACTTAACAATCGTCTCTGGACTTAGATTTCTGCGTAGAATTTATTCTCGTCCTATGATTGTTCAGGGATTTTTCATGTGAATCCAGGAAAGCTGTTTCCTTCAATAAATAAAAATGTCTCGCAATAAACAATAGGTCACATTCCCAAGTATATCTATATTTTACATTAATTCGGCTCAGAAAACAAAAGGCATAAATTCTGCCGCAGTAACTTCTGTTAGCTAACTGTTATGTTTACATAAACGGTCGATGCTTGTCCTGACCTTAATTCGGGTCACGCTAGGGATGGTCAATTAAATTCAACTCAGCCGTATGAACCCGTATGTAACCCCCACTCGACTTCTTACCAATCTCTGTTAAGTTACATATGGCTTAGACCCTCAGATCTAACTATTCTAAAATAGTTTACTCGACCAATTAAATATTACAAACTAGCATATAGATATACACTTAAGTGATCAATTAAATATTACAAACTAGTATATGGTATACATGTAATGTTAGGTCATACTCATTTTAAACAGAGTTAATCCATAAACTATGAAACATTACCCATCATTCCTTAAATCATTCATGAAAATTCCTAATCACTCCTATGTATTCAAGATTCAATTACTTGCAATCTTTTCAACTAATCTAATGAAATTTTAATTACATTCAATCTTACCAATTCTCCAAATGAATTGATATTTATAAAATCAAAGAATAAAATGCCATGACTAGCATTTCACTAAAATCCCGCTAAATGAAATAATACATACATACATACATCATATCAAGAATACATTTGCAAAATAGATCAACAAATGAAATAACATTTTAAAATCGGGAAACTAAGATTGCGTACCTTTTGCCGTTTCTTTTTTCGTTTCCACGAACCTCACGTTCAGTCCGTCTCCTAACTGAGACAACTATCCGGCCCTTACTACTCAATAAAAAACGTACTTTTTTTCAAACGAATTTCGGAGTCAAAACTAACTTTCCTTCCCGAAAGACTTTCGAAAGACTAAAGAATTTCCCTAAATTGGAACCTTTAATTTCTTATAGAGTTACCCCCATAAATCCATATTAACCAATCGGAATAGACTATTTCCTAACCCTGTTCGTAGAAGTTTTGGATTGACAAGAAAACTAAACAACTAATCATGCCGTAATTAATCATTTACTTTGAGCTATCATCTATACCCAGATGCTGCCTTTAACCCTGCCGATTTGGGGGAAAGGTCTTATGTCATTCTCTTGTACCATAGCATCTGACTCGGTCATGTTAATTCGGCTAGAACGAATTCTATTTTGACGTTCAGAGATGAAATGAAAAATAATCATCTAACTACCTCTAGCCCTTTCTACTTCAATAAAGTTGACTTTGATACAATTCCTTTAAACAAAGCTTCTAAGATTTTCAAAATTCGACACATCACGATCAGTCAACTTATAAACATGGCGTAATGAGGTTGCAAACAAAATATTTCATAAATTTTTATAAATGTTAAATATGTCTTATAGCATATTACAGAATTCTTCCAATTAAAAATACAGTAAGGCAAAAGATGTTTGAACTACAGATGGTTAAAAATTGTAGTTTTTTGACATTGGATTAACGGATAACACAAAATGGTATCATGTAATACTTTTTTGGTTTATGGACAATTTATTTCATGTAATTAATCATACGGTTAAATTTATAACGGGAAATATTTTATTCGGTTAACCCTAATGGACCGCCGAATTGATGAAAGTGTAGCGCCATTTTGAAACCTCATTTATGGAAGTAATTTGTACATTGGTCTGAAGGTCGATTTGACAGTGTCACTCAAAAATCAGTATTGTTTAACATGAAATTAATCCTAATTTATGCGCATGTAAATATATTAAGTCAGGCCAAGTTTACTTGCCTGGGTTGGCATTCCGGTACATACAAATGTGGTAAACGGGAAATTTGATGGGTTGCAAGGTATAAAAATTTAGAAAATTAATCGAAATTCTTTCATAATTCAAACCTGATTTTCAACACCGTAAAGGATGTGTAAAAGCCTTTCAGCATTAAGATTTACTAGTTTGCAACAGTAAAGAACTGATTGGTTGTTAAATAATTTATATTATAATGGTGTGGTTCAACGTTCAAAAGATGAGATAATACGCTTACGTTAACTATAATTTCTGTGGTTTAAATTGTACTATCGAATATTATTATTAAATAATTATTATTATTATTAATTATATGGCCAATTATTACTTATTACTTATTATTGTAGTTCTTTCAACAATGCGAATCAAAAGATGTGGATGTGGTCTCAGAACTTTATATCAGTGTTTTTAAATGTACATAAAATTACAAGTTTTGCATAAATTAATTCAACACCATTTGTTGATCAACAAAGAGTATAACACTTAGGCTAAAATTAAATTATATTGCCGATCTACATCGCCTTTTGTTTGTAACCCTACCGATTTCAATAACGGACATATTTTTATCATTGAAATCAACAATTGTGTTAAGAACAGTATTATCAATTCATTCATTGATTTATATATATACTAATCAAGAATGTAGCAGAATTGCCGTTAACATGTAACATCATTGCCTGTGCATTCATTCTTAACCATTCCTATCATGTGATAAGCAATTCAAAATACACTGTGGTATGAAATGGAGCATGACAAGCAGCAGCAGAAAGAAATCGTTGATGACTTCACCTTGTTTACAAAAAAATGTAACATTGTTATTTTTTTTTTTTAAAGTATATAAAATTATGTATCTCTGAAAAGGTAATAAAATTGGCAACACAGTGATATGTTTTGTTAAAATTTATGATGTACAAGCTCACAACTATTTTGAATAGGGATTTAAAAAATTTAAATCAAAAAAAAAGACTTACCTCTAACTTCAGTGCATCTTTATTCTTCCCATGAATATGAATGAACTGCTCCAATTAGTAAGGGAATAAAATAGAGATAATTCTTTTCTAAATTTTGTCCAAATTTAAGGTTTTATAGCACTTGTTAGTTCGAAAAATATATAATATTTTACAAAAAAACTGCACAACTAAATACTAGGAACAATTTGTTAGAGTTTACAACCGTAGCTAAAATGTACTTTAGCTTAGAAAAATTGTCGGAATGCTTGATGAAAGTGGTTAATGCAGTCATTAACCATTTCTCCATCAAATTTCATTTACATCTAAACCTTCAATTAAGTCAATATTTTATACTCATCATCGAATCTTCAACTTTCAACATATGTTGCCATCACTATCAATATCCATTTCACATCTGAGTTTTTTTCCCCATCATTTTATTGATCGATTTTCAAATCAGCTGTTACGTTTTTCAAGAATGGAGCCACCATGTTTATTTTTCAAATTCTTTTTTGCGCATGTGTGCTTTAAACCATTTCCTGTTGTTGGTGAAGAAGTCCAACAAATAATTTGTGATGTATAACTTTCACGTGTTTTTAGATGTTTTACAAAAACACCTAGTGAAACATATGATTGAAGGTAGTTGTAATGATACAAACTGGAGAAAGTCTACGACCAAGAGCATAGTCAGGATAGATGGGTTTAAAGTTAGTTTTCATTTTAAAAAACCAGAAATGCATGAAATGCATTTCCAGTTGCTGGCCAGTCCCATTTTCAGCAAAGGGGTGAAAACATTGGAACGACAAAGATGTACATATGTATATTCTAGAATGCAACTGGCAACAATTACAGTGTTGAATCAAGCAATGTGAAAAGTAATGCCAATGTAACAACTTCCCAATTGGCTTTCATTTGGATTATATGAAAAGCAGTTTAATTATTATGTACAAGTATGCTTATGATTCAAAGGGAAGATAATTCCAAATAATTAACGTTATGGTCGATTTACATACAATATCCGACAGTAACTGAATAGGATGAATTATGTCATTATATTTGTCAGATGGAAATAAACTCATACCCCATAGTGTATGGAATATAGCGCTGTGTTAGTAGGGAAAACCGTTAAAGCATGATTCATATGCAAGGGATGCCTGTATAATAGTGGTGATCTGGTCACAGTGAGGTTAGAAATTATTAAATGATTCAATTGACTTATATTCTCGAATTACATACTTATTTTATCACAATAAACTTTTTAGAATTAAAATCGGTAGGGGGGTACACTGGGGGGGATTATAGCATTAGGTCTATAAATGGCGGGACAATTTACCAAATATTCCCAAAAAATGGGCAAAACGATTCAGCAAAATTCCAAAAAATCCACCTCAAATATTATGTAAAATCACTGATCATACTACCAAAAACCAAAGAAAACATTGGACTTATTGTGTATTCCTTTCCATCATGAGTGTATGAATTTTTTTTTTTTGTCCTTCGATATGCATGTTTGTAAAGTTACCCAGTGCATTGCACTACAAAAGCCTAAAGCAGTGAAAGTGTATTTGTAACAGCAATTATAGACTGAAGAATTTTGTAGATTGTTTTAAAATCTTGGAGAGAACACATTCACCATCGTCAGTGAAGCCACATGGACCCAACTGTAGCTGCCATTTCTCAAATCGAAATTTACAGGTTCTTTGTATTTCTACATCACTGGAAATCAGCTGAATTTGATAAGTTAAAAAAACTATTTATGGCTTAAAACATCAGTATCAGATCCTTTAGGCGGCCTAAGTTATTGAAGTTTTCAAACATGCCAATAGCAAGGTGATTTATCATGAATAAAGTACTGAAGGATACTGTGACTGCAGTAAAGGGCCAATATAATTTATAAATTTCCAGAACCATATTGAGTAGATGCAAATCTATAAATGAGCTTAAGTTACACTATATAACATGTTATTAAAATTGGTATTCAATGTGTTTGTTTTCAATTGATTATCAATGCTTAAGTTTACTTTATAGAGTTTTATGTGTCCAAAGACTTGTAATAGTTTTGTTTTTAAATGGTTTGTTTAACAAACATTTTAATTTTGACTTATGAACTGTTTGAAGTACTATACAGTAAACTAATATTGTTTTAAATTACATTGCCATTATCATCATTCATTTTGCAACTCTGGATCATCTTGATTATGAATATTAGGCCACTGATTATTCAAAAAGAAGCATTCAAAGACGGTTTTTGTGAAATATCACATCCATGTTTATTAAGAGTGCTGAATGTTGTCTTTAATCAATGCTTAGTGAAGTATAAAAATTCTGCATTACAATAATTGGATCTAAAAGGCAAAGCATTTGTCAGAGCTTTTTCATTGTCAGTAACCAAATATACACTTTCTTAGGCCAGTTTCTGTAATATGTATACTTGTTGATACTTTTGTTGAAAGATGGTTCATCAGAATATATCACTTGCTATAATCTATAACTAATTAATTATGATTTCTAGAAGTTTCTTATAACTTTTGTTGCAGTCTTCAATTAGTATATGTAAACCGGCTGAACTCCATTGAAACCAGTGATTCCATATGAGTATGACCGTACGGTAGTCAATTTTTTGTCTCACAGGTGAGACTTGTAGGATCACTTTTCTAATGTTGTTGTCACTGTCACTGTTTGCATTTTGTTTAGTATCTCTCTGGACTCTTTGTATTCAATGCTTCAAAATACCTATCAAACTTTAGTAACACTGGTGCGACTTACTTGAAAATGTTGGTGCTATTTAAAATTTGATGTCTCTAGGCCCTAATTATTTGGTCACCTTATACAATGAGATAGAAACCGACTCAGTTGATGGAGAACTAATGAAATGAGTAATCAAAAGATACTTACACTTGCCAACTATTAGGCTTTTGGTGTAATCATTCTTTTTTTTTTCAAATAATTAGATCTTATGCTCACCAGTACATGATTAAAAGCCTTTTTGTTTTCATTAGGAAAATATAAATAAAAAAAAGCAATGAAAACTTTTGTAAACTTTTATTCTCATTTCTTTAGTCCCTTATGTCAGATAAATTTGAGAATATTCAAAAGAAGAACTATTTTTGTAAGAACAGAATAAAGAGTATATTTGTTCATCGAAACCTGCATGTATTTGCATTTATTTTCTATTTAAAGGAGTTATATTTTGACAAATACATTTCAAAGAAAAAAACATTGCTTTCTTCAGTTTTTGCAAATGTGTCTCAAAGATTATGATTTGTATATTTAGGCCAGTTCGTACTTATAAAAATATTGCCAGATGTTAAGTGAAACGTTTGTCAGTATGAGTCATGGATGTTATATGACTTAAAAATGTTGACAAGAGATCTTTTTAAATTTTCAAAATAACTGCTCTGATGACCTAAGTGGTTAGAGCAATCTGCCTTGGATGCAAAAGGTTGCAGGTTTTAACCAGGCTGTCATACTAGAAACTCATAAAAATAGTACCCGCAGCTGCCTCACTTGGCACTCATATTAAGAGTTTAGTATTAGGACTGGTCTTCAAGATGTTAGGATAATGTGACTGGGTGGGACATATGCTACATATATTGCTACACACTACTTGCTACATGAAAACAAACCCACTTGCTTATTAAAAGCCTTAAAATCTTAAAAGTTCCATTACGCTTTTTTTTATTTATTTCTAAATTAATTTGAAGAAACACAAAAAGGGATCATCAACTAAATGTCAATAGAAAATATTTAGATGAAATACTGAGTATCATATTAGATTTTCAATCTGTTTTTTTAGACAATGTGGAAGTTCAAAGAAAAGCTTACTTCTTTCAATAGTAATAATACAAAAGACCAATATTTTAATATGCGTTGTGAACTAATTGTGCAACATCAAAATGTCATTTTGATTACTTGCAAAAAGTGTAGCATCCAATATTTATGGACAAATCTCTAAACAGTGAAACCAATATATCTAAACATGTGAACCTGAAAAATAGATCATATAAAAAATTATATTGATCATCAATTTTCTTTCATATTGCTGCACATTTTAACAAGAGTTCCCTTACTTTGCAAGATTTCTTCTTTCAACCTGTTGTTATTGTTGATTCTGAGATGGAATGTCTGTTAAAGGAAACCTATTGGATTCATGTCTTAATACAGTATATCCAAAGGTCTAAATTCCAAAACCTTATACAACATTCATTAATCAGATAAAAAAAATTTAATTATGTCCTCTGTTTACAATTAGTTAATATTTTTTTTTTATATTGATGTTTTAATTTATTTAATAATTTAATTAGTGTTAGCATTATTATTATAAGAATATGTTTAATAATTCTTTAAAAGCTGAGAGGCTATCTCAAATTTAAGTATGAATATGTTATGATTAATTATTTATAAATACTTTCGCACACCATGTTTTAATATTTGTTTATTATATAGTTTGAGTTTGGGATAAACTTTTGAACAGTCATTAATTTTTTAAAATTTTTTTTATATGTTTGTACATAATAAAAATATAAATAAAACTTTATCTCTATTTATCCATAAAGTATACACAGAAACGCACACACAAGCACACACACAACTAGAAGCAACTCTTATAGGTCATGAATATTTTACTCAAAAACTACCAGTGGAAGTTGCACA
Organism: Potamilus streckersoni; assembly: GCA_016746295.1. Taxonomy (NCBI): domain Eukaryota; kingdom Metazoa; phylum Mollusca; class Bivalvia; order Unionida; family Unionidae; genus Potamilus; species Potamilus streckersoni. The sequence goes on from JAEAOA010000563.1 coordinate 407,756, forward strand.
AAAAAAAGCTATACACTCGAGGCTTATACTCCCAACAGTTACTGGTTAATGTAGTCTGTGGCAAATTGAGGCCTCTAATTAACCACAGAATGCTCACCCAATTCATTTTGACTCCAAAATTCAAGATGGAGATGGTGAAGTAGTTTGTTTTTCAGTTTTGACATGATTATGTGATCAGCTTAAACCTGTCCTGTACATTTTTTCACATGCCAATTCATATTACATCATGTAGATATTTTCACTTTTCACATAATAAATTCTTTGCTTTTGGGCTTTTACAAGAACATTAAACTGATTCATGATTACCTCCTCCCACAGTGATGATGATATACCTTGATGACATTCAGTAACAACATTGGTAAGTTTAATTTTGATTCAAGACATGAACAACCTCTTAACCCTCGTGCAGTTTTAAAGTGGATAATAAATGTTGAATAGTTTTATTTTCCTATTCCGAAGCAAAAAACCTATTTTTTTATCCACCTGAGGCTGTATGGAATTCCATACCCAAATGTCTGGTCTATTTCATAAACATTCGAAAACATCATGCGTTGGAGAAAATTTCAATCAAAATGTTCATCTCAGTGAGGTATTTTCTTCAACTCCTTGTCCTGCTATGTTTCAATGACAGTGTGGTACACCATGCAAGCCTTTACATGCGTCTATTACAAATGGTCCTTCTATCCCAATGGTGACCTTTAAAGCCAGGTCGTCTTGTTTGAATATTATGTCTGCCCATATAAATAAAGAACTTCCCCAGTGGCAAAGACAGTAAGTGTCTTGCAGTAGGAATACTCCTTGAAAACCTTAAAGCAAAAATATGAAATGTAAAGATGCTGGTCTATGTAGTTGTGGAACACATTTGAAAATGGACATTGTGATGGTCAGTGGCAAGTGGACATGTTGCGAGATGACTCATTACATCAACTTCCTGGAAATTAATGTCATTTTTAGTGCATCCAACAGTTGAGTAGTGCAGTCCTAATACTGTCAGATGGACATTTTTGTTTTGGTGCCACACGGAGGGATGAAATCTTCGAACCTTTGTGTCATGGTATGAGATTACCTTCAGCGGTCTGCCCAATACAAGATAATATTCAGGTCACCACATACTTTGATGGCTCAGCATTTAGCTGACACATTGCTGAGGAAAGGACACCTACTGTGTACAGAATGGTCTTGCACCATAATGGGGCAGCCTGGTGATCTTTTCTCGCGTTTTGTTTTTGTTAAGTCTGCTGGAACCCAGAAATTTTAGCACCTTGATATAAATAAATTTGGAAATGAGAGCTGTTCCCTTTGCCCGGAAAAAATGCATAGATCAAGTTTGAGGTCAATTGCATGATGGTTTTCCAATCACAACACATTGGTGGTTTCATGCTTGAGATGACAGAAAGGCATGCATGCTCCTTAGTGCATCACTTGTCTGGAACCTTCTATGCTGGGCGGGTCAGAAGGAATTACCCTTGAAGTTTCGTCACAATATTCCATCAGACATTTTGTTCATAAAAACCTGTTTACTTTAAAATAAAGGGAAAGTCATGAGCCAGATATTTTTATAATAAGCTGGAAGTGTCCACACAAATAAATAAAGCAGATTTTGAAAAACTTATTTATCTTAATAAGTAACAGGTTTTTATCAATATTACAGTACCAGTATTTTGATGTTATAGAAAAGAATGTACTTTTTTATTGTGTCTATTATTCTCTGTCACATTGGATAACATTTCACAGTCTTGATCACTTTAGTCATGATTTGTTTTGCATGTGATAATTTGTTTACAGTGCAAATGGAGACTAAAATCATTGTACATGTGAGCCATATATATATATATATATATATATATATATATATATATATATATATATATATATATATATTTATATATATATATATATATATATATAAAACCACTGTTTAGGTCATTTTCCGACAGTGGTTGGGCATCCATGTTCCAGGAACACATTGTTTTTTTTTTCTTCAAAATCATGAATGATTCTATTGCAAAATATATTGCAGTTATCATACTGCAGATTGGAAACTTTTAAATGTAGGCATTTCATCTCAAACTTAGAAATTGTCCATTTTTCTCTGCACGTAGAAAATTGCTGTTGAGAAAAATCATTAATGGCATTGACATCTGGTGATGTAAAAAGTGTTCTTTACAAATCATAGTCATGGTTCAAAGAGGTTAGTGTTTGTGAACTGTAGGAATGACTGTTGTTTGCATACCAGTGTTATTCTAAATCACACCAGACATCGGTTGTTCACAGAACTTGTCATTTTGCTGTATTTTGAAATTTCTGATTTTCATAACTTGTCTTTTTTTCAGCTTTGATTTCTGTACTGTAGATGAGTCACACTCACCAGTGGAAAACCTGGGACAGGTTGTGTTTGGAGAGAGAATTCGTCCATCTCCATACTCGGTGAGTGAAATATAGATACATTGTTTGTCTTACCAGTTAGTCTGAGGCAAAATCACTTTAAAAGTAATGTCAGTAATGTAATATTTTATATTCCAGTGATGGTGTCACTGTCATAAATTGTACATGCAGGCAGAACATCAATAGAACCAATATAATGGATGTTGTGACAATTAAATCAACATTTACTTTTCACACCCTCAAACATGTGATCTATAACCTTTCTTGGCATTTGTTTAGTTGTAATAACTGTAATTAAAATTGTCTATGTAGAGTCATAAATATGTAATCAAGGTTTCCTTCATTGATTTTAACAGGGTGGGAGCTAATTTTGATGTTTCATCCTTGACCAGTGACATTTAACTCACTGAGGTGTTAGAATATTCTTTGAATTTGATATTCTATTAACACATTTTGTGACATTTTAAAATATCTGAAAAACATGTTTCTGATGAAAAAACAATGAAAATATCAATAGAGCTTTTATTTTTTAGGAAAGGAAAGCAATATTCATGCCTGGATTTCACTAACTGCATTCAAATCTTGGTTTGAACATGAGTCTAAAACCTATCAGTTGGTTTGGTTGAAATTTAAGTAGGACTTGAAAATCAGCCAATTAAAAGTTAGTATTCTGGACTTAAATTTAAGAACAGTGTCAGTGAAATGAGAGCCATATCTGGAAATCATTGACAGTGTTTCCTTTGACCTGTACTTTTGGTGTTTTGACAAGTTTCATTTTTGACCCATGCATCAGCTTGACTCATAAATTTTGCACTTAAGCTTAAAATACCATATGATAATCTTATATGTTGATGTTTGAAATAGCATTCATATGCATTTGTGTAACCCACAAATCAGTTAGTATAAGTTTGTATTCTCTTGAGAAGTTGTTAAGTCGCATGGGATTGTTCAATAATTGACATCCATGTCATCTTGCATGTTTTTTTTTTATGAGGAAGATAAGTGACCTGTTTGTATGACACTGATTGAGATAATTTGAATTTTACACCTTTATAATAAATTTGAAATTTAAAAATAGCCGCCAGAAATCAAAGAGAATTGACCTGGGTAAGTATCATGTGTGTTTGATGATGCTATACTGTCCACATAAATACTTGTTTCAAATAGTGATTTAATGCTTTATTGACTGGTCATGAACTACTTTGTATCTGATCATTCTTTAAAGCTCCAATGCTGCTATTTTTCATAAATTTTTCACCATTCATCCAGGGTAACTAAAGTTTGAAGGAGATGATTTGTTTGAAATTTTTTTATCTGGTATAGCCATTCATTAAAATAATGAAAATGTCTGGTCTCAACAACATTCAGATATTCAGTTTAGAAGTAAGAGGTGCCACCTCCTTATTCAGTTGCTGAAGTTACTTGTACCTTTTTGTTTTATCATATATCGGCAAATTCTGCTAGTTACTAATATCCTAACAACAACAACATTCACACATGGCAGACAAATTAATTTGAGAGGAAAGGAAGGAGAGTAGGCCCCACATTTTAAGTGGATTACAGAAGTAAAAAATATCCAGAAAAAAAAATGCATTAGGTAAAAAATAGACTTGGGTGAATATTGGTAATCCGGGGTGCTGAAATACTTGGACAACCTTGCTTGAAGACAAACCCAGTTGATACAGCTTTCCCTATTAATTGGAAAGCATTTAACATTAACTTACACTTGTAAGAAAAATATATACATCGGTTACACCATCCTTTCTCCTTCATTTACTATATATTTAAAACTAATTATATACTTTTAGCTACATTTAATGACACTAACCAGAAAATTGGCATATACAATTTATTTATATTTGGAACAACAAAACACATTTTAGAATAATATCACAAAAGGATCACCTACTAAATCTTGTGTTCCAACTTTGGCTTGAAATTGGTTTACTCACAGATGTCACCAATGAATATTAGATTTATTTTTACATGTGTTACTTTCTTGATTTGAAAGAGAAATTGCATGGCTCAAGGGTGGCGCCGCGTGGTCTAAAGCGCTCTCCATTACGAATCACTGCATCTCACCTCTGTCTGCATGGGTTCAAGTCTAAGATTCGGCGAATGTAGATATGTGAGAAAGCTTGCCAGTAGCTTTTCGTGGGTTGGTGTTTTTTTCTGCGGATTTCCCAGTTTCTTCTCCATCATTAATTGACCGCCATGTATAGCCTATTGTGTGCTGAAAAATGGTGTTATGCCCTACAAACAACAACAACAACATGGCTTGTAGCATGATGAAAGAGTGATATTATCTATTTTTAAAGGCACCTGAATGGTGTGTTAGCACCAATATCACTCTAGGTTTAGTATATTCAGTTGATTAGGCATATATGACTTTTTGCATGTAATGGTGGCATTGAGGCTTTAATGATGTGATTATACTATGTACATTGTTCTGTTGATTGCATGACATTGTGTTATATCAAGTGTGATTTAGTATTACAGTCAAACACACTTGTCTCGACCTTGGTTATCTTGAGAACCCATGTATGTTGAGTGTTTTGGTCCAGTCCCCAAAAAAATCTTCTTTGTTATGCTAATTTTCCCAGCTGATCTTGACCCTGTTAAGTCAATAACCCAGTTATGTTGGTCATAAGTTTCATGGACTGCTTAATTCAGCAATATGAAACTTAATTTCCATCTCAGAGAAATTTTGCAACAAAATGTCCACACAGCATTGCATATTTTATAATAATTAACTCAGTCATTTTTCAGGTCAGCATAATAATTATAGCTAAAAGTACCTATTTTTTTTCCCTTTTTTTTTTTTTTTAACTATATATTTAAAAACTAATTATATACTTTTTAGCTATATTTAATGACACTAACCAGAAAATTGGCAGAATTACAGATATATAAAATTCACAATGCTTTGTGGAACAACTATAGTGAAATCCCATTTCAATTATCGTCATTGTCAGTCACTAACTTAATCCATACACTGTTGACAACTTTGGTTCAGAATTCGCTTGTAAAGCTAATATGTACGCTCTCAACTTCTATATGGCTAGATCATGTTATTTTATAATCGTCAATAAATAGAAACTGACAAAATTACAAACAGGGCTGGTCCCTGCCAATACAGAGACATGGTATTAGTCTGTTTTGAAACAAGAGTAAATAAAAGAACAAATAGTATTTTAAAAAATCCATAGCATCCAGTATTTTGTTTTTTTTATTACATGAAGTTGTAATGCTGTGCCATGATGACAGATTATGCAACACAAAAGACTGTGAAAACAGAAAGAGAAGTACTTTCATTTGTATTGTTTATATTGTTTCAAACTCTTATGGTAAACCCTTATTGAAGTTTGAGGTTGAGCATTGAAATTTGTGTCAATCTGATCCCAAAGTACAAGTTTTGAAAGGTCATTTCATGTGGGTAGTAAAACTCCATCTCAACCTTGTGTTCATTAGTTTGATGATCTCCACTCCAGATACGGGTCTGCTTACATTTAGAATTTTTCATTTTATCAATCCCTCTATTCCATTTTTTTATTTATGTTGTTTCTTTTGAAATTCAGGACATGATTTCATACTTGTAACCACACTGTTATATTATTTCAGGATCTAGAGTCTTTATTACAGCCATGTATATAATTTCACACTTTATTGCACAATCTATCCAACCATTTTCCAACACACACCCATTGTCCATGTCTGAACTGTAGAGCCTTTTAACCAGTCCATTGTTCACACAAACCACCTATTTTCCCATTCTGAACTGGAGGCACTATTTTACTTTCCCTGTCCATTCACCTATCCACCTGTCTGCCAAATCTATCCATATTGTCCCAGTCTGAACTGCTGATCTTACTGTACTTAATCTTTTTGTCCACCCACATATTACTTTACTTAACCTACTATCATTAAACTTGTATTTGGGTATATATTTATGGAATAACTGATTTTTTACAAATATTAAAAATATAGGGTCAAACAATAATTAAAAAATTTAAATTTTCATCAGAATTTAAAGTGAATAATTTGATGGATGAATAAACAATTCTCTTGTTTCTTCTCAAATCTCAGACTGAAAATTATTTCATTGCCATTCCTGTCCATCAAGAAAAATTTAGATGGCACAGCCCTTCATAGATAAATACTTTGAAAGAGTAGCAATTTTTTACTTTTGATGTATTCTTAATTATTTTTCTTTCAGGTTGAATTCCTGGAAGATGTCAAGTGTAAGATAGCATGTGAAAAGGAATATAAGCCAGGGGATGCTGAGAAGCTGAACTTCCTGAAAAGGGCAATATCTCTTAACTATCAGCATCATTGGTAAGAACAATAAAATTAATTTAACACATTGAATGGCAGTTAGGAAGCTTACAATTTTCTAATATTCAAATAGTCTGTGGACCCATTTTTTTTAGGTCCACCTTCAGACAGGCTATTTACTGGTGTTTTAGCAGGGTATGACAGAATTATTCTTTTCCAACTCACTTTGCGTATGATGGATTCAGGACTGGAATTTGACTTTTTGTACTGCTTGCATTTTTCACATGTGGAGAACTGAACCCAGCATTTTGGGCATAGTAACTTCTTGATATCTTCTTGATAAAGACGTGATAGCTCATTGAAAAAGCAAAAAACTCCACAATAAAATGGTCTACAGATTATTGAAGATTGTCAAAAACTTGAAAGAAATAGATTGCTAGGTGTGACAGCAATTATTAAATGTACAAACACTGACTTTTAATATATATTTATCTTTAATAAACTCACTGTTTGCACTCCAAACATAATATTTTCATGGTTTGGACCTATTTTTTGTATCAAGCTTGCTTTGGTTGCTTGTGGTCATTTGGTAAGAGTGTATATAGTGTAATATAGTTAAATATTTTGTGTTGAGTAAAGTCCCCAGGGGAATAATCCCAAACACTATGGACCAAGTTTCGTCTAGGGCAGTGTCTTCCTTAACAATATAGTACCTGACTAATAATTTTCGAGTACCTCTAATAACTTCCTTCTTGTAATGTAGAGTTATATTGGATGATCTCCTGAGTTTAGCTTGTATACAACTAGAAATATCGACCAAAGTAAGAACTTTTAACGTGGTTTCCGAATGCTGAAATTTGTATCCAAAATGGCAGAGTTTGAACAAATTTCAGAGAAGGTTATCGGGGATTTGAATAATTTCGATCTGGTAAATTGGAGGAAAATGAGAGAAGATATCTGGAGAGACAATGGAATGCACTTGAACCAGAGGAATTGTGCGCTCCACGTGGTTTTGTTTGGACGAAGCCAAAAAAACCAAAGAGATTTGTTTCAGCTTTCTGACAGAATTGGGCAAACCCGAGTGTTAGATGGCTCCAGGAAAGCTTCAAATTATTTTCAAATATTCTATTCAGATGAAGTTTTTGGAAAAATTGTCCGTTTAATGAACTTCAATGCGACGATCAAACGGTAAAGCAATATAGATGTGTGGAAAGATTTCACCTTGGAGATCATTTGGTTTATTTTATAGAATTTTATATACAGTAGTCCCCCTCTTGAACGCCCCTCACCAGTGGCCACCCGCTTCTTACGGCCAGAATCTGAAGGTACCGATGAATTTGTGTTCAAAATTACCCCTCATGAAAGCCACCCGGCTAACGCGACCAGCGGCCAGCATATTTTTGCATAAACATAAAATTTATCTAGAACAATTTTTTTTTCTAATTGTGTTAGTAATTGGATTTCTGTTTCCCAACGTCAGGTTTCCTTCTTCAAAAAAAGTGTTCTACATGTATCACTAAGGTTAATATTATACCTTTACACTTACGAGAAGCCACATTATTTCCTAAGCTGAGAAAGACTCAATTTAATCCATACATAAAGGTAATCACTATATCCATACTGCATGTTATCCTAGAAGTCTGGTTTATCCACAGATAATTGTTAAGATTACACTTATTAATAGTAGTAACATCGGAGAAGGGGCAATATTGATGTACAAACAAAGTCTGCTCAGAAAATGGTTTGATAGCCTTTGTGGCTTCCCTTTGCGAGAGTTGAGCTGGTTAATTTACATAATTAGCGGCTATTATGCAACAATTGTAAAGTTTATAAATCTTAACACTGCAAGGTGCTATTGTTCAGATCAAATCTGCGTACATATCCAAGGCATTTTTCACACTTAGAGTAAAAAAAATATATAGATATCATAAAAACAATAGGGTACCAGACCGCGACTAATGAATCACGTGAAATCGTGATAATGATATCGCTGCCTTTAAAAAATATATGGCATCTTGTTTAAATGCAGAAAAAAATTGTTTCATCCGTAGGTAGTTGCAACATTGAAGATTATTACTGGATGTAAGGTTAAGATCACACGGTCAGCATTGCTAAAAATAGAAACAGTGTACTAGACAAAGACCGAGAAATCACATGACAACACAACTTGTCGTTTCTTTACGAAGAAAGCATGTTGTCCGCTCAACAAATGTGTCATCTGCATAATTAAATCGCATACAGTTAGCAACATCGGAATAAACTCATTACCAAACATTAACATGTCATCATGTAAACGAAGATGATTTTTTTCAGAAAACGTCGGTTATTATATATAGTCTACGATATAGGGTGAGGTGGGGAAGCAGACTGGTCAAACAAATTTAGGTAGAAAAGACTTGAATAAAACAATTTTATGTTGAAAAGACTCGAATAAATAACATTGTAACCGGTAAGTTATTTAGCAGTAGTGGGAAAATGGAGCAAATGGAAAAATAATTGCATATGTACCAAGATTCAAATGACGTTTTTGAATGGTTCTGCAATGTGCATGACAACACTCGCTCGCATATCGTGCTTTTGCCAAGAATAAGAATATTAATGCATACTCAGTTGAAATAAATCAACTATTATAGCACAAGAACCGTTTAATATTTAATGTTGCTTTTAAACGAAGATATTTAATGCTTTGAAAATGAAGCTTTCTTACTACGTACATATACTTCTCACAAAAAATTTAGTCCCCTCTGGAAAGGCCACCCGCATTATAAGGGCCACTTTCCCGGTGCAGAAGGGGTGGCAGTATAGAGGGGACTACTGTATTAACGACACCATGAAGAAAGGCTTGTATTGTTACTGTGATTATTCACTAGTACATCTAGGGTCAATTGAACACATTTTGAGAACTTTCTAAGTTTTCTAAGAGGTAATAAAAAAATTAACTTGTATTTTACCTGTTGTGTTACCTGTTTGCACATGCATTTTAACAGTTGTAATAGATATGCACATTTTGATGAATTAGTCATAAACTTTGATTTTGTCAGCACTCACTTGGCACAGAGTGTGCTTTCTTCATCCAGCAATTCTTCATCAGTGTTTAGTTGTCTGTCTTTTGAGGGGGCTTGTTATTTGCTGATTATTTCCAATCAGCTCATGGGATAAAATCCATGTGAAATGACAACAAGCATCTCCAGATGGATTATGATCTACAACTGTACCCTCCAAGATGAAGGTGATGTAAAATGCACACTCAATTTTATCTCAATCCCATGATACCATCGCATTGTTTTCTTTCTTTTTAGTCTTTTTCTTTTATTAACCTGTCCATACTCCCATATACAGTATTTGGCATAACCTGTCACTGTATGTGTACAAGGAAGCGGAGTTCTTGTTTCATCTCTATTTTGCCACCCTGTAGTTTGATCTGCTACTGGGCGGTGACACGATGAAAGATAGTAGACAATATGAATATCTTAACAGTAGGATGCTTGCAACTCATGGACCATTCTGATCTTCCTCTATACATTCTTCCAGCAATCATTATGATTTGTTCTTATTCTTCCACACAGGTATGTTTTCCATTGGTGCAGGTAATCAGCCATGTGAGGGCTTGTATAGAAATTGTTGGTGTATATCTCATAGCCCTTCATTTTATCTTGTTTGGTACAGCAATTACCACCTTAGATGACAGGTCAAGGTTTCCATTCACAACTTCTGCATTTTTTCAAACATAAACATCAAAATGATTACAATATGACATCACTGCCTCTGCCAGAACCCATATCTTTATTCCAGACTTAAACAGCCTTATCTTTCATATATTGTTTCAAGCCCAGTCTCCATTTAAAAAGGTACCCTTGAATTGTCATCACTGAAGTGCAGGTAATGTTTGATCTGAAAAATCGTTTCTGGACATAACTTGGCCAATTTTGGATCCCAAAAGCCAGTGCTTATCACCTTCTGACCAATACAGTTCACCCCTGTCAAATTTCATGGTGTCTATGATAATTAAAATTCCATAAAATGCCTCGATTTCAACCAAGGTGAGATCTGACCAAACACCTGTATTAACTCTGGCACATAGTATATTTGAAAATATTTGAAAGCGTTCCTTGAACCATCTAGCACTCAAATGCATCAAACTCTCTTAGAAAACTATAACAACTCTCTTTGGTTTTCAAACTTCGTCCAAACAAAATCGTGAAGTGTACAATTCTCTGGTTTAGAACCTTCAGAATCCTCTTCATCGTCATCACTGTCACCCACAAGCGCATGCTATTATCTCTCCAGACGTCTTCTCTCAATTTCATCTCACTCTACTATGTCAAAATTGGTTAAATTTTTTGATAATTAAAAATCCAATACTTCACTCTCATCTGATCTTTCTTTGAACTCCGCCATTTTCGATACAAATTTCACCATTCAGAAAGCTTTTAAAAGTACCCACTTTCTTCCTTATTTCTTGTTGTATACAAGCTAAACTCACAAGATAATCCAAATATAATATCTACATTACAAGAAGCACGTTATTAGAGCTACCCCAAAATTTATATATTTGGGTACTATAACTTTACATAAGAACACTGCTTCAGACCAGTAGAGCGGTCTGTAGTGTTTTTGGACTTCTGGAAAACTAGTGATGAATTCTTGCCTTCTTTTTCAGTCTGCCTGTTCTTTTGTTCCTCACACTGTACCTTGCAAGATTGTTTTTGGCCAGTCCAGATGATCATGAGACATGACCATGCCACTTCTTTTTGTGTTTTTGTACATTGCTCAAGAGGTCTTCATAGCATCTAATGGCTCATTGGATTTGTTGTGTACTTCTTTGATGATTACATGGTCAATGTATGAGATGCCCAAGATCTTGTGGTAGCATCAAATTTTGAAGGTTTGAATGTTTCTTTGTAGATCTGATGTGAGCACTCATGTCATACAGTCATATAGAAAGATGGATATGACAAAAAGCCATGACGTAATACACAAATGTTTTCGCATACCATGTTTGGATGTTGAAACCAGTTGCAATCATGTTTTTGACCTTTCAGATCTTGAATGTTTTGAAAATAAATGTGATACATAGATAAATATGAAGAACTTGATTAGAAAAAAAAAATTTCATTGACTCTATTATAAAACGAGAATTCAGCCATTAAACTAATCCCAATGCCGCTTTTTTAGGTCCCTCAGTAACTAGTGCAGTCTGTGTCTTTGGATCCCACTGTGCATAAGGGAGAGGTGTATTGACAGAGAACCGAGAGAGATTATTGAGAAGAAATAAACAAATATGAGCCCCCTTAACCCTTTCATCACGGCAGACCACATAACCGTTGCAGGGGAACTACATCTGTCAACACTATGGACTGACTTTTTGGTTTGGGGCAGTAGTGTTCTTTAACATTATAGTACCCGACTAAATATCTTTTGGGGTACCTCTAATAACTTCCATCTGGTAATTTAGATGTTATATTTGGATGATCTTGTGAGTTTAGCTTGTATACAACTAGAAATAACGAACAAAGTAGGAACTTTTAACGTGTTTCCGAATGCTGAAATTTGTATCCAAAATGGCGGCGTTTGAACAAATTTCAGAGGAGGCTATTGGAGGATTTGAATAATTTCGACCTGGTACCAATTTGGATGAAAATGAGAGAAGATGTCTGGAGAGACAATGCAATGCACTTGTGGGTGACAGTGATGATGATGAAGAAAACTTTGAAGGTTTTGAACCAGAGGAATTGTGCGCTCCACGTGGTTTTGTTTGGACCAAGCCGGAAAACCAAAGAGATTTGTTTCAGTTTTCTGACAGAATTTGGCACACCTGAGTGTTAGATGATTCCAGAAAGCTTTGGAATATGTTCACATATTCTATTCAAATGAAGTTTTTGGAAAAATTGTCCTTTTAACGAGCTTCAATGCAACGATCAAACGTGGCCGCGCTATATAGATTTGTGGACAGATCTCACCTTGGAGATCATTTGGTTTATTTTATAGAATTTTATATATTCTGGATACCATGAAAGAAAAACTTGTATTGTTACTGTGATTATTCACTAATACATCTAGGGTCAATTGAACACGTTTTGAGAACTTTCTAAGTTTTCTAAGAGGTAATAAAATATTTACTTGTATTTTACCTGTTGTGTTACCTGTTTGCACCTGCATTTTAACAGTTTGTAATAGATATGCACATTTTAAAGAATTAGTCATAAAATTTGATTTATAACCTTGATTTTGACACCTAATCCAACCAGATATCTTTAACATTGACAAAGTTATGTTTATTTCAAAGTCCACAAGTCATTTTGCTTTACAACTCCAAAGTTACTTAGTGTTGAGGACTCTATGCCTACAAAGTTACTTAGTGATCAAAAGGGTTAAACACCAGGATGAACTGGACTGGGCTCTGTAATTGCTGCAAAGAATACACATGTAACATGAACACTCTTACCTTACTTTGTTTAGACAGCAAAAGTCATGATGAATCTAATACAACAACCAAGTGATGTTGTCAGGTGAAAATTATCATCTTGAAATGGTTAAAGAACATATGGGCACAATTTCAAAGACTGTATGCTTAAACAAATATGTCCTTTGTATACAAGTAGGAAATAAACCCACACCTGAGCTGCAGAAGTCCTCCCACATAAAATTAATGAAATGACATGAAATTTCTTTTCATCTAAGTCAGATAATTAGTACTGAATTCATACAAGCTGTAGTCTGGAAAAAGTCACATTTATTAAAATTTGAAAGAATACATCAGACCTGTTTACCCGACCGTATTTGCCCGTATTTGTACGGAAGAACGCCCATCCGTACGGTCATACGGTCATTGAACTAAAAATACGATTTGAGGTTGCATTTATTTATTACTTTTTAAAATTAATTTTTTAAGCCGTTTTTTTTTTGTTTCATTCCGTTGTATCGGTCTCTTCGTCCGCGTCCGCATTTTGTGCCACGTCAGTTATTTTGACATTGTCAACATCCGGTTGTTTAAACAAAGGAAAATGCCGCCGACAAAAGTTTCAGCACGAAACTGACGATGAAAATGGAAAGTCTAACACAGAAAGCAGCATTTTCTACCAGTTTATTCTACTCTGTGGCTATGCCTTAAACCATCGTCAAAAGGAGAACATTTTGTGTATTGCACTGTTTGCAACATAGACTTTTCCTGTGCACATGGTGGAAGAAATGACTGTTCACGGCATTTGGAATCGGAAAATCATACAAAATTGAAATCATTCGTGAATGGAAATAGAAAAACATTTTGTCAATGATGAAAGGAAAGGAAGTCAGTGATCAAAACATACTTCAAAAACAAATAACACGTGCTGAGGCGATTCTATGTGAGTTGATCGCAAATATGAATTTGTCATTGAGTACAGCTGACAAGTTAACGGAAGCAATGAAAAATAATTTATTAACCTTATTTCCATTCTAGTAAATTATTTCCATTCTAGTAAATATTGACAAAGATGATACTAGATTTATCAGATAATTAAGATTGCCTTCACCTATCTAGATAAACGTATTATTTTCTAAGTGGATGGGTGGTAACAATGTCATAATGTTTTATATCAAGTCGTCCTTAACCATTAAAAATAGAGAATTGGCTTTAATTAAAATGTTATGGATACGTGTGAAGCTGAGAAAACAGAATTTCTAGAGAAAGTAACGGAGGTAAACAACAATAAATTTGGTTTTGTTGTAATTTTTTATGGTTATTATCACTATAAAAAGAACCGGATGATTAAGTCAGGGGTGTTCAATTTCGGCATATTTGTGTCTTGAAACAAAGAATTAACTGAATACCAGCGTCTTTGCAAACTAAGAGTTATTTATACAATATTGTATAGTCATTATGTCGTGTAATACTACATAATGATAATTATAGTTTATTGATAGTATCTACTATTTGTTTGCTGAAAATACTGACTGCAGTCTGAAAATACTGACAGGCATTGCTTAAAATACTGACAGGAAAATTTATGGGTAAACAGGTCTGATACACATATATATGCATGAACAATATGGAGGATCATACATAATTCTTTTGTATATGTTCACATTGACTACTTTGGTGTATAGGTGATCAGCAGTAACATTTACACAGCACTGTTAAACATATGTTGACACATTGCTTTTCTAACAGTGCCTAATGCTTCATTATTGAAAAAGCAGATTTAAGTAAATATAAAAGTGGTGTCTTTCCCCACCCTGGTTAGCCTTTGTGGGAAGCAAGTTCAAGGCCCCCAATCCTGAATTGTGGGTTGCCAGTTAATGGCCTCCTAAAAAAAACTTCTGCTGATGGACCCCTTTCATTAAAACCCTGTCTGCCAAAGGAGGAGGGCACGGCGTGGAATGAGGACTGGTTGTCAGACAAGCCAAGTCTTTCCTCCCCTTCCACTTTGAGGCCAACTCAGAACTGTCTTTCAAGTAGTTCCTAAAAGTAAATCAACCAATTCATACAAAAATAGATTAAGACAGGAAAGCTGAACTACTTGGTGGCCATAACAGACACAAATGTAGGTGATGGTATGCTGTCAGTCATCTTTCTAACAATTTCAACAACTTTCTGGTGATGAGACAGTCATCAATGTGTCAAATTTTGAAGAAGTACTGAATCTTCAAGTTGAGTAAATTGTGCATTAAAAATTTTTCATCATAGTCAAGCCTTAAAATCTTTGAGAAAGGTCACTTTGATATTTTCCTTGTTTCATCTGTGAAACATAAAAGTGCCTACATTTAAGGACCAGGTCAAATGACCTAGTCATGTAATGGTATCTTGACAGAGTACACAAGAACTATCAACTGTAGACTATCCATTTGTAAAGGACTGCATGTCAAATCTTCAGAGAAATGTTGATTGCATAGTCAAAATCTGATGACAGACATAAATTTTAGGGAAAATTTTGGAACAATTGCTTTCATTTGGTCAGTTAAAACTAAGGTATACAATTTGGAAGTTATGGGAATTTAAATTTACCAACCTTGTCAAAATTAGTCTGATTTTGCCTTGTGAGAAGACAAAAATGTCCAACTCCATGGGAAACCTAAAACAGCATTAACCCATTAACCCCTGGAGTTTATTGTCATTTTCGCCTTAAATGCAAGTAGGATATTCATTTTGGGAGATATTTATGAATGCATCCCTATACATTGACCTCCAAGACATTTCCGTTCAACCTAATGCCTATTTGTGTTGGAAACATCATTTTTCATTGGCTCTTTCGCCTGAGTGTGAATAGAAGGGTAAAAATTGGATTTTTTTTTTGCCTTATAAACCCCTCATTTTCATGTTCAGAGACCACTGTCATTCTAAATGCCCATCTTATTCTATTTTTTGCAAAGGTTCACTTGTCTGTGAGCAATTCTTTATTTCCTAATGTTTTTTTTGTTTTATATATTTATCCAGCATTAGTCAAGCTGCTCTGTTTGCAAAGTATATGTACTGGTAAGGTATTTTGAAATTCCTCATCTACGGTTTGTTCTCTTTATTTGCATATATTTCTATCATCATAAATATTCATGTAGTTAAACGATTTATTTTATGACTTTCTTGTTCTGTGTTTTAACCTTGTGGTCAAGGTCCCAGTCATACTTTGGATGAATACATTTTTATATATAGTTATTCATTCTCTGTTATGCTCATTCTCTCACGCTGCTTTGACTTTAGGTTGTTATCAGTTTTTGTTTAAAGTATTTTCATTCGCTTTTTTTTTCTTAAACACAATGTTGAATTTTCTACATAGTGGGCATGAATCATTTTGAACTAATAAGGCTTTTTTTGAACTAATAAAGCTCATTTTGTGATATGTTCTTATGTTCAGTTAACTTTGTGGCCAAGTACACAGTCATAGAGAACTTGTATTAACTCTTTACTTCTGCTAATGCATATATGGGATGGTGAAAATAGTCTTGTATCCCCAGAGTTGTGTATACAAGTTGCTAACAATACTCTGTTTCTCTACACCTGTTGGCTAATACATGTATTTTGTCTGAAGGATTGGAAATACACAAATGCATATACACATTTCATATTAAAGCTTTGCATTTGATGAAATTGCAAACATTCGGGCTATTTATCAATACTTAGCCAGTGGAAGTAGTCCTTATATAAAATGATGATAGCATTCTGTTCTACAGCCTATGAATGGGAATTTTCACTGAAAACAAGTCAAAATGCAACATTCATGTATTCAGACAATTCCAACTTAAGTTCAAAAATTTGATGATATTGCAAATTACATTGACTTTTAACAATCAGATTTAAGACAAAGCATCAGACATTAATGTGTCTCCTTTATGATATCTGACATTTCAGATTTATCTGTATCAGAGGATAAACATGCAATGTTCTTGTATAGAATCACATGGGGCCAGTGCATGTGAAGAGTTTTTACATCAGATTCAAGGCCAACATGTCACTTCAGTGAAACTGCAAGGGACATAGATTTCTTTTTACAATCTTTTCAGAGAGAATTATTCTAGTCACTGATAGTTGAAATGAACAGATATCCAAAAAAACAAAGTAGTTTTCACCTGCTTCAGTTGCAGAAATGACAGCATTTTGTGGAATACGTCATTTTTATTATAATGTAAATTCAAGAATAAACTTGGGTGGGTGTTGAAAATTGTATCTCTCATTAAATTATATAGTTTACATGGGACAAGATTGATTTAGAAAATATTGACAGAATAATTAATGTGCACTAGATTGAGTAGCTCTCACTCAGGTAGCCATTTATGATGCACTGGGTTTGAGATTACACACAGCTGCTGGAAGGCAGGAGCTTGGCAGGATTCTTTGGGAGAACACTTGCAGAGGTAAAGAGCTAAGACTTTGGTTATTCTTTTATTAGCTTCTGTGTCCTAAACCATGTAGTGGATTTTCCTCATACTTTGAATTATTATGAACCTATAATGTTCATTCTCTTACATGTTCACTTGCTTATTTGTAAGGTTGCACATATATGGCTCAGTTTAGTTTACTGTAAACAAACCTGCACATAACTTTCACTGCCAGCTTCAATTACATGATATATTTCAGCATTTCTGCTTAATTTGATTGCTTTGCAGGATTGTTTTTCTTAATTCATTTGAGCAGCAGGGAGAGTGAACCCTACAAAATTTTTGCTTGTGTTGTTAACCTAAAATAAGGGTTCCTACAGAGGCTGAAAAAAAGGTCAATAACCCTAAACCAAAATCTCTAACTTTTATATTACCATATGGTTAATAAACCGCATGAGGTTAGCTCAGTTTTGTTATACTATTATTGACTTTTTTTTCCTGTCTTTATCAAACTATTTTTTTCGTTAAAAACTCAGCAAAATTTTGTAGAGGTTCACCCTCCCTGCTGCTCCTGACTTTGTCACCTGATTTTATTAGGAATTAACCAAATATTTTATCCAGACCTATAGATATCTGGATCTTGGGTCATGTAGATTTATTGTTATAAATCCAAATGGAACAGATTGTGCTTTAAAAATAAATTTTTAAATTTAATCATATCCATATCCCCATAACACCAAGTATAATAAATATTCTGCAGGGTATAATTATCTACTCTATTACAGTTATCTCTAATCACTTTAGGTATTTGTGTATATCTTTGAGTAACATAAATCACCTGTGTTTTTGTGACAACCTGGAGAAAATATTCTAGCTGGATTAGATTGTTTGTCCAACATCACATCATCATATACTACGAGATTATTAATGAATCCATCCAAGTCATCTACAGATGGGGCTTCATCTGTATATGTGATAAAGTCAATAATATCTCCACCGTCTTTATTAACTGATTTTGCTTTTTCATTAAAATCTTTAAGTACTTCGTAACAATGCTGATCATCCACACATGGGGCTATTAAATATAGTTTGTTCTATCTCATCCATTCTCCATATTAAATTTAATAATAATTGTGTTTTACCTGATCCAGACGGACCTATTATAATCATTCTTATTGAATTTGGTAATGCTGGATGGTGTTTTACTGGTTCTTGTTTTCGTGTCGCCGAAAAATCAATTATTGTATCCATATTATTAATAACATGAATCTAAATTGTTTTCGATGTAGATCATCTACACCCACCACTGGATTGACAACAATAACAACAAAAAATAAACAACGTGCATTAATATATTTCCTTAATTTCAACGTCAGCAAATTCAGAATAACTTAGTATATTTTCTTGCTTTATCCTCCATGTTCCCCACTCACCATTACCGAGTAGCGGATTTAATAAATCCATATATTTTTTGTTTATATAAAATGAATCCGTAGCAACTCTAACAGCGTGAAGAGGAAATCTATTTATCATAGACAGTAAATTTTTAGAAACATAGGCTAGTATCGAAGATCTAAAATGAGTAAACTGCGGTGAGATGCCCTCAATAAAGCTCACAAAGGTACCTAGTTTGGTCCCATCCGATAAATAAGCATTACTTCGGCTTATAAATGTGTTTTTCGATGTAGTGTCAGTTATTATAAAATCTAACTTGGGATCGTCCATAATCAATCTTACGCAGTGCAGTTTATGACTGTATGAACTGCCTTGAGTAAACTTGCTGATTATCTTTCTACCAAGATCTTTTGCACGTTTTTCATCGTGCGCATCCCTGCATTTACGTACATTATTAGTAATTTTAATAATGTCATCTTCGGCAAGATCAGGAAATTCTTTCCTGGCATCATCAATACTAAATCTGTCCGGTTCTGGTAACCAAACTTGCTTTTGTGCACTATAGGATATAGTCGCTTCATTAACCCTCAATGATACTAAAATTCAAGCATCAATCATATATCTTAATAACACTATTGGAGTCCAACATTTTTCTGAAAAGTGTCTTCCAAACCAAGCATAAGTAATCGGATGGAGATCTTTTCCGAACTCGAAAGATTTCTATACATGCAAATCCGGTTAAGTCAAAATCTGGTAAGGGTCCATTTATCGAAATTCTGGTCATGTCATGTGTAGGGTGTCCGAATTTGTCAAAGTATTTAGAACATTCTCCACATCCAAGAAAACTCCCAGGATAACATGCAGCAATATCGACGGAGATAACATCATTATACTCGTATTTAGTACTCCATAATCCACCGTGCCCATATTCTATGCAACTTTTCTGTATATCCTCAATAAATTCTGATCTTGTCGGTCTCCATAAATTTTTCTCTTGAGCGAAATGAGACGCTACTGATGGTACTGTAAAACAATTATTTAGTAGTTGTCTAACTTTGACATCGTCAGAAGTATATTCTAGTGCAAGATTTCTCATTCTTCATAAAAAGAGTCTGTACAATAAATATCACCATTAGGTCGTACAAATTGATCATAATTGTGTTCCGAACTCTGAAATAACCAAACAGATACAGGGTCACTTTTACTAATATTTTTAATCAAATCAAATACATGACCACTATAAAATTTTAATATCTCTCCTGTTAGTGTTTTTACTGTTATTGGAAATCTTGATAACTTTTTAGCTCAGCAACATCCTAATAGATGCACCAGAATTTTTAACGGTTTTTTGCCCATTCACATATTTTTTTACGTCATAAATCTGTTAAGCCCTTACCACACATCGCATTTGTAAAATGTTCAGTAATGCGCTCCGCAACACAGTTTATTCTTGACTCTGATAGTCTCATCGTTTGAGATCTGCCTTATTAGGTTTGTCAGTCAGTAAAAACACTCCATATATAGAAATGACATGTGTTTGGTTAAAAATTGGACATATTTCTTATTGTAATAAATCATGCTTAAACAAATACTGCAGTTGTCATGTGCATAGTATCAGATATGGAAGTACTGGACCAAAATCATGCATTCAATGTGGTATTGGAGTTAGAGGCAGCAGACAATTATGCGCAAATTGTGGAGGTAAAAAATACAGGAAACTTAAAACGATATTATGACCGAAAAAAAATACATCGACAGGTAAATCTCCTATAAAGACAGAAAATGATTATCTAACCAGATTTCAAAACTAATTATTTAAACAAATAAATATTATATAAAAATGGAACAAAAAGAATTTGTGAGACATCCAATATATACAAATTAAAGAGGCATCCAGAGATGGTGTTATTAGACATTGTAGACTAAAGAAACCACTCGGTAGTCTTAATAAGTCTGGTTATTTTCAATTTAGTATGACTGAAAATAAAAATTATTATTCACACAGATTCATATACGAATGTTTTTATGGGAAAATCAAAGATGGATTTATTATTGACCACATTGATGGAAATCCTCAACATTACGAAATTTCTAACCTGCAAGCTATTATGCAGAGTCAGAATTCTAGATGTGGAAATACAGGATCGTATAAATTATTTGGAAAGAGAGCCATTAAATCCATAAATACAGAAACAGACCAAGAATTAACTTTTCCATCAATAAGTGCAGCAGCCAAATATTTTAACATTCATCCACAATCGGTACAATTTGTAGCAAATAAAACATATAAATCTGCATATTCAATAAAGTATGACCAAAGGTTTATATTTGAGTATATATAATAACTGTCTATTTTACTTTTTATTCTATCAATCTTGCCAAGGGTTTGTTTAGCTCTCTTGACTGTGTCAGGGTTTATTCTCTGTGGCTATCATCAGTTTTACTATCATTTATTACAGAATCAAATAGCATAATCTTTCTCAATTGGATCACACGATTGTCTATCATTTTTTCTTTCATATTCTTGAGATAATGCGCTTTTTATCTTTTCGATTGAACGTGCAAGAGCCTCAAATAGCTTTTACTTGTATGTTGTTCACCAATTGTAAAGATTCTAACATAGAATTATAAATTGACTTTATGAATCTGTAATTGGAAGATAATGTGAATTTATTTTGAAATTTTCTATGTTGTAACGATTCAAACTCACAAAAATTTTTTTTAGTATCAAGACCTTCAGATAATTGAATTCTGTCATGCTTTAATTTTTCAATAGCAGAAACAATAGCTTTGATATTTTCAATGTTCATTATATATATATATATATATATATATATATATAATATATATATATATATATATATATATATATATATATTTATTTATTTAAAATAACATTTAACTTTAAAATAGTCCACAATATTGACATCTTGATTTGTGACTTTGAAATTCATTCTGACAATAACGGATTATGTACACGTACACGGATTATGTACACGAAGGTAAACTTGATTATTGGCTCAGATACAATCAGCCAGCCCGGAGGAGATTGGATACTAGATGAGTATAATATATACCCCTGCTGAGCTGGTTAG